>CM073763.1:17320947-17920947 GCA_037127475.1 Arma custos
TTACTCTTCTTATTGGTTTTCACTTAGCATGGAGGAAAAAAGCTTGATCTAAACTTTGTTATACACAAATCTCCAATTGTATAATTCTCTGTATTAGGCCGAGATATAACATAAAATGTTCACTAAATATTAATTTAATACATATCACTGACCGGATTCGGTCAGCATATCCTAACCGGGGAGCGCATTCAGAACCCAGAAGATTACCGATATCAAGAGCTCTGAAGGAAATTAGACAGGGCCCGGTGCCGCGCTAGGATCCTAACCCCGCAATCCGGCTAATAGCTCGCCTTCCGAACCCTCAATCAGCAATCCTAAAACTCTACCTTCTTCTTTTTTTCTATTCGCATATGAATCCTTAAAAGGTTCAACGACCTACAGTGAATAGGGCTGTGCTGCGTTCCCTCAAAAAGTGTATTCCCTCAAAAGAACACAACAAAATATTGTGATTTTAAGGAATATAATAACTATCAATTTAAGAAGACAAGTTGTACACATATCTTGGAATTCGTCAAAACGAAGATCGAACCAAATTCTCCCATCTATGCTTTGGTATGCTTTCTCTAACCAGGTCCAAGACATTTTTTTGGAAAGCTTTAAAGTAGTTCAAAAAATTTGTTATTTATGTTTCCCATGGCATTACGAGCAACTAATAACAAACATTAGACCGAATTCGGTATTTTGAGAATCAAACCAAATTCAGTTTGGAAATATATTCAAATATAAACTAATTATTAAAGATTAAATAATATTTGTTGACCTCAAATATATGGGGTAGAATATCGAATGAGACTTGATAGAAATAACTTCTTAAATAGGGTTGAAACTATTTGAAAGCCAACGTTTTGTCACCATTCCTTTATTTCAAATATTATTAACATTACTTATTAGATTTATTTTTTACTACATATTAGATAATATTCACTGATCATTCTCTCTATTTTTTTAATTCATATGTCCCACATCATTATTGTCACTACTCATATTTCACTGTTTCAGTTCATATAAAAATCATCTTTTTTTTTTGTAACTAGTTTCTTTCAATATTGTTACAGGCTACTGGGTATTAAAAATGACTTAAACGCTCCTTAATTAAAGATACTAATATTCATTTACAAAGTGATAAAAGAATACAATTAAACTATTAACAATTACTAACAAAGAAACTAAACAAAGAAATTACTAACAAACTGATTATAAACTGAAATAAATTTACAATAACAATATTTTAGATATTTATAATCTAGGCCTAACTTCTATTTAATTATTACAATAATGTAATATATTATTATTACTAAATAGCTTAACTATTTACATAAGCTTGTACAAATCACATAAAATTACAACCGCTACTTAACTAATTAATTACTACTAATTAACACTTACAGTTCACTAATTAAAGTCCACCGACCGTAAGAATCTCTGAATATAACAAACTGACACACAATTACACTCGCAAACTGTCACTGACTTATTACACTGGCTTATCACTGTTTCCGATGTTAACCGTACCGTGTGCTTTAACACTCTCTCCGTACTCGCGCCGAGATGCTCTTTAAATAGCAAGACCGACCGGTCTCGAACTTTCTGGAAACGGTATCTTTCATCTCTGCCGACAAGGGGCTTTGTTCTCTTCCAGGAATCGCTAATTCCCCGCGCTCGTCTTTCTGTGACCGTAACAATATCATTATTTCTATATTGTATTTTTTACAAGCTTTATTTATCATTTTAATTTTTGTATATCTCTAATATCTAGCCCTGAAGAAGACCTGCAAACTGGGCCGAAAAGTTGGCTTTCATTTGTAAAAAGAAAAGTCCAATCTTGAGGATATACAGATTCAATGCTTAAAAGATGTGTGCACCTTACAGACCGAACTTTTTTTAATTTAAAAAAAAAGCGTTTACTTTAACACTAATAGATTAATTATTAGAATCAATTTTTGAATTCAAGACATAAAATAAATTAATTTCAGTGTTATATTTATTTCTTCTGTTACTGAGGTTATGTGAACTAAATAGTAGCACAAATATCAATCATCTACAAATTTTTTACGGAAATGAGCGATAAATTTGTCATAAATCACACTCAATCTACAAATATTTTCACACCAAAGTACAATAACCCCGATAATTAACAGGAAATGGCCAGAATTGATATTTGAGGCAATCAGCGAAGGATTAAAAGGAATTGGATGATGAATTTCCTATTCTAATCAGTCTTGAGTCTTATCCTATAATTATTGTAGATAACAATAATAACATAAACAAAGAGGTATGTCAAGAATAATTCATTTGAGACTCATTTTTTTTAGTTCGCGGATGAGGGAAATCGTTGCTAAATTCATTACTGAATTTTGTTTTTGCTTTTATTTTCAATGAGAAAAGTTCGCAGTGGCAGATATGCCGAATGTAGGTTCGTTAAAAAAACGTTTCGAGTTGTATCAATAATAACAATCCATCTGAAGTTTTCCTTATTAGTTCATACAATCTACAACTTTTCTGATGCGGATTTACATACGAGGAAATGGTGCATTTTTATTTCAGGACCCCAGAGCGAATTTTAATCAGCTAAAAAAATAAATGGTCATGGGGAGAAAAATAAATAAATGGATGCAAGGTGATGAATTATGAATCGTTTTTTTAATGGAATGCGATGTTTCAGTCGGCCTAATCACACACACACACACACATGTAAACTTGAATTCATGATCCAGGACAATTTCGTGATATCGAGCCCTCAGGAATTAGTATCGAACCCTTTATCATCTTCTTCCGAAGTCCTAATATTCTTCAACTTCTTCGCCATTTCGCAGAGGTTTTAAATATAGGCGATATAATGTGAATCTGATCACTTAGCTGATCCCTAACTGGGAAATTCCCCCAACTCGGAGAATTCACAAGCGTCATTTATTATTTTTTATTCAGGCTTATTAATGTTATCCCAAACGATCAATATTTTTTTCTGTGAGAAAAATATTCAGTTGAAATAACTGTAAAAATGTGATAAATCAAATAAGATATATAAAATGCGATATACAATATTCAATGAAATAATTGTCTCAGATTATATAAGAATTGTACGATGTCTTTTTTTGATGAATTTTAGGTCACTTTTATAAATGATTTATTTAGATTATAATTAGAATGGATATGTAAAATTGTTTTATTGCAACCTGCCACTTTATGGGGGCTAATTTAACCTCAAGTAGGGAGAAATCTTGACAATTGAGCATGGTCACGGAAAGGTTTTCCTTGTATAACTGTTTGTTTGGAAAAATTACGAACATTACCATGTACTGAACACCTTTTCGAGGGTTTTATGATGTCATTTTTATTAGAGTTTTATTTTTTTGTTTGGATAGAATTAAGACAGGTATAAGAAATAAAATAATAAAAAGGATTATGTAAACCTAGAAAGATAGCTAAATATATAAATATATATATATTAAATAAATAAATATAATATATATATTAAATTATATATTGACAATAAAATATATGAGTCATTCAGGATCCAAAGCAGATAATTCAAAATTTCAAAAATTGAATTTCTTATTTTTCGCAAGTTTAATCAAGCAATGCCTTAACCGAAACATCAGGTTCAGACAAAGTTGCTTGATTGTACTAGCGAAAAAGCTGCTTTTACTCCTAAACGCCTCATTGCTGCCAATACGTATTTGATGAGCATGTATGATTGAGAGCAAAATACATTTCTATTAAATTTATACAAATCTGGCACTATAACCCAGATAAAATTAGGTTTATGGTTTTAATATTCGTTGATCATAAAATTTTAACATTTTAATAGTGTTAAGTTCTTCATCAGTCCTTTTCGAATCCGAGGCTTCCAGTTGCCATTTTTAGTAACTTAAATTTAGCATAACGTGCCCTAGCGATTCCTCAGACCAGACGTGGGGAGCCACCTCCAACGCCGAATGTCGGAGGCTATCTGTGTGCAGGGAAGGACGGCGGAGGCCCTCAGGGAATATTCAACAGATTCAAATACAGGAGAGGACTAACAGAATATAAAAGAGGACAATACTACAGCGCTAACATATAGTGCTATTGATGATGTCCAAGGAGCTCCATAACATGCATGCCAACTATCGCTAATAGAAATTGTCCCTCCTACATGTGTAGTCTGTCTACATAAACATTTGTCAGATGGGTTTGTTCGAGCGAAAGTGCAAGTATTCGGTTCGTACACTTGAATAATTAACAAATTATCTTATGGACAAAGGCATATATTTTAGGGTTGCTATGTGTGACACTATTTGGAACATTAGAAATACCTAAATAAACCGGTTAAGGGGCATTGAGGAGGTAGCTTGAATGTCCTTTAGGATAGTACCTTCACCCTTAAGATACAGGACAGCAGTTAGTCGTAGGCAAGGAGCTTGCACCTCAACATGTAGGCTGTCACAAATAGCGAAAGGGCTCTCTTTTCTTCCTATGGAAGTAGATATATAACTTAATTAGTAACTATGATCAACACACAATAAATTTTTTTCAATTTCAATATTTTGTTTTCCAACTGTTTCATCTTCGATCTTCATGCATCTTCCTCCTTTCTTCGGACTGTTTTGAGTCTGTTTTCTTTTCATAATATACTAGCATATAATATATATTAATTATAATAGTATTATACTTCTGTAATGTGGTCTGGCAAAATTGTTGATTTATTAATTAATAATAATAATTAATTTATTGATATTTACAACTGTAATAATATTACAACAAGTAGATTTGCGAACATGAACAAATGACATGAAAACAAAAAACATTGTGGAGAAACTACCCATCGGTAGCACTCCAATAAAGTTCTATAGTAGAAGGTCTCGAGGCCATCTTCTTTTCAGACGCCTCGGAGGGTTATTAGGAATATTATGGGAAGCAAGTTGAGAGACTAGCGGATTCAAGTGTGCATGGAGCTTGTCATGGAAGGATAGGTGTATAGTTTGGGCTAAATCAGCAACATATGGGATATTAAGATCATGATGGATGAGTTTGTTTGTCACATAATAAGGAGCATTGAGGATTTTACGAAGTATTTTGGATTGTTAGGATTGGATACAAGATGAATTGGATGGTTTAGTAGAGGACCAAAGGTCAACTCCGTATGTCCAAATAGGTCTGATAACCGTCATATAAATGAGTCTTTTGTATTTAATTGGGAGCTTAGAACGTTTGTCCAGTAAATGTTGAAGTAGGCAAAAACGTCGAGCAGATTCTTGTCCTCTCAATCTTGTATGAGGATGGTAAAATTATTAACTAAATATTTTTGATTATGAAATAAATATTTAAATTGCATCATACTTTGTCTTTTTTCTTCATGTATTGTTGTGTAAATTTAAATATTTTTATTTATGTAATTTACCTGCCTTGTCAGACAGGCGATTGTTTTTTTCAAACACTTGTTAAATAACCTATGGGTATATAAAAGATTTTTTATGTACCAACTCCTGTTTTATTCAAGTGCCTATTCAATTATTCATTTAAACTCTTTTAGATATATACCCTTCGCGAACAGGATCCCGACCCGTGAGAACGCATGCTTTCACAATATTAGAGGACGCCACTCGAAAAGTGAACTCGTTAAAAAAAGAAACAAAAGGTTTTATTGGCTTTGCGAATGAAAGAGGTCCTTGGAGTGTCCTGTTTGCAGGGGACAAAGGACAAAGGATTATTAGCAGGCTCGATCCTTGAAGGACACTTGCCCATTTTCCATATTCATCGAAGACCATTAGCTTAGCGTGTCCTTTTCGACACCGCAGGAGCATCTTACAGCTGCATCTTGCACTTCCTTTGATGGTGCTAAATGCAATAAGAAACCTTCGAGTACTGCAGGCAATGATTAGTGGCCTTATTGATTAATTCTGCCACGTTTGAAGTAGACGACTCCATCCTGATTCACTGTTACGGGGGAAAAACTGCATCCTAATTGCCAATATTGATAACACGACCCTTTTTCTATATTTATTTTTTGAAATTTACAAATGTATAATAACTAAACACCAATTAAATATAATGAATGATAATGCCTATGCATAGGTAAAGGCTTGTAGAGAAATTGACCACTTTTTGTACTAAAGCAATAGATTAAAGTTAAAAAGTCACAGGCCATCTGCTTTTTCTACGCCTCATAGAATTATTGGGAATCGTAGAGTTAGCTAGCTTCGAAATTATAGAGTTTGAGAAGAAATAAAGTCTGTCATGAAAGGTCTGATTTCGGAATCAGCAACAATGTAGGCATTGAGGTCATTATGGATGACTTTATTCGTAACAAAGTAAGGAACGTTGAGGATCTTAAAAAGGATTTGGGATTCTAAGGCTTATTATAAGCACCATAATACATTAGATAATATATCTACAGCCCTACTACAATAAGTAGTTTAGTCCAATTTTCTCCAAAATGAGTTTCTTGTACTTAAGTAAGCGAAATCGAGTTATATTCTTTGTGAATGAAGGGCTAAGTAAGGCATTGGCTTGACAAGGAGTTATTGCTTATATTACAACTCCATTTCAAGCCAAAAATTATGAGAATATTACGATTCCGGCTATCTGAAAGCACTTAACTCGCTCTGAAATAGATCTGACAACCACTTATTCACCGGGACAGTTTATATACGAGATAAACTTGTATTGCTGATTACAAGAACTATACCAATTTTTTTATACTTATTAATTGTTCCATTTTATACAAATTAATTAAATATTGTCCATTGCGTATGAAGTATGTCTTGAAAAATAAATTTAGATATTTTAAAGAATATTTCTGAAATGCCTTAGTTTTTTCAACTCTAGGTTCAAATATAATTATTTGCTTAAAAGATATGTATTAATAATCCGAAATATCTACATACTTATAAGTAACAGTGTTGTTCAGTGATATCACTACAAATCCATTTCGGCCCCCTCCCCCCATCGACAGCTCTCAAGAAGACCTGTAATGTAGACAATAGTTCACCGGTCCTTTTTGATCCTCGTATACATATAAATTGTTTAAACATCTCGTTCACCAAGTTTACTTGTTTATTTATGTATATTATAAAATGCCTAATATAATAAAATAGTATAAAAAAAAATGCCTACACACATATATAGTTCATAAAATATTAAATGCACAGTTATAGTACAAAATCTTTTACTAAAGTTATAGTAACTTTATTAATATAAATCAATAACTGATTTTGATTCAAGCATGAATATTCATTTTTACATTTCATTCATATTCACGAATGCACATACCTATAAAGTTCTACATATATTATCGTATCATAGAGTAATGCTCTTCAAAAAATCTATTAAATAAATATTATTTAAATTGATTAACTAGTCTTGTTAAATTCATTTTTAAAAGATAAAAATTAGAGTGCTGCCAGTGGGTAGTATCTCTACATGTCCTATCATGTATTATTTACTCTCATAGCAATTGTACTAGATGTATGTATTACAGTTGTACAACTCAATAAAATAATAATAAAAAAAAAAAAAAAAAAAAAAAAAAAAAAAAGATAAAAAGAATATCCCTCTATAAATATTTTTGCCTCATTGAAGTCCCTTCAATACTGGTATAGATTTCGCTGAATATATATAAATTACATAGCAAGCTATATTAAGTCCGAAGTTATTTATAGAACAGTGATAAAACGAAATAGCATATTTTTTTAGAGCACACGATGATCAGTTAACGCCTTATTAAAATGATGTCGATATATATTATGTTGCTGAATGTCAGGAATGTGAAGATCGCAATACATAGTTTCTCTATATTGAGAAACTCAAACTTCACATATAGTCGTCTAATTTATTTTTATTCCTATTTGCATAAATAATTATTCCTTTCGGGTACAGGAAGAACCACTAGTTATGTACCTTGAATAACTAAAGTAATTTTATTTTATTTTTTTATTCTTAATCTTTCACACATGTCATTAATTTCAGCATTTCTCTATGCTATACGATAATTGGTCTTTACATTCTAATTACATTGACTTTACACAGTCTGAAAACATTATGTTTCTTTAAAAAACAGATACGGAAAAAATTTTGGAAACACTTTATAACACATATGCGGCATCCCTTAATAGTACTCTGTTTATAAATCATCATAGAAGTTGGATTCCATCGTTTCCTACAAAGATCACAAAAAAAAAAAAAAAAAAAAAAAAAAAAAAAAAAAAAACCTCTCTAAATTTCAGATTTAAATTTTAAAAATAATCAATCTAACAAAGGTGTGAAAAGTCCTCTTTAAGAATTTGAGAAAAAAATACAAGGAGCTCAATTCATAATTATCAGTAAAATTCATTTTTGATTTTTCCATTTTTCAACTAAGCATAATGGTTTCTGGTCTACAGCACAGAATGGATTCCGAATATTTGGATAATTAATGATTTTCGGAAAGCATAATAAAAATTAAAAAAAAAAAATAAACCTACACCATTACAACCCATAAGGTTTAGTTCATGGTGAGGCTGTACAGTTTCTAAGCCAACAGTACTGGAGGTGATTTGACGGAGACCACTCTCAAACGCCAAGTGTTCCCCAAATCAAGAGTATCACCTAATAGAGGCTTGATGAACCTCCTAGAGTATACAGATTCCAAAAGGATTTTTAGCACAGAAGCTCCTTGCTCCACACACTGAGCTACCATGCTCCCTCATAAACAATAAAATAAATAAAATATGGTATCAGTTCCGTCGTAATATGTTTAAACTTTTCATTAGTTTGCTTTTCAATATTCTCGAAAATAAAAATAATTTTATTACTGCCTCACAGTAATTGCAGTGACTATTACTGACTGTATATAGATTAAAGAACTGACTTATATATACTGTTAAGGTCATATCATCATTTATACTTTGAAATGTTATTTGAAACGATGATTAAAGCTACAACCTGCGGAATTGATACTGAATGTATTACACATCCTGACTATTTAGTACTCATTTTTTTATGTATTATTTATTACCTTTTTAGTAATTTCAATGACGAAGGGCAATCCTTTCTGAAGCTGTTTTCGAATTATTTTCCTAAAGGACCCAGGAGTACACTATCCGATACACACATCACGTCTTGCTCACAATTCCTCGATCCTTAGAAGAAATGAGCACTGTGTAATATTTCTTTTTTCAATATTTCTCCAGTTTCTATAACGGTTGTTGAATATCCTTGAATGTCAGTCTTTCGCACAGTTCCAATTACGATGTTGAATTTTTATTGGCCGTTTCTGGACTTTTTTTCATCGCCAGGTAGGTAAGATCGTGATTCGAAACTTTAATATTTCCTACATAACTGTCTCACTGTCATAGATATATACGATTTAACGATTTAAAAAAAATATATTTAGCTGGCTAAACCAGTTTATGTACTAAGGTAACCATGAGCTTGATCTACAGGCAAGAAAAAGTATAGCTACTTTTGACATCAATGTTCACAAAAGATATAAAATATATAAATATATTAAAGATATTAATTAAAAAAACAAATACTGTGTATCCTTTGTATAAATAAGAAATAGTGATATAATATTAGGCTTTGAAATATATTCATACGTTTTTCCAATATTTCAGAGACTTGCGACTTTATTTTTTGTATATATTCTATTCCGTTTTAATTAAACAAAAATAGATTTTTTTTTTAATTCTTTTCCATCATCTAATCATTAAATGAAGTATTCGTTTACTTAAAATATATATTTATGTAGGTCTTAACACTTATGTGAGGTCTCTATTTACTTTTCAATATTAATATGTTTTGTGGAATACCCATAAGTCCACTGCTTTCTTGATAATGTTCATTTATTTATCTTTCGTTTTTACTTTTATTTTTTCATATGGTCTTTTGTCTTTTGTTTTTCTGTTATTTACTATTATTTATTTTTTCGTATCGTGCTTTTTGAAGTTTGGTGAGTGTATGTTTATGTTTCAAATTCTGGAATATTTATCAGCTGTTTTTATCTAACCTTACCCAGCCGGGGTCGAGTAACCTTCCTTATGATTCATTAGTTGCATTTGAGCCTTGGAGGTGGTGGGATGTTTCTTGGGTGCATTATTTTTTTTGTTTTGTCGTTATTCTCTTTTTGCCCTGAGGATGCCTGAATAGGCGAAATATCGGACAGATAATTTCAATTTCTGTTTTAGTTTGGAGACTTAACGGCTTTTCGTTGGAATTTTTCCACGGTCTTAACACTTATGTGAGGTCTCTATTTACTTTTCAATATTAATAACAAATAAAATATGTATATATTGCTGAAAATATTTAGACAAACTAAAAAAGCGAAAATTAAAAAGAATGCTCTGACAGTAGACACTAAGAGCTGATGCTGAAATTCTTTGTAGACCTGTACATGTTTGTTGATCAGCAATTCCAATGCTGGGTACAAGCCATCCTTCCACGGGCTAACAATTCTTCTACCCTGAACTTCTCTGTCACATTCTATATTTACTTTTAAATATTCATTCATTGAATACTATTAATAAAATTGTTAATAAATAAAAAGTTTTTTATTAATTAATAAAAGTTTTTTAAGCAATTTAATGTTAATTAATGATGCTGTTTATCATATCGTCATATAGGTAATGTTAACTATTGCTTTCTATGACATAATATTGTTTTGTTATAACTTATATAGGTAATTGAATAATTCTTTTATAGGCTAGGTGTGCCTTAGGAGCGTCTATTCGAGGTCCATCCACGGAAGTTTACAAAATAAACTTTATCTGCCACATCGTGATTTGAAACCGAGAACTTCAGTAAAGCAACTTAGCGTTCTACACACTCATCTATCCCATTCCCTCAAGTTAATTATGGCTCATAAATATACACCTATTTCTGGCAAATCGAGTGATTATTACATTAATTTTATTGTTTTTTAATATTTTTAAACGTTTAAACAACTAATATTAACGGATAATATTTTTATCCTATTCAGTTTTTTTAAAAATTACTATTGTCATTATTTTAGGGAACGGATTGGCTCAGAGATAGAGCGCTGAGTGACCATGCCGAAAGTCCTGAGACTTTTATTTAATCTGTTAGCAGCCGGAGATAGATCCTATGGGATCAAAGACCTTCCTGGGACACACCCAGCCTCTATAAAGTGGTTACTCAAAAGAAGTGGAAAAATCATGCGGTTGAGCGTGATCCAGGACAAATCACCTCCCTGTACAAACATTGTTCGAGAAACAGTACGGTCTCTATGATGTACTGAACCCAAGGCCCTTCATAGGTTGTAGTGCTGCTAGTTATTTTTCCATTATTTTTAATTTAAATTTTCGTTTTTAAATAACGAAATTAAAGAAGTAATTAAAATTCGATCAAAAACAACTTCGAAATGTCGAAGCTATCAAGTCCAATGCCGTCTAGGTAATTCAAATCTGTAAAATGTATCATAGCTCCTGATCAATTATTAGTTTAATCCAAATGTCGATTTATAATAACAGTGAATGAATCGATAATAAGAGAGAACGTGTTGTGAGGCAGATGGCTCTATTATATTGGCGTAGGTTCAACGAACTCCAACTGGGACGTGGAATGCTATCTGCGTTTCGGCTAGTAGGTCCACGTCTAGCGAGAATATTTTTCGCACGAACAACTGCGTTCCCTAAAACGCAGTTGTTCGTGCGAGATTTTTTTTTCTTCTTGTTTACTGAGTCAGAACTACACATATACACATACATATATTCAAGTAATATACAGATACAAATATATATTTCGTAATAACGTTGCATAATTCCGTTAATATTCTTATCTAGAATACGTTCTTAGTAAAGATAGAAATATTATGGAATTTTTATTAAATTTGTACTGGGCGTATTCATAATTTTTTTTTATTATTACTGTATTACTGTTTATGGTTTCAATACTGTGATATTGAAATTCATAAAGCTATTGTTTTATTTCTTAAAAAAAAAATATTTTTTTCGTATTGAGCTGCATTGTTCTTATGAAATTGTATAATTTTTCATATTTTCAATATGATGTGTACTATATATCAAAGTCTTATTCCAATCAAGTATTTATAAACATCAGGTAGAAAGAAGAAATATGAAAAAATTTAAATGGTAACAGAAAACAAAATCAGAAAACCTTCTTCCTCATACCAGACTGAAAAGACAAGAAACTGGTCGACGTTTTCGCCTACTTCAACATTTACTGGACAAACGCTCTAAGCTCCCAATTAATTACAAAAGACTCATTTACATGACAGTTATCAGACCTATTTGGACATACGGAGTTGAGCTTTGTGGCTCTGCTATACCATCCAATTCATGTCGTATCCAATCCTTACAATCCAAAATCCTTCGTAAAATCCTCAATGCTCCTTATTATGTCACAAACAAACTCATCCATCAAGATCTTAATAACCCATATGTTGCTGATTTGGCCCAAACTAGATACCTATCCTTCCATGACAAGCTCCATATACACTTGAATCCGCTAGTCTCTCTCAACTTGGTTCCCATACTATTCCTGATAACCCTCCGAGGAGTCTTAAATGGCCTCGAGACCTTCTACTATAGAACTTTATTGGAGTGCTACCGATGGGTAGTTTCTCCATAAGTGTTTTTTTTTCATGTCATTTGTTCATATTAGCAAATTTACTTGTTGTAATATTATTACAGTTGTAATTATCAATAAATTAATTAATAAAAAAGAAAACCGTCAGTCCATTTATTTATAATATCAATTTAAATTTGAACAAAATAAAATATTAAATATTCAAATTAAAAATAATTTCAAAAGTATTCAGTAAAAATATTTTACTCTATTTAATTTACATTTTTACCTCTAGATGAAGATTGTCACATTAGTGGATCACTATACAATTTTTACTAATCTCATTCATTTTTTTTTCTTTATGAATTATTATTATATCTTTATGTATATTTTTGAAGACTATAATCGTTAAAGATAACTATCCTAATTAAATCTAGAACATCCGATTAGTCCTAGCAGCGTAAGGTGATGTAAAATGAATAAACGATAAACAATTTAATGGCAAGTGTATTAGAAGGATTTAAACAATACTTATCCCGAAAGGAAGCAATAAAAACAAGGTGCAATTTGTTTAGGCAGTTCATATTTATTATGTTACTGTCGTAATGTAAATAATGTCTGTAAATAATTGACAGTTATTTGTTCAATAATAACATGTGGAAATTTTCGGCGTCATAGCAACATATGATTACTTTATGTTTAGTAAAGATATATCAGAAATAAGATAGTAGTAAGGACTTGAAGTGAAGACTATAAAATTAAATAAAATGTCGGCGCTGAGAGAGGCTGGCACGGTGCAGCGAGCCATTTTATTGCCAATCGAGCAATTGCACATTTCAATAAATCGATATATCTTTATAGATCGATAAATGTCACTCATCGAATTGGATATCTTCACAGTTCTATCATCAGGCATCGCTAGGCCTATTTTAGAGACATTTTTATTATAGTAGAAAACATATCAAAAATAGGCCATTTAGCGAATATTGAATCGTTTAAACACATCTCAAAGTTTATGGTATAGTGTTGTGAGATTGAAAAAGAGTATTACACATAGCTAAATTTTCTTTAGAAGAAAACAGAGAATATGAAATATATTTAATGATAACTAATACGATAAATTAAGTATAATTTATTTTATTGTTTTTTATTAATTGTTATACATTAATGTTATACATTCTTCCCCTTGTATACATCGCAAATTGCGAGAACACGGAGATATGAAATCAGTGAAGAGAATAGATTTGTCCGACCAAGAAGCGAACCAGGATAGCTAATTTGGTAGAGCACCATGACGGAAACATGGGAGACACGGGTTCGAATCACGGCCCTGGACATATCTTTTGTCTTCAAAATAAAGTTTTTTTTTGTTATTTTAAATCGACCCCTAAAAGAGTAAAATACGAGAAATCGTAACATGTTAAGTTAGAGATGTGAAACTAAGTAAGCAGGCTTTACATTTTAACATAATAGTAATTGTATTGATGATTTTGCAAAATCAACCCCTAAATATTACAGTTTTGTAAATTACACGGTGGATTTCAATAGAAAACTTATCGATAGTTCTGTAATTATGCCATTTAATATTTAATAGACCTAGACTTTGTTGGCTGCAGGATGTGGAGGAGGCCTTTCGGGCGTTGGGTGACGGCAGATGGAGAAGGGCAGCTGAAGATAGGTCGGAGCGGAGGATCACTGAGTAGACCAAGGTGGAAGGACCATAGGGCCTTTGGAAAGATAGATAGATAGAATATTTAATAAGACAGTTTATTAAAATCTATCGACAAAGGGATAAGCATTTGTAGACTGACTGAATTCACAAATGCTTGAAGTCAGTGTTTATAAAACGGAGTTCATTTATGGAATTCAAAATTCGAACTCCATTTAAACTCAAAATAAATTTCTACTTAAAATCAACGCGGATGAAGTCGCGGGCAAAAGCCAGTTGTCTTATAAACTCCGAATCTTCAGGATGTACTACATATAGAATAGCGATATGTTTTGCTTCTGAAAAGTTTTAATGAATTCATTATAATTTAAAAATCTCTATAGTCTTATTCCTATCAAGAATGCCTCTTTTAGTTTAACGGGGGGGGGGGGAGTGGAAATTCTCAAACGTCAGGATATCTCCCCCCCAATTAAGGGTTTTAAACCTAAGTGTGTTTACACATCCCATATGTATGTAATGCGGTAACGGCATTAATATATCTGCTTCCCTCGATCTTTAAATAAAAAATAGATATACAACTAAAATCATGAATTTCGGCATTCCCGTGGCAAGAAAGATTAGTAACAAAGGAATTGACAGATTCGTTTCTATTCGTAGGAGCAAAGAGGACGTTACGAAAGAAAATTCTGTGACTTGCTTTTGATACATATTCCAGACACTCTTCACTCCATTATAAATGGTGCAATGGAACTTTTCAAGTAAGAAACATTAAATAAATAGTGACACAAATAAAGATGTGAAACTTAATTTTTAACTTTTAATTAATGCGCTGTTCAAAATTTATCTTCATCATTACGTGTAGGTAAAGTAGCCCTGGACAAACACCGACAAGTCAACAGATGCAAATGAAATAAGTTTTGCAGCGATTGGCGAGATCAAAGCACGGGATCGGTAACAGACTAACACCAACACACTAGCCGCCAATACTGGCAGTGCGCTTGGTCCAGTGTGTACTCAGGGAGAAGCCACAGATTTAGAGTTTTGTTTGCAGAGTTGGAAAGTTGGCATGAGGAATGTCGTGTGTTTGGAGAGCGCAGGGTATACGGTATCGCATTAGTAACCATCTACTAACTGCGTCTATTAGCGACGGAGGTTTCTCCAAAAGTAAATAATATTCCAGGAGCGACCGCTATTGCTACAGAAGCCTCTTCCACTCTTGGCCATATCGTCGTGTCCTTCTTTTCTTGTATTTCAGTTTCATCAAAAGGCTCATTTTATATTTCATAAAAGCTCAACAAACGTAATAACATCAGTAGATGCTAGGGATATCAATATTAGAATCAGAATTAAGCTCCTATCAGCTGAAATGTATTTCTTAAGACGGAGCTGCGACAAGCCCAGATTAGATAGAAATAGAAACGAAACGATTAGAAACACGACATACGCAATTAAGGATATAATTCAATTAGTAAACAGTATGAGAGTGCGGATCCTGTGGGATCTGCAGGCACTCCTAGGGCACGTGTGTAGAACGCTGAGTCCCTAAAACGAAGGTCCCGGTATCAAAAACCCTGATGTTTGAGCGTGATCTCGAAGCAATCACCTTTTACAATCGATACAAGTACATAGTACAATCGATGTTTTAGTAACAGTTCGGCCCATACCATGCACTGAACCTAAGACCCTTCAAGGGTTGTATTGGTCCAATATTTATAGTAAATGTAATCGATACGTATTACTAAAAAATAATTAGGATAGATATGTTTTCTAAGCCGTTCAATGTTTTAGAGACTCATAAATAGTAGTTTATGTCAGTTTTTTTTTTGACAAATTCGGAAAAAAATCAGCTTTTTAAAATCATAGTAATTTTAAAGAGATATAATTCAAAAACCTACACTATAGGAAAAACAGAAGAAGCTATTGTGTGCTTGGAATAGCATTAGGATGCTAAGAGTGACAAAAGTTCCTTGTGGCAGACAAGCTCTGAAGCTAGATTGATACAGTTTTTATTAGATATGAAGAGATGGTTACCCATTTCTTTCATGGTCACCGATTATAATAATCATTGAATTGTGTCACTTTAAAAATACTAATGCGATATCACTTACGCAGTAGAATGTTATCCTTAGCCTAAGTATCAATTTCGTCCATTGCATCACAGTTTTCTGTTCTGATTCTCTTCTGAGTGACCTATATGCCAGGCATTTCAATTTATCAACGTCCGAATCATCTAGAAACCGCCTACTGGATGCACATACATAGCGTAACAGATGTCGTACATATCTATAAAAGGGCAAGATACGCAGAGGAGAAGGAGTGACAAGAAGCACCCGGTACAATTGATGATGGGCCATGAAGAGATGTGAGGCGGCTAGCTTTGAAACATTACGTCGCTCTCTGGGAGGAGGCTATATTTAGTCGCGGGCGTGCCATTGAGGGCTAATCGTGCATCCTAGCTAATGCAATCTGCGCTACCTGTATTTATCAATGGTCCTGCGACTGCATCCAGGTCAGTAGGGTCCATCAAGCGATCGTATCTGCGATCATACCATCATCAGTTAGCACCACGAACATTGATCACCTCATGATCTTGCTTTAAAACTATCATAACGATTAGAGAGATAACGTTATAAGAGAGAACGGGTGTGTGTAGAGTGCTCAAGGTCTCGGGTTCAAATCCGGCTATAGGCAGATAAATTAGGTAACATTTTTACAGCCAAAGGACGCGCTCTGTGGACGCACCTACAGACCATCCTGGCGCTCACCCAGATTGTATATAGTGGCTCCTTCTAATTTGTGAGGAAAGCCTTTGCACAACAGTTGTCATTGAAACTATACAATTTATACCGTGTTATTATTATGGGCCTGAAGACCATTCTAGTACAGTTTTTTTTTTGTATAAAGAGTTAATTATAAAGGACTATTTTCCTCAATATTACTCCATTTAAACCCTTCGACTTTTAGGTAATGATGAGAAAAATCTCAGTAAAACTAATAATTAAACAAAACACTGATGGAGCTGCGCAATATTGAACTACTTTATAAGTGACAAACACCATATATTTCAAACACTTTTATAGAAGACAGTTATCGTTGAAAAGTCTCCATAGAAACCTTGTGAATATTACGGCGCCGGTTCGAATCCACCCTGGATTACTAGAAATTCACATCGTTGGTGTATAATACATAGAATTACCTTACCCTTCTTGTACCACTCTTCCCTTTGAAACAGTTGTCTCTACCATGTACTGAACCCAAAACCATAGTGGTAGAGGTAAGGTTTATATTTTATAATTTAATTTAAATAAACCATAAAATCCTTCACTATTTTGCGGACAAACAAATACTTCACGTCGAAACTAATCGAAATGGATTCACTTATAATCACAATGGTTGAAATTGTATATTTCCGCGATGGCAATACTTCCTTTACTACTTGCAAGTAAGTAAATACGAATTTTAAAACCACTCAAAATTTTGAAATTAAACGTTTGTTAAAAACAAGATAAAAAAATAATTATACTATTAATAAATACATAAAAAGGATTATAACATTTGGGAAAATCTATTGGGCAATTACTAACTTGAGTAGCTGCAAGCCTTAATAGCAAGTCGGGCTCAGCTGGCCTCATTTGAAATTTAAATTTAGTGGCAATTGTCTTCGGATTACTTCGCCAATACCTGAGAAATTTATAAACCCAAGTTTCTACCTTTTTTTCTTGATTTCAATGATAATTGTACGCAAGCATAATTTAAAAAAGATAAATACATTTAAAACAAATAACAATTTATTCATATCTCTATTCATGTTCATATATTAAAACATTCAATATCAACAGATATTTTCAAAGGCCATCTCGCATTGTAAATAAAGTCAGTAACAAGGTTCATTAAATTAATATCTGTTTTATTATAAATTAAATTCTTTATATTATTGTACAAATTAAATTCCACTGTTTTCGAATAGCTACGTCTATTAATTTAGACTGTGTGTATGTGTATGTTTGTTTTTCTGTGTCATTAACTATTATCTTTAATTAATTAATGTATAGTGCAAAGGATGGATACGCAGTGTAGGCTGCAGAATAATTTGCTAAATAACTACTCCTTACCCAAGATTGCGGGTTCGTAACCTGGCAGGTGGCCCTAGGATTTTTAAGTGACGTTAAATGGGGTCCTGTACGATGTCAGTTACTCGTTAAAAATCCCTATACTAATAAAACCTGGATAGGCAAAATTATTATTCACAATAAACAATTTTAGTACCAAGCTTGATATTGAGATTACAATATTTTTATATAGTATTTTTTCTATACCAAATATTTTTTTACTCCCTTTAAATATCCTAGGGCCACCTGCTGGGCTAAGAACAGGTCGCCCTAACCATTTCCAGCATTGCTTATAGAATTTTCCATTGTTTTTGGATAAAAATTATTGTTTTACATTTAATGTTGATTGATGAAATTCTAAATCATCATTGAATATATTTAGACAATGTATTAGATTTCATCGTTTTATGAAATAACAATCCATGATATAAATTGATGCAACTTTAATACAACCTTGAACTGGGAAACGAGAATATGTCGTTTTGGAATTACATAAACGCAAAACTGTTTTCGAATGAGAACTATTCCTTAGATAAATTCAACCTTGATCGAAAAAAAAAAAAAGTAAACGAAACAAAACTACTTCTTCGAATATGAATATGACAAAAAGAACTGGACAGGTTGACCCTGAGGGATACTAGCATCACACTTTATATCTGCTCGAAAAAATTTAATTCTAGTAATTACCTTTTTAATTAGAAAATATGAGAAAAACATGTTTTCGCTTTTATTTTTATAAATCCTGTAATAGATTCACTTCACGCCAAGTGATTTATTAATTGTCAACTGTAAATCAGATTTGTGCCAATAAGATAACACACACAGTTTTGTTATAAGTATTTCGAACTAGCCTTAACAACGATTTATAATTTTTTAAATCATAGAAATATTTTATTAATATTAGGATATGTGCATATGACGAATTCATTTACACCTTTAAGCAAAAATAATACACAATCCTACAAAACAATATTTACATCTGCTCCATATATTTCATTCTATTATATTTTATCTATTTGGGTTTTTTACAATTAATGTATCCCGATACCCAAAATCTTTTCCCGCCAATCCTTCCTTTCGGCCCATTCTTCTTCTTCCTCTCGCAGCCCTCTTGCTCCCATTCCTTCTCTTACATACTCCATCCATGTCTTCCTCGGTCTGCCCATCTTGCTTCTATAATTTGGTTTATATAGGAATGGTTTCATTGGTCATCTATTGGTAAAAACAGGAATTAATTTTCCACCAAAACAGTGCACAGATAAACATATCATCAACAGATTAACACCAAACAGATAAACTGCCAAACGCTATGCAATACAAGGCAAAGATGATCAACTCCGGAAGATGTAATAATTACAATTTCAAAATTAGTTTAAGCATAATATCTATGATATATCATTAATGATTTAAACAATTTCAAATGTAGCTATTCTGTAAATGATACGATGTAAAGTAATTTCGATTTTAAAAAACAAATCAATGACTATCTCTAGCCAGAATATGCTATTAACCTGTAAACCCTACACTTCATCAATCCGTTTCCTAATAGCTGAATACTTAATAAAAAAGACTATAAAAATTAAAAGTAAAATAATTCTCTAAACTAACTAGCTCAGAATTGTAATTAAACGCTCCCTCGTTTCACTATTCTTTCTTAATGAGTACTAAAATTTAAAAAATCATAAAACCTTTATTTTTTTTTCTGTTTTATCTGAAGTCTTCTATTTTTTCTGATCGTAAAGAAATAATATGAATGAATTTTCTAATAATGGAGGGAAAAAAAATTATTATTTAGAAATATTACTAGATTAACTGATACAACATAATATAATATTTTACTATTGGTTTGAAAAAAATTATCATATTCATAAACATAAAGATTTGGTTGATGATTACCAATCATTTTCATCTTAAAAAAAAAGCATTATAATAAATAAATCATCATTATAGACTTTAATTTGTATCATAAAATTCTATTTATTTTTTTAAACAAAATTAACTCTTAGATATTTTATTTAAGATACAAGTGATTTTTATTTATTAAATAATTGTACGTTTATTTATTTTTTTTAAATTGTGGCTATGATAAACACAAATCAAACTAACACACAGACCCTTAGATGATGCCAATGTTAATGGGAATCATATGTAATATTTATCTCAAGTTTTAGTTAAAATTCTCTTCTTTTAATTGAAAATAAATCATTTATTCATTTTAGTTCCACTTATAAAAATGCAATGAAGCAACTAAAATACTTCAAGAATTTGCTATTAAGTAAAAAGTATCGGCAGACTATATCATATGTAGTTTAATAAGTTTAAATATATATATAACATTAACCTATTAAACGTACATTATTTTGCTAGTATATATTTAAAAACCTATAATTATCATTTTTAATATTAATGTGTTGAATTCTGTAATAAAATTTCATAAACTAGGGACATAATTCTTACTTTTCCGACAAAAATTACTTCATATAGTTAAAAATAAATCCACATACATGATTGCATTAACTTAATTGCCAAGAAAAAATAATTGTCCGCAATGTTTTACGTCCAAGGCTCAAGGATATTCATCACCTAGTGCTCAACGTAAATTTTCCAAAGTATAAAAAAATAGATGTTCTTTTACATAATAATCATGAAATCACCTTAGGAAATTTTCCTTCCTTTATTTTTTGGAAAATCTGTTAATATCCAAAATATTTTTTATTATTTAAATATTTTTACTTTGAAGAGAAAATATTTCTCCTAGACGGGATTCGAACCTCCGCATCTCTAGTGCGACACTCTTCCAACTGAACTACCAGGAGTCGTAACCAGGCCAGACATATCCTCACAGGGGAGCTCCCAGTTGGAAGAGTGTCGCACCAGAGATGCTGAAGACCCGGGTTCGAGTCCCGGCCAGGACAAATCTTTTCTCTTCAAAAAAAGAAAAATTAAATAATCACCATCAAATAAAAATAAATAAAATACAATTTATTTTTTTTTTTAGTTGTGTTTGTAGATCCATAAGTTCCTATGCTGAAGGTCCCTGCGTGTGCGACTTTGGCATTTAATCTGCTAACTGCTAAGGATGGACCCAGTGAGATCCGATTAGTCGCTTTAAGTGCACCATGGATATCACCAGTGTTTCCAGGGAAAGTATTGAAGGACTGCTCTGAGCATACGATATAACTTGGATTATTGTTAAGGAACGGAATAGGGATTAGTACTGAACTAGGGCGTTGATGACCAATCGGTTTCACGCCTCAAATTTTGAACAACCAACCAATAGGGACGAGGAGTTTTCAGGAGATGATTGGGACTTATTACTAATGGCTTAGCCTCCTCCGCCTTCAAATTTAACCAGATTACAATTACCATGGTGTTTTTATAAATTCTGATTTTTAGACTTCGGAACAGAAGACACAAGTAAGGTCGAGACAGAGTAATAATCATTCCCTGCCTTTAATCGCACCTATATTTCCTCTTGAATTTCGTTTTGCCTAGAGCCATGGACCTTGAATACTTAAACTTTTCCACATGCTCGAACTTTTTCCCTTCCAGCACAAGACCCACACAATCTCTCCTTTTTCTGCTACTAACCATAAAATTAGTCTTATCCAAATTTACTTCCAGCTCTATTTTCTTAGTTACATTCATCATTGTTTCTGTATTCAGTTTTATATTTTCCGAGTCTTCACCCAAAAGGAACAGACATCTGCAACAGAAATTAATTTTGAACCATTTCAATTAGTCACATTATCATCATCATTAAATTCATATCCATAATGAGGAGATAGATATTATTTTCGTTTACTAAGATGTAGATAATGTTAAATTGCCTTTGGCATACAAAATCGTAATTGGGTAACTATTTTCACAGGGTGGATCTATTTCCTCTTCTCTCCGTCTAAAACTTTTTTATTTTATTCAGAGATATATTTAATCTGTTGCTCCATATTTACTTGACCTAACCATGGTTGTACCATGATATTAAGGTCGCCGTGGCCAGCGGAGTGCCTAACGCGCACAAAGTGCCACTACTTCTTTAGTTCCTTTTTTTTTCTCTCTATCCCTGCATTTTTTGCTCCCGCTCGCTATGAGTGAGTTCAAAATTTCAAGTGGCAGGATCATGGAAGGGGCGTGTTGCGCACACACACACACACACACGGACACACACATACAAACACTTACCGGAAGAGCGCACCACGTGACCCGTATCCGCCCAGCAGCCGCCATCTTGGTGTAGGGCCAACCTAGAAGGGACTTTTTCTCGAAGGGTTTTTGTCCTTCACGCCCCCGGGAACAGCCATCATTAGGGAGGCGGGGCCAAGTCGGCGGTGATTAGAACCTGGACCATAAGTACCCCAGTGCTCCAGGCGCACTCTAGGTTATAAATAATTAATTGGAAATCGGCCATCTTGAATCGGACTACCCATTCTACGTTTGGATATCTCGAACGAAGTGCGCAAAAGAACAACGCTCTTACGTTTCTTCTTGACGTCATATAGTAAATATGTCGCTAGGAAACTCTAATGAGACTTTTCGCTGTAACTGTCTATTTAATAAACATCCAATCAAACCCAAATAGGTGTTTCACAAAAGGTTTCCAATAAAGACCTTAAACAGGAAATTTCTTCAATACAGGTGTTGTAAACAGGCTTCGAGATATGTCATCTATAAATGATTTCCCACTTTTATTTTGGATAACGCGAAAAAATTAAATAATTTATAAAAAAATATATTGTTTAATTAACAGTTTAGTAACATAAGATAAGAGCGAATATGAGAAAAAACAGAAACACCCAATCATATCCAAACACGAGGTTCATCGGCGAAGTCGGTATTTCCAAATATTTCCTATATTCCACTACTCTAATATAATCTTTTTAAAAATAAATTACGATATGGGTTCTACTGGACTATAATTGATAATATTTAATTATGAAGCAAAAAAAAACCATTCTCCAGTCAAGTATTTATTTTTTATCTACTATAAATACGTTTCGACCCCTTCGGTCATTTTCAATTTCTTAAATGTTTATCAGAATTCACATGATATGTCTCTTATGGACGTCTATTATTTAAAAATTACTAGGAGATACATTTTTCTCCATGGTCATTATTGCTCTAAATTTGAAAATGACCGAAGGGGTCGAAACGTATTTATAGTAAATAAAAAAAAAATACTTGACTGGAGAATGTTGTTTTTGCTTCATAATTAAATAAATTACGAAAAATACCTTCTAGCAATAAATTCACTTTTTTTAGACAGCTCCAGTGTGGGAAAATATAAAATAAGAAAATAGTAAATGCAAATTACTTTTATAATTGATTAGTAATTATATTTCTATGCAATCTTTGAAACTGGTATTATAGATATTATTTTATATTCAGGAGGATTTTACTCAATATTATTTAGTTAATGTAAGAATAAAAAAGCAAAAATTAACAGGAATACATCCAATGAAACACAAATATATGAGGTTAAGTCGTGTATCCAAACATAATTATTTTTCCCTATTTCTAATACATAATTTTTTAAAATAAAAATATTAAAAACAAACTACGAAAAATAGCTTTTAGCCATGAATCGACTTTAATTTTAGGTAATGCCAGGAGCAGTTAACATAAATGCGAATTAATTACTTTACAACTTAATCTTGTTTTATAAATATAGTTCTATAAAATTTATAGGCGTTACAGATATTCTATTGTAAGAACGTTTTTTATCTCCAACGTTTTTTATATATTTCTGTTTGTTTCTATCTCTTAGCCCTGAAGATGGCCTACATTGTAGGCCGAAACGTTGGCACACAATAAATAAGTTACACTTATTAAGGTGTTTTTATTGACTGCACCCCCAACTATTTCTTCCTTATATTAGAAGTTACAGTCAACCAATTCTTCTTTAACAAGATATTCTATTGATTAATCTAATTTCTGACAGGGTGAAAAAATGTTAACCAATGAACTAAAGTAAGAACCACTGTTTTCCTTTATTACTTGTTTTAAAAGATCAATTAAAATTAAAAAATATGAAATATTTTACAAAATCTTTTTATTTTTAAAGAGAAAAGATAGGCCCTCGGCCGGGATTTGAACCCGGAACCTTTGTCTCACCGTGACATCGCTCTACCAGTTGAGCTACCCAAGGCCACCTGCCGGCCGAGGAAAAATCTTTTCTCTCATACGATCCCATGTTCTAATGCTCTCGCCATTTTTGCGATGAATGCACTAGAACGAAGTTCTTTGAACATTAATTTTAATTTTAGGATCTTATTGACTTACGTCATATTACTATTTATATTTTTTTATAATTATTGGTCATTTTTTTAAATTTTAAATATTTTTATTTTTAAAGAGAAAAGATAGGCCCTTGGCCGGCAGGCGGCCTTGGGTAGCTCAACTGGTAGAGCGATGTCACGGTGAGACAAAGGTTCCGGGTTCAAATCCCGGCCGAGGGCCTATCTTTTCTCTTTAAAAATAAAAATATTTAAAACTCAAAAAAATGACCAACAATTATAAAAAATTTTTACAAAATCGTTTTAAATAACATTTTTAATTTTAGGTTTGTGTTAAAGATGAGAAAAACAAAATTTGGTATTTAAAAAGAATCTCTTTACCTTATTTCGCTACTTTTTCTGTAATAAAATAACTAAATTCAAAATTTTGGAGTAAGATGTATCTTGTTTTATTTTTTTAAATCGATGGAATCCATTTTTTCTAATTAAATTAAAGAACAGTGCTAGATTTTGTGTAACGGCTTGTAGAAACTGGAAAAGTACAGTCGCTGTGTGATTTTCCAATTTTTGTTTTTTTTCCATCAAATTTATAATATTGCTGATCGAACTCGACAAAATACTACACACAAAATAGTTCTAAACCCTCGATCCGTTGCTAGGCAACGCCATTATAATATGACATTACTAAAAGATTTATATAACTTTTATTAATTAATGATAATTGTCAACATAAAACGAATGAGAGTTATATGAATTGCTAAAAGATGTCGGATTTTAGCATTTTCATAATTAAAATTTATAATCTTTATATAATAATTAAATACAGAGGCATGACAAGGCTTGTTCTGGAATTTTGCGCTGTTTTTTTTAGATCTATGACAATAGTTTGATTGAAGTTTGACAAAATATAGAAAGTGCACTGTATAGTTCTCTAAATCAGCTTCTTATAGCAACGACAGCCCGGAAGTGAGTTATCAATAGTAGCTGTTATCTGTGACAAACCAAATTCGTCAAGGGCTACCAGATATTGAAGTTATTTTACAACACCCTAATCTTTCTTCCTGGGTGTATATATAAGTATTTAGTTGAATAAATAAATATTAAATTAGATACCTTTTATAAAATAAACGATTAAAAATCGGGATACAACAAAAATGAGGTAAGTCAAGGTTTATATGATGGGATTGTAAAAACATACTCCGCCTTTTGGAAACAAAAAAAAGTAATCTAAAAATTTCTCAAATTTTTGAATTGATAATGCCGCTAAGTCTGGTTATCTAATTATTTACGTTTAACAAATTATTTATACATTTTTTAAAAAGATTTTGAAGTTAAAAAACACTTTAGTATCTTAAAAACTAATGTAATACAAAATTTAAATTAATTTATGTATCATATAGCCAATAAATTTCTCACACAGTCCTAACGGCTAACTAGTACTACAACCCAATTTCTTTTTGAAAAAATATCTAGAAATGTTTACTTATGATTACTAATGATCATTAAAGGAAATATTATAATTTCAATGCCATCGTTAATGTTTATTATACAATATAATTTCAATACCAATATATTGTAAACCATTTTGGAGAGAAAATGAAATAAAAAAACAATTAACCATTTTTTTCTTAAGTAAAAACAAAAATTTTAAACTTACCCGCTAATATTATCGCTGCAGTTCCTGAATTATTCTAAGAAAGATGGATATCCACTGCCTGAAAAACAATGAATTGTTTTAGAATCACAATCACACAATAAATTGTGTAATTTGAATATAAAATGTATAATGATTGACATTACATAAATGTTTTTTTAAATAAAATAGTAATGGTTCTGTCTTTTTTACCTTGTAATACAAGAATAAACATATAAAAATTACAAAAAGTAATTTATTGTAACTTAAATTAAATGGAGCCTTGGTGAAACTATTAAACACCAATAAAACAAAATGAAAATATTAATAAAGTCCACTTTATTCTATTCCAAATCCTACATTATAATACATCTTTATGAAGTAAAAATAATTAATTTGTCAAAGCTATTATAGATATATTGTAAATGTGATAATTAGTAAATAATGAGTAAATGTTTTCATTAAAAACTATGAGAATTAATTAATTTAAAACTGGTGATAATAACAATATTCGTAACGGATGGTTCAATTTGTTGCTATTGGATAAAGACAATATCCTACGAGAAGGGACAATAGTCAAGGACTAGCAATAAATTCTGGAATCTGATCAGTTAGTTTTACGATTTCCAGTTTTATTCTTCTTTTCATACGCCTCGGAGGGTTATCAAGAATAGTGTGGGAAGCAAGATGAGAGACTAGAGGATTCAAGTGTATATGGAGCTTGTCATGGAAGGATAGGTAACTAGTTTGGACCAAATCAGCAACATATGGGATATTAATATCATGATGGATGTGTTTGTTTGTGACATAATAAGGAGCATTGAGGATTTCACGAAGGATTTCGGATTGTAAGGATTGGATACGAGATGAATTGGATGGTTTAGTAGAGCCCCAAAGCTCAACTCCGTATGTCCAAATAGGTCTGTTAAGTGTCATGTAAATGAGTCTTTTGTCATTGGTAACTTAGAACGTTTGTCCAGTAAATGTTGAAATAGGCGAAAACGTTGAGCAGTTTCTTGTCTTTTCAGTCTTGTATGAGGATTCCAAGTGAGACGTTTGTCCAGATGGAGTCCTAGGTAACGTATCTGTTCATCAGGATCAGAGGAATATTATTAAAGGATACAACAGTAGGGCAGGAAATCGTAGGTTTACAACGAAGATTGTAGGTAATTTGGTGGGATTTGTTAGGATTTATTTTAATTCTCCAATTTTGACACCATTCTTGAAGGTTTGAGATATGGGATTGAAGAGATTGGGATGCAACAAATGGGTGTGTATTTACTGATAATACACATATGTCATCAGCGTACGTAGTGAGGGAAGTGCTTGGATGGGTCGAGATGTCAGCTGTATATACAGGATGGGATCCAGGATATTACCTTGAGGAACACCAGCAGACTGGGTAAAGAGGGAAGAGTAAGAAAAATTATGGTTTACTTTAAAGGTTCTATTACTGAGGTAGGAACTGATAATAAGGAAGTAAGTAGAAGGTAAGAATTTACTGAGTTTGTACAGCAGACTCGGATGCCAGACTCGATCAAAAGTCTGCTCTACATCGAGAAAAGCTCCCGTGCATTCCGGGTTCTAATGCGGATGAGACAACGTCCACCACACTTTGATATTACGCATATTTAAAATCCATAAATAGTGATTGGAACAACGAAATAACAATATAAAATCCTAAAATCTCCTAATTGTTTTTCTTACTAATTGTTTTTGTTTCACTGTTAAAGATAGAATCTTAAAAGCCCATGGGGCTTACCTAGTCTCATAGGACAGTCGTATAGTACATAAAGTATAGTCATATAGTCGTAAAGTATAGTCATATAGTCGTAAAGTATAGTCATATAGTCGTAAAGTATAGTCATATAGTCGTAAAGTATAGTCATATATTCGTAAAGTGGATACTTAATTATCAAAAGCGTACGTAGTGAGGGAAGTCGGCCAAACTCGGCCAAACTCGGCCAAACCGCGTCCCTCTACAAAAGTTGACTCAGAATCATCTCTCATGGTGAGACCCTTGAGGTTGTTATTGTGGCTAAAATTTCTCTAGGTTTTTATTCGCTCACAAAAAATGGCGTACAGACTTGTAAAACGATCTAACTGCTTCGAAAGTCTACTCCAAAGGCCTCGACATCAGAGACAAGATCGGACAGGCGTAACGTTCGCATCGGCAATATGATCGAAGAGAATGAAAATTTTTTCAGAAACGTCCAACAAGAAGAGGGCCAACAGGTTCTGGAGGTAGGAAAGGAATAATGGAAAATGAGGAAACTGTTGGAAAAATAGTTCTCTTGTGATGCAACTAAGTGCATCGGAACCAGTTTGGATGGCTCCCCTAGTGCAGTTTGCAATGCCCCTCTGTCCACACTGCACACTTCCGGGTCTTCGTAAGCCTGCTTAATCTCACTAAGTTCACTAGGAAAATTAATATCCAATCGTTATGGAAATTTCCATTTATTTTTCTTTAGAGAAATTAGATATGATTACATTCGTTAAACTATTTTTTACTCACATGGAAATGGTTGAAGAGAGTAAAATAGACAGGAGGTGCAGTCAATAAATTACAAAAAGTTTCAACCTAATTTTATAGGCCATCTGGGCTGAACATAAACGGAAAAAACTGTATAAATATTGCAGTGCCAAAGAAGATATAAGAGTTCTGCAAACAGAAATTTTAGGAATTAAAATAAAAAAAAGAATAATAGCTAAATTATGAAATAACAAGAATTGAAAGAAATCTTGGTAATAAAATGTACATAATGAAGATAATAAAACAGTAAAATCACGAGGGGCTGATTTAGTTAGAAAATATAATAACGATATATGTCATATGTATTTGACTCTTTGGCACTGCGATGTCTATATAGTTTTTCTGTTTTCTTTAATTCTCAGCCTTGAATATGGTCTAAGAAATTAGGTCTAAACATAGGCACAAATAAAATAAGTCTATCTAGTGGCCGTTGTTAACCTTAAAGCCTCAACAACCGCTTAAGTATTGCGTTCGGTTCGAAAAAAGAAAAGATTGAACAATTGAGATAAAAGTGTAATAAATATATTAATTTATTTTATAGTTGACATTTTCAGTTCTATTCTTTAAAGTGATCGCTCATCTCATTCCTTTTGCGAAATATGATCGATGTAATCAGTGTTGGAGAGGTTTATATCCCTAATTAAAAATATGGTTATCATGCGAAACATTAATGTTCAAAAATGAACGAAGTATTAATGTACGGAGCGGAGTGACTCAATGGTAGAGCACTGAGTTGCCATGCCGGAAATCCTCAAATTCAAGTCCTGGTTCTGTTTGCAGCGGGAGATGGATCATATGGTATCTAAGACCCTCCAGGGGCTCATCCAGCTTCTATAAAATGTTATACAAATAGGGTACCCAAAATAATGGGGAAAAATCTGGCGGTTGAGCAAGAGCTAGGAAAAGTCATCTCCCCGCTGAATAGTTGTCCATGAAACAGTGCAGTCTCTACCATGTACTGAACCCCAGGCCCGTTCTCGGGTTGTAGTGGTAAGCTGTTTTTTAATTAATGTATTACGAATTAATGTGGTACCTTGAGATTACTTATACACCATTTAGATTGAGATTACATATACACCACGCAAAACTCATCATGTAGATCATGCACTCGTTTTATATCATTGAAGTGATAGCATTGCGTTTGTAGAAATAGACTTGTAAAGTTCCAGAGCTTAGTAATTTATGAATTGCTAGCTTTTGCCCGCGGCTTCGCTCGCGTGGAATTTGGACTTCCACATAAAGTTTCGTGAAAAATCATTAAAAAAAAATAACTTAATTATTTTTTAAAAATATAAGTTACTCGTACATCCGAAATTTCAGATGTCTAACTTTATAACTGACGGAAACCCTTGAGGTGAAATTATCCAAATTTCTTTCTTAAACTATACAATAAACCTATCTACAAATTTCAAGATGCTAAGTTCCTGATTTGCCTTTAATTATGTACTATAAAGGGGGGAGCCAATGCCCCCGTGCCCCCACATAAATCTGCCCTTGCTGTAGCCTATGATGTATAACCTATTTTACTCAATACGTTTCATCCAAATCCGTTTGGTAGTTTTTGCGCGAATGAGTAACAAACATTCGAATTTATAATATTAGTAGGATATCAAAACAATAGTTTCACCCATGTTCTTTCTGTTATTTTAACAACTATGATCATGTGATTTGCCTTTAATTATGTACTATAATGCATTCTCCACAGTACCTAAAAACTATCAGCGGGGGCTCTTGCCCCCGTGCGCCCCACCCCTAAATTCGCACTTACTATAGCCTATGTGTTATTCTGATGTATAACCTATATTACTGTAAAGTTTCATCCAAATCCGTTCAGTAGTTTTAGCGTGAAAGAGAGACAAACATACAAACTTTCACATTTATAATATTAGTAAGATTAGTAGGATATCAAAACAAATGGTTTCACTCATGTTTATTCTGTTATTTTAACAACTATGATCATGTGATTTGCCTTTAATTATGTACTATAATGGATTCTCCACAGTATCTAAAAAACTGTTGGGGAGGGAGGGTTACGTTCACACGGGCGCTTCCCCCCATAAATCCACGCTTTGGTATAGCCTATGTGTTATTCTGATGTATAAACTATATTACTGTAAAGTTTCATCCAACTCCGTTCAGTAGTTTTAGCGTGAAAGAGAGACAAACATACAAACTTTCACATTTATAATATTAGTAAGACCAAAAATCTGAACGACCGGTAAATGTCCAAGGGGTATACTTGGTGTAGGGGTGAGAGAATTGCGTTGAGTGATTTAGCAGATTTCGATTTGGGTAAGACGGGCATTTTCAGTGGTCGGAATTTTGTTAGCTGAGATTCACGGAATCAGCACGGAGTTATTACTTTATTATTCCCTAAGCGTTATTACTTATTATTATTATTATTATTATAGATACAATCCATCGATGAGAACTAAGACTTATTAGTTGCCTACAGTGTCATCCTCGCTATGACAGATCGAACGGATCCGATAGCAATCGTGCACCATCCTCAGTCTTCCGTGATCTTCAACTATTGGCTATTAATCGTCTCTTGCGATCCATCGCCAATATTTCATTTTTAAATATGGCTCATCGCGGTCCTTTATCGCTGTCCAGTCGACCGAAGAGCATTTCATCTTGAGGAAGCGCACGTGAGGCTTCTGTACTTAATTTAGTGCGCATCCATGTGTTCCGTAGCTCTTGGAAGCTATCGGGAGAGAATGAATTCTTTAAACTGCACATACAAGCAGTTTACTTGCATACCGAAGAGCGCAACCATTTATCGGATACAAAGTCGAAATGTTTGTTTATTATTAAAAATAGAATATTTAAAAAATATGCTTATTATTATGTCCTTTAAGTACTTCCTTGACTTCAGTATCTCAAAACAATTAATATGCTAATATAAAGGCATGTAAGTATTTTGTAAATATAAACATGTAAATTTATATACATTAATTTGTATATGAATTTATTATTTTACTAAGCAATAAAAATAAATAAATTGGAGATTGAGCCGATTAGTTTATTGGGTTCTATTCATAAAAATAATTATTTATTGCAATGATCACTAGGTTCTACCTTCTATGACTCATCCACTCAAATGATTCTTTTCTCAGTTCTTTGTTGTATTTAAAAAACACCACTATTGAAGTAGTTATTCCGAATACAGTCTAAAACAGTCTAGTGTAATGGCTACCTGCCCAAAATGGAGCCTCAATTACTTCCTAACCAGGCAGAGGATGAGGAAGGGATAAGCCTATTGGTCGCCTAAGTCTAATAGGTGGGGGTGGCTCTAGGAATTCTACCTGGGCCATGGAGTCCGGCCGAAAATGGAGGTTAACTCTGGGCATTTAAATATATGCCATTAAAAAGGAAAGATAGCTTAGAATTACAATTCGTAATAAGTAACAATTATTTTAAGTTCACCCAAATAAATTTGACAAATAGATCGGTACCCCATCAACACACCATCGAATTTTTAAAACTTGCTTCTTCTTCAGTTCTCAATAAATCTACGAAACGATTGAAAATAATGTCGTTCTACTTATGATTATTTCATCAGAAAGAATATTATTTTAAGCTAATGATCTATTTGTTTTAATATTGTATTATAAATGTAAATTTTAAAAAATGAATTTAAAATTAGAAAAAATTCTTAATGCACCGTGGTATGTTTCGAATCACACAATACACAACGACATGAACATTCCTACTATAAAATCATATATTCATAACAAATACATAACATTCCACTCATCGACACAATATCACCCAAACCCACTCGTTCTTCCGCTTTCCTACTCCCTGTTACCTGGACTTAATAAAAAAAGATTAAAAAGACATTGGCCAAGAGACCTACTGAAAAATTGATATATATATATATATATATTTTTCCCAAAATAACTGAATGATCATGGAGAAAATCGAAGAGAAAGAAACTTCATTCAAATTTGCTAGATGCGCAGGTGCAAATAAAAAAAAAATTAAAAAAAAATTAGAAAAAATACAATAAGCTTCAATCTTTTTTTTTTTTTAATACAATAGGTTCAATCTATCTGTCAATTCCTAAGATTGTTAGTTATAGATTATAATGTCAATACTAACTGGTAAAGGTTAAATCTATAGCCTCGTGAATAAGTGGTTAAGTATTTTTTTTGCCAAGAGGGAATAAATCGTATCGAGGGACACGCAGTCGTGTCATTCTTGTAGTTTTTTGGCTTGAAATTGAGTTTTATCTAAGAAATTACTCCTTTTCAAGCAAATGCCTGACTCAGCCCATTTTTCCTACAAAAATAACATGATTAAATGGTTGCACAAGAAACTCAATTTGAAGAAAATTCGACTGAACCACTTATTCTCTTATTTTTGCGCAAGTCTACGAAAAATATTTTTAATTTATATGGAAATAGTTTACGATCGATGTAATCAGTAGGTAAAAAATGGTCCAAGATGTGGTTAATAAAACTATACACATTATTATAAAATATACACCATAGGCATATTTGTACATATCAAGTAGAATTTTCTTCAAAATGGGTTTCTTGTACTAAAGGAAGCGAAATCGTGTGTATTTTCTTTGTGAGTAAGGGGCTAAGTCAGGCATTGGCTTGAAAAGAAGATATCCCTTATGTTACAACTCCATTTCAAGTCGAAAACGGATTTCCTTTCCCTCAGTACAGTTAACACTGTCTGGACGAAATTCGACTTAACCGGGACTGCAGATACATCATGACATTTTCAAACTAACTCCTCCCTTTCACACTAATCACCTCATATGTGTTATATTCAATATGTTTCTAGCTTCTAGTGTCGGTATAACATATATTTCATCTTAAAGTTGCGAGCCAATCGAACTAGGTGCGGGCACCTACACAGCTGAACACAAGTGGGACTGACATTAGCGAATGCTCGAGAGATCAGGGCTAAGACATAGGACAGCAAAGCTGTGTCAGGGCCAGTTGTCCCTTTGATATTGTGTGTCTGCCTGTCCAGCCTCTGAGTCCATCTTGTCACTAATTCAATAATTAATTGCAATGTCGCATCCACATATTCTAGGGGGTCCGACTGAAACGTCAACGGGAAACAAACATTTAGAAATTAAAATTCACGGACTAGGTGTTTTACCGTATCGGTAGCAATACCGATTTTTTATTTACTGAAATGTAAAAAAAAAAGAGTTAGTGTTTCGCTCAATATATCACAAAGTAACAGCAGAAAATTTAAACAAATATAAATCCAAACGATAAATTCTGTTCTATGTAAGAAAATAATTATAACTGATTTGAGGGAATTAGTTTGTAAATGTATGGTTGTGTGTAATTGGAAGTTCTTAGAATTCAAGAATCCATATATGAGTTTTAAGAATCTTGAGAATCGAACCTGTACCATATCTTAAGACGTTGTAGTTGTATGAAGTGATATGTGCATTAAAATCACCGCAAATGTGGTTATTAATAAGCATAAAGGATCATTTTTTAATACATTAGGTCGGGAAATTTCTTTGTACAACTGTTTGGGACCCGCAAGCGTTTTTTTAAATTTTTATATTCAAAGAAAAATAGTTAATCTAAATTCATTATCAGCCTGACCAATACGTGTGATTAAGTCACTTAAATAACATTCTGTTGGAACAATGCAAGTTTGAGAAAAAACATAATATAGACTAAAACAAAAATAATTGGAACGTTCCGAAGACGAATTTACGAGGCGTTTTACGAACTATCTTTTATAGTCCTATTCGATTAAGTATTAAACGAGGATAAACACAGGGAATTAGTTTGTAAATGAATGGTTTTGTGCAATTGGAAGTTCTTAGAATTCAAGAATCCATATATGAGTTCTAAGAATCTTGAGAATCGAACCTGTACCACATCTTAAGACGTTGTAGTAGTATATGATATGTGTATTAAAATCACCGCAAATGTGGTTAGTAATAAGCATAAAGGATCATTTTTGAATATATTAGGTCGGGAAATTTCTTTGTACAACTGTTTGGGACCCGCTGGAGCCTCCTGGCGCCTGTTCCTTGAACCCCTCCCAGTTCCTGAGACGAGAAGCTGACCCCTGCAAAGGACACCTCTGCTGATCGTGTGAGAACTCAGGGGTCGCTGTACCAGGCCCGCTTCAAGCATTTTTAACACCTTTAAAATTGCTTGCCTAAGATTAAAAAATGAAATACGTCTCTGTCATCGCTCTGCAATAGTTTGTTTAACTGTAATTATGATACTAATAGTTTATTATACGGCGTAAATTGAGAATTATCTAATTTTTTTAATAGTAGTATCCTGATATAAAAACAAAGATACAATCCTGCTCCTGATAGAAAGCAATTCGAATTATAGTAAAAATTAGTTTTTCCAGTTGATTTCAACATAAAATTTTCATATCATAGATGTATTTTATAATTTATCGATATAAGAAAAATAATCTGTACCAATAAAAACCATTCTGGGCCTTGGGTACAGTGTGTGGTAGAGACTGTACTGTTTCTTGGACAACCCCCAGGTTTTCCTCCTATTTAATGTACCAATTTTATGGTGACAGGGTGAGCCCAAGAAGATCCATGCCAGCAGATTAAATGAATTACCTGCCGCAGCCGAATTTGAGCACGGTTCATTTAGCACGGCAATCCGGTGCCCTACCACTGAGCTACTTCGCTCCTTAAAGTGATAGAAGACATTTTTATTATCGTAGGATAGACATCTTTGGGTTGAAGATTTACTTTTGCAGAAACGAAATTGGAATAGGTATACGATTTTTTTTAGGATAACAGTGGTAAGTCAAAAATATATTAAAACAATGTTTCATATGTCCTGTTTTAAAAGGAGAGAATTTAGAACATAAAAACTTGTAAATAGTGTTATGAAAATTATTTTTTAAAAGTTATTTATTTGCTACTATTATTTACTAATTGTTTTTATCTTATAAATTGAGAAATGAAGAAAATATTTTTTACCTGAAAAACTGTTATTAAGTGAAAATCTCCATTTGAACTGCCAGAAGACCAGGAAATTATCTTTTCTTTTTTACCGAATAATTAAAAGTATTTGGAATATTGAATTTGTGTTATGTCATGAACATATGTATGATAGAGAAAAATAAATATATTAGGATAAAAAGTAGGAATGTTATTTTAAAAAATTGATGAATCCCTTTCTTGCCACACATTTTCAAGCGTTTTTTTAAATTTTTATATTCAAAGAAAAATAGTTAATCTAAATTCATTATCAGCCTGACCAATACCTGTGATTAAGTCACTTAAATAACATTCTGTTGGAACAATGCAAGTTTGAGAAAAAACATAATATAGACTAAAACAAAAATAATTGGAACGTTCCGAAGACGAATTTACGAGGCGTTTTACGAACTATCTTTTATAGTCCTATTCGATTAAGTATTAAACGAGGATAAACACAGGGAAAGGGAACACAAAGGATCTCGAAAGAAGGCTAAAAATAAAATATAAAGAAATAAAAAAAAGTTAGAAGATGGAAAATAGAATAACCTGCGTCACCTTGAGGGCCTATTCAGGTTTCCCTATCCGATTACCATTCAATCACCTGGCGTACCTCAATTACTTTGTTTATATATATATATATAATCATAGTAATTGATTCATAACATAGTTTCAGGATTTGAAGCTAAATAAATTGCACAGTTATCAAGTGTCAGCACCTTACCAAAAATATAAATAAATTAATAGCGCTATTTATAAATAAATTACTTAAAAGAAATACTTTGGTAACAAGTAATGCAACCTAATTATGTTGGGTTGTTAAATCACAGCGTACCTTTCTATCATAAATTAGAATTTTCTTTTATAATAAAAAATAAAATAAAATTATTTTAGCGTTAATGGAAATTTGTGATGATTTATGAATTAAAATTGGAACAGAAAACGATCAAATTTCATGTATAACGTGTAACCTTCACGCGCTTTAAAGATTTTAAATTTATTTTTATGTCAACATTTGACATATCTAATTAAGTTTCACTATTTTAATAAAACCTCTACCACTATTACGCTTAGGGTCAAGGGTATAGAATTCTGTACATGGTTGCCTGTTTCTATGCCAAGTACGAGGAAGTTCTTTGGCCAAGAACATGTTCAACCACCATATTTTCCCTGTCAGTATAGTTCAAGAAGGTCTTTTTTCGTTTATTAATTGCGTAATCAATAAAAAATAAATAAACTCAACTAAGAAATTATGTATTCGCTTTTCGTAGTTATGTATTTTCAGCAATGACAATCAAGAGCTTAGAAAACTTAAAGTATATATACCTCTACAGCCAAAAATAGATTACGCCGTTTTTTGTTGCAAGGAGGTAAGTTGGAAGAAACCACACTTGTAATTTTCTACCCTCTTAAGGGTACCGCTATATAGGGACTGAAAGAGCAAAAGAAGGATCTGCAGATCCTAAAGGTTCGATGCACGCCAGTACAGTTCAGTAATTCAACAGAACCTAAAGTTCTTGTAAAAAAATAAATCAATTTTTCAAAAGGAAATATCCTTGAGGACTTATTTCTTTCTTCGAATACCATTGGAAGAACTCAGTGAGGATAAAATAGTTGGAAATAGCAAGGGAAATTTTTTTAAATTTTTAATATTGTTATAAATTTAAATCCAGATCCTTAAGATTACAAGTTAGGCAGTAGTACACACTGAGCTGCTACTAATTATTTTATTTTATTTTCACATATGGACCCACACTTGTCAAGTACAAACTATTGACAGCCAGCAGATTAGCTTTCCCTTAAATGAGAGTAAATATAAATATGGCCTGAGAGGCATGAAGATAAGCTATACCTCTCCCGTGGCTTGATTCTACTAATAATAAAAAAATTAAATTAAATTAAATCTGGCATGACGAGAATTTCTAGGTATTTTTAAGAGTAATTATAAATTAGCTATTTGCACTTGCAAACGAGTTTAAATTTGAAAAGTGGTATTATTTCAATTGTTGACAGTACTAATTAATCCGCATTATATGCAGGTTCGTTTGCGATAAACCTAGAAGTCAGGACTTACTTATATGAATGAGTACCCAAGTTGCGGAGAAGGAGGACAGGAGAAGGAGGACACACCTGCCCCATCACTTTTACTCCTCCTTGCGTCAATAGATCCACGATCGGGAGGAGTAAGTTCGTGGCGACCGCAGTCGAGGCTAAGAGTCGAATATCTGGCAGGTCACGGAGCGAAGACAGATGCAGCCGATGCAACGGAGACCTGGATATGCAGCCGATGCAGCGCCGCAACCCCGTGGATATGCACACCGGATCAGATAAGGATACGAAATAGCGCCCACACGCCTAGCTCCACGCTCTCTATAAATCCTTTATCCTGGAACTATATTTTCATCCTGTGCTCCCAGAGAAGGGACTTCTTCCTACCTTAGTCACACAAACCTTTCACTAAATACCATTCCATATAAAACTTATAGATCTAATAATAATTAAATATTTTTTTAACAACAAAATTTATAAAAAAAAAAAAAGGTTATAAAAGGTTAAATCAGTTTAATATTAAATATCGTGGATCTGAATAAGTAAGACTATATGGATTTTGTTTGTTACTAATTATTGAAAAAATAATAAAAATAAAATAGTTAATATGTATAAATAGACTTAAAAATTAACAATTAATATTTTAATTTAAATTATTTAATAAATAATAACTGAAATCGATATAAATAAATTAATTTTAATGTTATTTAAATCAGTAGGTCTGTAAAGTTTTATATTAGTTTTAATATTTTAAAAATAATAGAAGTTATCAGTAAATAAAAATAAAAAACCCTGTACCACTACAACCCATGGGATTCGTACATAATTTATTTCAAATTACGACATAAGCATAAATGTGATCAATGTGATAAATGTAATGGAGCCTTTCGCAGTTATTTTCCCTCTTCTTTTTTATCATTAAAATAAAATCAATACAACCCAAGGAAGGTCTCAGAATGTGTATGTGTTAGAGACTGGTAGTACAAGGAGGTCCATGTCCAAGATAATACTCAACAGCCAGATGCTTCCCTAGTTAAGGGTCTTTATAAGGGTAAGTAGAGAGGCTGGGTGAGCATCAGGAGGATCTGTAGATCCTGTAGATCCGAGGCTGGGCAGGTTTAATAATTTATCTGCCATATCCAGGTTTGAACCCAGATCATGCAATATATATTCAACACACTGATCTATTCCACTACCATCAATACCTTCAATAATCAATATTTAAAAAAATAATAAAAATTTATAACTTTGTAAAAATTTGGAATTAGTAAAATCCTAAACCATTCAACAAAACGCTGACCCTATTTAGACCCAAAAGAAAAATATGGATATCTATACATGTATGTATACCAACTATCCAATGATAGCATATTGATCATGGAATTTTCTTAAATTATTAACCAAGAAGATTGATGTATCCACTTTTCCAGACTAAGCAGTAACATAAGACAACAAATAAGATAGAGAGGGAGATAGGCCCGGTTAGAAAGCGGGGCCCTGGGGGGCTGCTGCCATTTGGGGACGATGAGGCACCTCACGTAGCCGGGGATCGAATTCCTTCAATTACATCGGCCAGGATATTTCGTCCTTATACGTTCATTCCAGAACTACCTCGAAGGATATCTTTTTGAGATTTCTGCCTTTAGCTATTCCAAGCGCGTCTCCGCACCATCCCTGGATTCCTGTTTAATATGTTCGGTATTGATCGAGTAATATGCCCGGCTAAGTCGCTAAATACTCCATTGATTATTTAATTAATAGGCTCGAAAGAATTTACGAAGATGCTGCCGTTTTATAAATCACGTATTTTAACCGGATGCCTTCCATGGTAGAAAGTTACGTAAGATTATAGTAACAATTTTACCTCCGAAGTCACTATCAACTGGGCGAGTTATGAACCCATGAGCTCTCAAATCAGGGCGGGTTCGATTCCCACTCGGTCAACAGTAATAAATCTTGTCGTTTTCACTGAGAAAACTTGCCGGACTAGTATTCTGCACTAATACTAAGCGGCTGACCTAAACTTACTAAAACAAATAAAATCCACATAAATATAGAGAAGAACTCACTAGTAAAAAGCAATTAACTGAACTCGTGTGCCTCGAATTGAAAAAAATAAGTTTTACCAACTCTGTCCCCATTAAATATATTACGTATAAATATGATAAATAACTGTATGAGATAAGAAAAGTAGAGCAAATGCACACTGGTAGTAATCAAATAACTAATTCAACTTGGAAGGTCATGAGGCCATCTTCTTTTCAGACAACTCGGAGGATTATCAGGAATTGAAGAAGGTTTGAAACTAATGGGCTGTAGTAGGAATAAAGTTTGTCATGAAAGAATTGATATCGGATTTAATCCAAATCAATATCAAATGATACATTAAGGTCATTATGTATTTCTTTGTTCGTAATAAAGAATGGAGCATTAGGACTTCGAAGGGTTTTGGATAGTAAGGATTGCATACAAGAGGAATTCGATGGCTTAGTGGAGCCCCAAAGCTTTACTCCTTAAGTAGAGCAGTCCAAATGGGTCTTACAATAGTCATGTATATGAGTCTTTAGTAATTAATTGGGAGCTTAGAGTGTTTGTCTAGTAAGTGTTTACAGAAAATGGCGATCAGTTTCTTATATGCCCAGTAATGTATTGTAGGTAGTTGATTGCCCGGAAAACTCTCTCCTAATCTATAAGCAATCAAAACTCCAGTCAAAATCATAATTTTGATAATAATACATAAATGACTAAAATACATAAGTATACAAAACAACATTGTATAAATCATTCTAAACAAATATGCTAACTTTTCTGTTGACAATATGATCAAGCCTTAACCACCTTTCAGACTAAGATAAATGATTATATATTCACATACACCCCCACTGATTTGTATACAGCTTGAATATTTATTGAGCAATACAAGTGGAAGAGAAGTAATAAGGAACAATGGCTCATTACTTTTGTAGCCATCTTTCATCGCCCCGGCAGGATCAATGCATTTATTTATACCTTTATTATGGGAAGTAAATCGATAATATTATGAATGAGTATGCAGTTCACGTTTTAGATAATCCATTTATTAAAACTATTACTCATTTACGGGGGCAGTCCCAGTGGCTGGGCGCTAAGTGGCCGTACTGTATGTATCGGGTCAAAATCCGGCCCATAACTTATATAACCTATGAACTGTCGGGGATGGATCCTGTGCGATCTGGAGACCCTCCTGTGGCTCACCCAGCCTCTATTAAGTGTGTACCCTTAGTTAAATAATTGGGGACATTTCGTGCTTTTCTGTCTCGCCACTACTATTCAATTATTTTTGTCATTTCCTTCTTCCGTTATCCTGATGGTTGATATCTGGTCTTCCTTGCTGCTTGGTGGGCCGTTTTATTTTGTTTTTCTCTTTAATAATAATAATAATAATAAATTCTTTATTTACTCTGGGACAAGTCCCTTTAGAATAACAATACTGGTACATAGGGTATTATTACGTCTTAGAGTATATTAATACAGGGCATTATTATATCTTATAAGTGAGAAAGAATTAATGAAAAAAAAAAGTTGGGAATTACTTACAGTGATAACATTTAAAAGAAAAAAGAAGAAGAAAACAGAGTACAAGAAATAAAAAAAACAGAAATAAGATTACAATAATTATATAAAGATAAACAATAGATAACATATTTATGCAAATTACCAAGTCAAGTAGAAACCAAGAAAGCAGAAAATGAAATATGAACAATATCAACTAATATAACTTGTTTTTAAAAATATCTAACTGGATGAGTAAAGCGTCAATAATATAAATATATATATATATATATATATATATATATATATATATATATATATATTAATATAGTTATATACAAATAAAAACACATTATTCATTTATCAGTTAGAAAATATTAATCTGAAAACTGAGTATGTTATTTCCGATTTTTTGGGAATTGTAAGGATATAAGGTGATTGAATATATGGTATTTGAAGGTTGAAAGATTACACAGGCCAACGATGAAAAAACTTTTTTAATGAAAATACCTTATTCTTATGTTGTTTAGGTTGCTGAATCCAAATATGATGCTTAAAAAGTTGTATCACCCACCATTTATTCACATTTTATAGTTAAATTCATGAAATAAAGAAATATTTTTAGAATTTAACAGCTTTTTCATAGTTAAGATAACATGAAAAAATAGGTCTAATGAACAAAGATGATGTTGGCAGCACTGCTGAAACACATGCTAAACAGCTGATGTTTTGTTTATTTTCAACATAACCTCACTTTTACGTTTCCTGTACATGTGTTCAGTGCAATGTCTCATCGCGGCTGTAAAAACTCTGCTGACAGTTTTTGTTATATTTGTGGTGAGTTTGTTATTAAAAAGCACCAAAGAAACATTACAGACTTTGTGAAAAAGGTTTATCTAGCATACTTTGGAACCAAACTTGGAGACCAGGATAAACCTTGGGCACCGCATAAGGTATGTTATGTATGTGTTGAAGACCTCAGGAAATGGTCAAAAAAAGAGAAAAAACACTTTAAATTTGCTGTTCCCATGATATGGAGGGAACCAAAAAATCATTCCGATGACTGTTACTTTTGCAGTGTAGATATTACTGGTCATAACTCTAAGAACAAGAAGGTAATAAGCTACCCTAACCTTCCGTCCGCCATCCGACCAGTAGGGCATGGTGTAGATTTGCCAATCCCGGAACCACCAGAGGACTTAAATTCTATTGAAACAGAAGTATTTTCTGATGTACAGTCGGAGTTAGATGAACACGATGAAGAATTCCAATGTGTTACAGAAAATGTAGAGCCTAAATTGTTCACTCAGGTCGAGCTTAATGACTTAGTTAGGGATCTGGGCTTAACAAAAGAAAAAGCTGAACTGCTTGGCTCTAGGCTAAAAGAAAAGAACTTGCTGGCGGCTGGAACCAGCATTCATGTGTATAGGAAGAGAGAACAACAATTTTCGAAGTATTTTGAACAAGAGGGTGATTTGGTGTACTGCTCAGACATTCATGGTTTAATGAATGAGTTTGGAATTGAATACAAAACAGAAGATTGGAGGTTGTTTATTGATTCATCCAAAAATAGTTTGAAGGCAGTTTTAGCACACAACGGTAACATGTATGCCTCTGTACCTGTCGGTCATTCTGTACATATGAAAGAGAGTTACGAAAATCTAGAAATAGTGTTAAATAAAATAGGTTATTCTGCACACGGTTGGATGATATGTGGTGATTTGAAAGTTACGTGCATGCTCCTTGGTCAGCAAGGGGGTTTTACCAAATTTCCATGTTTCTTGTGTGAATGGGACAGTAGAGCTCGGAATCAACATTGGTGCAGAAAGAACTGGCCTGCTAGGGAGTCTTTAAAGCCTGGCGAGAAGAACATTTTACGCAAAAACCTTGTAGATCCAAAAAACGTGCTCCTACCACCACTACATATTAAGTTAGGTCTCATGAAACAGTTTGTAAAGGCTTTGCCTAAAGATGGGCTTTGTTTCAAATATCTCTGTCAGAAGTTTCCACACCTTTCAGAAGCTAAACTGAAAGAAGGCGTCTTTACCGGGCCTGATATTAGAAAAATGATGTTTGACGTTAACTTTGAATCCACAATGACCTCAAATGAAAAGGAAGCATGGGTTTCATTCAAGCAAGTTGTCACCAAGTTTTTGGGAAATGAAAAAGACCCAGAATATAAGGCTATTGTTGCTAACATGTTAAAAAAATTTGAACAGTTAGGATGTTTGATGAGCCTGAAAGTTCACTTTTTGAGCAGCCACCTCGATTACTTCCCGGAAAATTTAGGAGATGTTAGTGAGGAGCAAGGTGAGCGTTTTCACCAGGACGTTAAAGTGATGGAAAAACGTTACCAGGGCCGCTGGAATACCAACATGATGGGGGATTACTGTTGGTCACTTCACCGGGAAGTTCAGCAAGCTATTCATCGCAGGAAAAGCTACACAAGAAGCTTCAAGGAAAAAAGGGAAAGAAAATATAAACCAATTCCAGTTGACAAGTGAACCTTGTATCATCACATAAAATTACTATTCCAAGTATTTTACTGTAAATACAAACCATTTTTACGATTCTACAGTGTTTCATTGATTTCCCTATATACTGTAAATGGGTATTAGACTATATAATAAAATACATTAAAGGGTGATACATAAAAACTACGAGCAGATTTGGATTCAGCACATAAAAATCTATCAAGATCAGCTATTAAAATTAAAAAAGTTTTCAAAAAGGTTTTTTTTGTTGGCCTGTGTTATTGGAACGACGAATGGAAGAGTGTATAGAGTTCCAAAGGGACGAGGAATCGGATAAGGCAAGATCTATCAAAAGAGTTGTTCGGTGGTATGCTGTATATATATTATGCTGTATATATATCATAGGTCTAAGAGCCGAGAGCGGGTGTTACGGGAGTGGACCGAGGTTTTGAATTTAAGGAGATCGGAGATGTATGATGGTCGGCGTGATTGGATAACTTGGTAAGGAAAGGAAGCTAGGAAATACTAGGGTATACTTTATTTTACACCATAATTTATTTTATAATAATTTCCGATACCTTCAATCTTCGACTTGAGTAAACCCCTTGTTTTTTTATTCAATTCAGAGGAAATAGCTCCTGAAGTAATAAAAACTGTAACCTCCCTTTTCCTTAATTGTTGGTATTGGAGCAACAATGCAGCCTCCATTTCATGAGTCTATTCGGACTGTTAGTGTGAGATCTGCTGCATTTTGTGTCCATTAATATGATTTTCCTTTTGGTGTGTATTCTTATGACGACTGAATTAGCGAAATGTTTATTGGTTGTTTTCCCCAGTATTTTAGAGACTTGCGGCTTTGTTTTGGAGATTTTTTTATTGTATCTTATTTATGAAGGATTGGGGTAGCTGAACTGAGTTGATTTTCCGAAGGTTCCGGGTCCAAATCCGTCTGTGGCAGATTTAATTTTATCTATGAACAGCCGAATATGGAGACTGAATAATCTGGAGACCCTGCTGGGGTTGAGCGTAATAGGACAAATCACCTCTCTCCACAATCGCTGACATAGGAACAGTACAGACTCTAGCACGTACTGATCCCAAGACCCTTCATGGTTTATGGCCATGGTTTAATTTGTCGCTGGTAACTAATCAGGGAGAACATTTGTATGTCGATGACTGATTTTTTTTTTTTTTTTTTTTTTAAATAAAAACTATATACATCCGCTTAAAATGAATTCAGGAGGTAATTTTTGAAATTACGAACGACAATCTATGGACCCATCCAAGCGAAGACAGCCCTCCAAATGAATGGGCACCGAAAGACCACCGCGCTGAATAGAAAGAGCTCAATGGACAGTGACCACTGTATTAATGATAGAGTTCAAGACCTCAGCCGGACCTCCGCCGTAGTAAGTACTATCGATGTAAGTACCGCCTATCGATGTAGCGTACAATTTAAGTAGACGGGGCTAAGTGGAGCAGGAGGTACCGGGTACTTAGGGTACGACCACTGGTTCCAGGGCGATCATTAACAGAACTGCCCCAGATGGCCTCACAGATGTCGGTACCAGCACATGTCCTCTCTGGGTCACCAACCTCCGTCCAAGGCCCCTCTTTCATCTCTTGTCAAGTCGATTTGTTTCTTAATCAGCGATTTAGTTATAGCTTTTAATACTAAAAAAGAGCAGGTTATCTTTCAGTTAGGTACTGAGTTGTTATGCAGATCCTTGCTTCAAGTCTGGCTGTGGCATCATATTTAACATCTTAACAACCATAATTGGGCCCTATAATATATTTAGACCCTCGTGGGGATCCCTAATTTGGGGGAAAATCCAGGCCGGTGATTAAGATGTCAACCGAAACACCGCCAAGCACAATCCTTAGAGCACAGTCTTTAGCAAAGACTAAGCCCAAGACTTTCCATAAGTTGTAGTGACGCAGTTATTTTTCTAATGTAGAAAAGAAAGAAGAAATTAAATTATAAAAGACTCCTCATATTAAAACTTACATCGCGTATTAAAATAAATTGTCTCCGCCATTTTTCTTCTTCGGTGTTTTAATTAGAGTAAAAAGACGAAATTAACAATACTACAGCCAAGTTACTGTTAGGAACACACCATGATTTACACCAATAATAGTTTAAAAGTATACATTTAAGGGAGCACTACAATTTTATTTCGAAATGGATAATTCTAATGAACAAAGTAAAACTGTTTGCATTTTGGGAAACGAAATTGTATTTAAAATAGATTGTTTTTCCTTGGTCCAAAAAAATTAAAGTGTTTGATAGTAACATTATAACAAATCTAAACAAATAATAATTTGTATTGTACATTTCTTAAACTATTCAAAATATTAATAAATTATGAATAAAGCATACTACTAATTACATTGTTTTAATATATTTTTAAATTAAACGCTTAAAACCTATTTTTTAATATAATGAGATATTTCTTTCTCAATTACATTTAAATTGTCAAAAATTTATTTTTTAAATATCATTTTCACTTACGAATCTAAGGCTTATGTAGTAAGGGAGATTGTTGTGGCCGTTAGGAATTTTGAATAAATTAACATATTAACATATATTTTTTTTTTAGGTTATTATCGGAAATAATAAATATTAAGCCTGAAAATAATAATCATAACTAAAATTCTATTCTAAATGAGCGTTATTTTTTTTTCAGAGTGATTGAAGTGTTTTAAATCCTGTGAGCTTGAGATCCGCGGCCCATTTAATCATCACATGATTGCATAGGATCGAGGATTGAAATATCTGCTATGATAATCAAGCTGTAGTGAATTGCCGACCCCTGCGAGGTTTCTTAGCCTCCAGCGTACTCTGCCATTTCGGCTCAAGACCGTTCCTCTTCGGCCGCTCTTCTGGAAAGATAAATTACCGCACCACCATCTATCATCGAATCTAGATTCCCGTCTACGTTTTGCCCTTTCCATCTCGATGGCCTACAAAGCCAACTGGTCTCCGTTCCCACACTTTTCGATTATTCGCTCCGAATCAGGGCGGCTTCTGTACTTGGCCATTCGTTTAAAACCAGTTCCCATAGTATAATTTTGTCCTCTGGGTATGCATAATGGAAAAACAATAATTTAAATTACTTGAGCCTATAAAAATCAAGTAAATGACTAATCTGGCTTAGTTAAACTAATGTTATTTTTAAAGAACGCTTGAATAGTCATCAAGAAATCATAAGGAAAAAATAAAATAGTAATATCATAATAAAAAAGTTAATTTCTTCTTCAGTAAAGATATTATGAAATAGTAAAGACTTCAAATCATAATGAAAAAGTAATATACTTCAAAGTAAACATCAAGTCAAAGTAATCAAAAAAGTATTCTATTTTTCAAAGCCATAATTCACTATTTGTTTTTTACAATAACATCTACTGTGATCATATGAGCATTTAATTTTCTTAAGTGCATTTTAATAAATAATAATAAAGAACAAAAAACATCGAAATAGGTTGAACTCAAAATATCTGAAAGTTCAGATATCTGGGATAGGCTGTACAGATCGGATTCTAAAAATGGTGAGGGCTTATGGAGTAACAATGATATCTACAGCAAGAAGTGCTTCTCCTGGAATACAAAAATAAAACATTACACTGTCGTAAAAACGGAATTCCTCTTTGCGAGAGACTGCCTCTCGATGAATTATAGTCTAAAAAAAAATGGAAGTTTTGGAATGAATTCTAACAATAATTATTGAAGCAGTTCAGACTGAAGGAGTGTGGAAATTGCGAAGTAACTACCAGAAAGTGGAAAGAATCTCGGGTACTATAAGGAAGAACAGGATGACATTTCTCGGACATCATTATAGAATGAACACATATAGATTGACCCAGCAAATATTTCACTATCTTTGGAAGAAGAAAACCACTAAAGGATAAGACGCAAGGAATGATTTGGAAAAGTTGAACATTATAGAGTATCATATGTTAGAAGAAAGTGAATTGCAAGCAGAATAAAAAATCTGGAAGGGAGACAAAAGACCAGGGAGGTTGGACAAACTTTAACTGAGAATCAAAGGGAATTTGCCGGTGAGCATATCGTACATGCCATCGCAAAGTATCGAATGGGAAAAAACACAATTTTTCGTTTTCGACTAATAGCAGTTGCTTTAGGATTGATAATTGATATAAAATTCATATAGAGGCATCTATCAGTCACAAAAACAATGTAAAACGACTTGAAACTGTTTTGTTTTTTTAATTCTCCTCTAAAGTACAGATTTTCACATTCGATAGTTGGAAATGGCTGGGACGATATGTAAATCCAAGGGTGGAATATTGGAAACAGATAAAACTTTAATAAAGGAAAGTAAAATTATGTTGTGACATGATTCGAAATGGTCAATACTAAATAAAAAAAAAAAAAAAAACGTTACGGAACTGTTTATTTTCACAATATCTGCTAACTGGATGATCCCCTGTTCAAGCCTGGGTACTCAATAGCTCATACTAAATCCTGTTATAAGTCTTGGATCGATCCTCTACATGTCTGTATATATCTGGAGCCCCTCTAGGACAGACTCGGCCTCCATAAAGTGGGCATTGTTAATCTGAAGAAAAGCATAATGATCTGGAACAAATCACCTCCCTTTACAACAGTTTGCTTATAAATAAAATGACCCTTATTAAATACTGAATTCAAGACCCTACATGGGTTGTAGCGGTTAATACTTTACTTTATACTATAGGTTAATACTTTTGTATATACTAATCAATAAATTCCACATCTATTCAATTATAAAAGGGTTGTTATTGCAATGAAATAGCTGAAATTCATAATAGAAATATTTATAAATAAAAAATTTAAAAAGGTATTAGAGACTATAGCTACTGTACTACCGGACTTGAGCCATAAACTCTGTAATGATCATTTACTTGTCAAACATACATTTACTTTAGTTGAAAATAAATTTAGTCCGGTAGATGATTCTGGATATACATATAAGGATATTGTTCGCGCCAAGCAAATAAAGTTCCTGCGATTATCTTATTGCAGGCGACCAGATTCTTTGGCATTTCTCGCCAAGAGAGTACTAATAGCGATTTGCATGATGAAGTATCTGGAGCCTTCGGCTTAGGTGGTCATTCGTTTTAGGTGAATGAGCAAATATAAATCAGATGTGGCAGCAATGAATAAAATTATGGTGCTATGCAAAATTATTGTCGTAAATCTGCGATGGAGTGAACGCTCAAAAATGTCGCAGGTTCGTGTCTCAGTTGGCTAAACTGCCTAATGCAAATTGCTTGTTTTATAGCTCAGGCGTGCACAGCTCTATCTGGGAGGCTACATATTAACTGACGGAGAGGTTCAGAGAGAAAACCCTCCTTCTCTGGCGTTATAACTTGAAGAAATGGACGCAATATAGGTCCCAAGTTTTTACAATAGGTCTCATAGAATTTTCTTCTTATCCTTGACGGCAAATATTAGGTCGAATTCAAGTGTTAAAAGACTTCGTATTTGATGGCCTAAGAATTTGTGTGTAATAGTGGGTTCATAACCTTTAAGTTTGCGACATTGCTTCCGTGTTATCAACAATGTTACTTCCTTGATCATCCCTCTTTCTTTATATGGGTATATACTAGCTCTAAAAAATATTGTAAAGTTAAGCGTATAAGAGATAGAAAGAGAATAGGATGGAAATGGGATGACAGAGTATGGATAGTTGAGAGTATAGATAAGGTGGTAGCAGTTCCGCAGGTGGTCGCTACAAGTTTTAACTTTTCATTCGTTTCAGTTTTAATATTCTCTAAAATAAAAATAATCTTAAATATTAGTATGGGAAAAAGAGTGTAATTATGGGACATGTGTTCATGAAATAACTTCATCAAGACATTGACGTTTCAGTAAACATTTGGAAGTATAGATGAAAATATTGATTGGTGTGGGTACGTAGATTCTTTAATCTATATTTAAGCTCTCTATAACTTCTTCCATCCGTCGTTCCAATAATCTTCCAACCTTCAAATCCCGCATATTCCAGCACCTATTATCCCTACAATTCCCAAAAAATCGAAAATAGTAGGGGATCAGTTTTGACTTAATGTTCTCTTTATTCGATGAATGAATGATGGTTTTTGATGTACATTTGTGTGTGTTATTTTGTATTCATATATATGAGTGTGTGGAATTTAAACCACGTACATATGTATTATTAATGTCATATAGATAGATATTAAAAAGGACAAAAAGGGATGAAAGGTAAATCTCGGATAATATTGTTTAATTTTTCTTTTTTGTTTTTTTCTTGGCATAAATTTGATATATGTGACCATAAATTTGTTTCTCTTATATAATTATTGTAAACTTATTTTAATTTGTTTCTTTCTTTTCTTCTAATATGTTTTTGAAATACTTTTATTGTAGGTAATTCACATTTTTTATTTGTTCATTTTTTTATTCGTTCTCACTTATTAAATTAATTGTAATAATTAATTGAAAGTAATTATTTAACACTCTAAGATATAACAGCTTACAATGCCTGTATTGTTATTCTATAGGGACTCGTCCCAGAATAAATAAAGACATTATTATTATTATTATTATTATATTCGCTCAGTAATGAAATTATTGAATGAAAAGATAAAACTTGTTACGACTTAACTCGAAGCGACAATCTGCGCAACTGGTACCGATAAAATACTCGTCCATATATTAGTCGATAAGTTAAAATGTTCAATCTGATTAGATCATATCAGAAAGCCTCTTTGTTCATCTAGGACATATTGTTCCATTTCACTATAAATATAATTCTTTCTTAAAAGTCAAGTCTACTGTCTTTTAACTGATCAGAGTGGTAGTGTGAAGATTGGTTTCTCGTGGCCTCAAAGAAATAATTTTGAGCAGATCCAGGTGGGAATGAAACCCACAACATTCCAAACCGGAACCATGTTCAGTTTTAACCTCTGAAGTGTAGGTGTAATATATTTGTCAGTTGCACCAGCCTTAGAATAAATCCATGAAAATAGGATATTTATTTATTGATGTTACATAGCCTTAATATGGAGAATGACTTTCTCAACATAAATATGTGTTTTTCTTAAATTTTTATATATTCATTTTATCTTTTTTTTTTAATAATTTGAGAGCGGGGAGGCTGAGAGGTGGAGCGTTGGATGGAAGGTCCTGGGTTCGAATCCTGGAAGATTTTACTTAATCTGTTAACAGCCAGGGGTGGGATCCGGGACCTTCCTGGGGCTCACCCAGCCTCTATAAAGTGGAAAAAAGGTGGAAAAGCGCGATCTCGTTTAAATAACCTTGCTACACAATCGTTGACCTAGAAACAGTAAAGGCTCTACCACGTACCTAGCTCAATGCTCTTCATGGATCTAACTGGTTTTCTTATCATTTCTTATTTTTAAACAAAATTTAATGTATATAAGTTTTTTCATATTCCAATTTTGTATTCCAGGTGCGTCGCATATATTGTCAAAGTTTCATAATGAATCCCCAACGTGTAAGCACATTAATCAAGCACACATAGTCCTCGGAACTTGTTGATTCATTAGGAAGGAGATTTCTGTAGAGTTTTCTCACGGAACGCCATCGCCACTTCCACTATAATCGGCCCGGGATGAAGACTAAGAATGACAAGCAGCAAGACGGTGGATCAAACGGAACTCGGCGCATCCTGACTCTGACAAGATTCAAGCTGAATAACATACAGCCTCCGCTGGGAGTCTTCCTACGTGCAAACATTTCACCTCCCATGTCCCTTTCAATTTCACGGCTATTGAATCTGGCAGCTACTGTTGGGATAGAGAAGATAGATTCAATGATCAGCGTTTACTATTTAGAAAATAATTTGTCGGTTCAAATATCAAGCTCTAATTAGTAATTAATTCAACTATTGGATCATTTCATATGAAATGCCCGTTTTCAAGGTAAGGTTATTTAGTTTGTTTATTCATTTCTACGTCACTTTACGCTTCTCTGGCTTACCTGACGATCTACAGTGGGATCCTAAATTGTCCCTATCCGTGTTTAATTAGGATAGAGATCTATAGCGAGTACCTGAAAAAAATCTAAAATTAATTTTTACCTCATCTTGAATGTATAAAAGAAGAACTCATCTTAGCATAAATTAATATATTATCATTAATTATGTATGTACTAAAATTAGGTATAAATCATATATAACCTGTAAACTCAACCAAATAATTGTAAATATCACCAAAAATAGAATCATAATATGTATATAAGGATAAACTATACCCTAATCAAGCTCCTAACCCAACAATAATTAAAGGTATTAATTTTAAATAAAATGGAAAACATAAAAACATTGGAATAGGAAAACTCAATCAAGAATCCCTCCTCTTAATATAGATAAAATAGTTAAAGGGATTAATGATATAATTATAACTAAATCCTCTGTTTAAGATGAAGTATTTATTAAACTATTAGAACCACTAATAAAAAAATAAATAAAACGTAAACTATAACATAAAGTTAAACCAATTGATGAATAAAATAAAACAAAAATACTTAAATTACTAAAATTATAACTTAAATATTTCCAAAACTATATCCTTTCTATAAAATCGTGATAAAAAATGAAAACCACGTAAAGATTAATTAGAAATACAAAAACATGAACAAGTAAAAGTAAGACAACAGATCAAACACCCTATATGCCGAATATCCTGAGAATCATTTATACTATGAATAATTAAACCAGCACATAATAATATTAAAGCTTTAAAAAAAAACATGAGTTAATATATGAAAATATGATAGCCTATAAACAAAATACTTATTATTAAACCTAACTGACTTAAAGTAGAGAGAGCAATGATTATTTTCAAGTCATATTCAAAATTTGCTGCTAAACCAGATATAAATATAGTTAAACAAGAAATTAACCGGGGTGTGAATCCGTCATCTTGGGCATAGAAGGTTGTTATAATACTGTTGGCCACTGTTATTTACTAAAACAACTTTATGAAATCAAAACATTTGTATTCAAAATGTTTACCCCCCTTTTCAGTAGTGATGTAACGTGTTGTCTAATTACATACAACCCATGAAGGCTGTTGGGTTCAATGCAAGGTAGAGTCTGTTTCTAGGACAATAGTTGTGCAGAGAGGTTATTTGTTCAAAATCATGCTTATCCACCAGGTTCCCACAATAAGAGTACGCACTTTATAGAGGCTGGGTGAGCCCCAGGAGGGTCTTTAGATACCGCAGGATCCATCTCAGGCTTTTAACAGATTAAATAATTTATCTTCCACAGGCGGATCAGAACCTGTAACTTTCCGCACGGCAACTGCCCAGTCCCTGCCAATAAATTAACCTTAGTTAAAAATCAAATTATCGAGACTGGTTGGTGACCTTACGGGTCGACTTAAATAAAATTGAGGGTAGAATGACATTTTTTTTTAAATTTAAAAAATCGCTTTAAAAAGTCACGTTAGTTACCGTGACAAATGTTACTTTCTTTTTTAATGTCTCTTGAGTTGCATTGTTAAAAAAACAAAACATGTTTATATGAAAATAGGTAAAGATAATAAATCATACATATTAGAATATTATGTACTTATATCCGCGAATGTGTGTTTATATATAAACCTATAATCGCGCAGAATTACATACTCCATTTCCAGAAGCAGAGAAGTGGCCAATAAAGAGAAGGCTTGGAATTAGCGAGGACGAGCTTTATCCTAATTGGGTCCTTGGCTATTCCTATCTCTTTTTTCCAGGCGGAATACTCCAATATGCTCTTCCGCTTCTCCAGATAATATACTCTCATTTCTAATCCTACTTCTTAATTTTATAAGAATTATTTATAACGCTGAATATAAATAGATATATTTAGCCATCGCGTGATCCAGGCTAACTGATATAAATGGGGCAATTACCGAGCGCGTTATATAGACGCAGTATATATAACAAAGCAGCAAATAATAACATGAAAAATAAATCAATAAAAACACGCACCGATTCCTAAGGATAATATATCGTCGTTTCCTGATGTAATTACAATAGAGCATTTATCTTATTATTTAAAAGCTGTTGGTAATCTTATCATTTTTAATTATTGTATTAATTTTTAAACTTATTGAAAGGAACCTGCTTACATACTTAACACCTAGCTTGTTTTTTCTCTCGTTAATGGCGTAAATCATTTCTTAGCTTTCCTTAGATGACAGTTATCAGACCTATTTGGACATACGGAGTTGAGCTTTGGGGCTCTACTAAACCATCCAATTCATCTCGTATCCAATCCTTACAATCCAAAATCCTTCGTAAAATCCTCAATGCTCCTTATTATGTCACAAACAAACTCATCCATCATGATCTTAATATCCCATATGTTGCTGATTTGGTCCAAAACAGATACCTATCATCTTTTCATCGCTCCATGAAAAGCTCCATACACTATTGAATCCGCTATTCTCTCAATTTGCTTCCCACACTATTCCTGATAACCCTCTCAGGCTTCTGAATAGAAGATAGCCCCGAGACCTTCTACCATAGAATAGTTGTAAATATCAATAAATTAATCTAAAAAAAAATAATGTTTTAATTGCAACTGTATGTGTTTGCAGATGAATTTGACTTATAACTTTATAGAGTTATTTTAGCTATTGATAATGACTATTGTCGAAACATTTTAAATAATAAATAATTATGTAGAGTGGATATTGGTTTTCATGCCTCATTATGGTTATTAGAAAAAAAATTTAAATTACACGAGCACACAAGCCCACTGATAAAACAAATAGCGACGAATCTCATGCCTGAGGACACATGGAGGAGACTAGAAAGAAAGTGGATGAGAGATCTGTTATCATAATATCAAATCAAGCCACGTGAGAGCTACGCTGGGTGCTGTTCTTCTTCACGCCTCTCATGCCATTTTATTCATCTCATACAACTTTACAGACCCAAACCTGCACATTGCCATTTTTCTTTACTGGCAGGTGTGGATAAATATATAAAGAGAAGAAAAAAAATACAACAATAAGAATAAATAGTAAATTAAAATTGTAAATTCTATTGTCACGATCAGCTTAGTTAACTGATTATTATATATCGGATAATCTAGATAGTAGCATTGTAACACGAAGCAGAAAAATGTTAACAGGCAAAGTAAGATTTACGTGTCCAAAAATGGTAAATAAACCAGAAATAATACAAAATAAACTTGTATCTCAAATTACGGAACAATTTCAAGCATAATGGTGAACTTCAGAGTTTTAAGTAATTCAAAATTTTAAAAAAATAATAATTTCACCCCCCAAAACTACTACCTGGAACTACTACCCTAAAGTATACCTGGAAGATAATAAGTCATTTTCGATCTTAAAAGTTTTAAACATTAAAATATAGAAACAGAAATAGAAAAATAATTTTATTCTGGGACCAAGAATTTTTGTTATTTAGAATAGCAGAGATGAACATAATTAAGAAAATATTTATCTGGCCAAAGGCCTACATCTGAATAAAAACTTATTTACAAAATATCCTGAAAGTAAATAACTAAACAGGCATGTTTTGGTAGATAATCAGAAAAAGTGATGCAAAATTAAAATTAAAAAACAGACAAATTTACAATAAAAAGAACTAGGCTTATGGAAAAAAAACAGTAAATACATGATAGCATCTGGTAACAAAAATAAAAAAATGATTTCATTCTGAGTGAGGAATATTTACAGTAGTTCATCAATCAATAAAGTTGAAAATATCTATCAATTATTTATTGGTTATAAAGCACCTGATTGGGAATATTGTTATATTCAAGATTAATCAGCAAAATTGAAAGCTGTTAATTACTTCTATTATATCTCAACAATTATTGATGTTGGCAATATAGCCTACTTCTTTTTCAATATATTATGTTATAGGTATATAAATAATGAAATTTTATTTTATTTTTATATATTTTTCCTCTAACAAGCTTGAGTCTATTTCAGTGCGGACTCTTTTCAATTCATTCCCTTTTCCTTTAGGAACTCAATCAGAACATTTATTTCCTCATTTACGGATGACTCTAAGCACATTATTTACAATTTTATGCGATTTTTTTTATTCTAATTTTCATTGCTGACAATTATGGAATGGAAACATTTCTTCTTCCATTGTTTCTTTTAAATTATTTTTAGTATTTTTTCTTTACTTATTGTAATTAATATAAAATAAACCCATTTTCAGTGTCAAAATATATTGTGCGTTTTTCTAGCTAACTTCCTGTTTTTTTCATTTCTTATGTTTATTGCCTGTTGGCATCTTGGTCAAACCGTATTTCCTCAGTAATCTTTATTCCGATCGATTTGTTCTGCCCGCATCAACTTTTAATATGTACTTTAGTTGAGACCACCTGTTATCCGTTGTGTCTGGAGCGTGCCACAGGTGCACGGCAATTACTAATAGGCCAGTCAGTTACCTTTTGTATCCAAAGAATGTTTTAACTTAATTTTAAATGCATTTTTAAATATATACCTCAAAGTCTAATTTATAATAAAAATAATTGGACTATCCCTCAGCATATTGCTATGTTACCTTTGTTGTAATCTTGTCTCATGCATTGAATATGAGGGCCTCCTTTATTATTTTATGTTATATATAAATCATGAGGAGGCTCCTTGAAGAGCAGATAAAGTCTTGGAAATAAATACTGAAAAAAACGATGTACATGGAAGGCAGTTCCTCTGTTTCTAATCAAAGGCGACGTACAAAGCCTTTCAAGAAGGGTCTCTTATAGAAATTCAAGATTATCCTTTTTCCTTTAATTGATACTATGTTTGTTTTGTTTTTTCCTAATCAGAGTTTTTACTGGACAAGAATGTCTAGAAATTCTTACAATTAGCACAAGGCCCTATAAAACTTAGTTAAGAAAATTTGCAAGAAGCCTTGAGACACTATCGATCCGAAATGATACCTCTAAGTACGGAATATCAAAAATACACACTCATTTTTCTTGGTGTTTCTTTTGTGAATAATGAGACCACTAGGGAATATAGGAGGTTAGACAACGCGGAATTGCGAATCGTATACCCGGTAAATAGTTTTTAATTGATAGTGTCACGAAGATTAAGACGGGTTTGTACGGTTGCTGGGCTTAGTTAAAAGCGAATTCCTAAAAAGTTAATGTGCGCTGTGCCGATTGAGAAGCTTCTGAGGGTAGATCGAGGCGTAGGTGGGAAGATTTTGTTAAGACCTGGTGGATTTGAGTTTGAATAGTGGTCGTAGGATGGAGATGCGAGACTGTAAGCAGAGACTGGTGGTATCGCAAATCATTATTATATTATTATAAGAGAAATAAAATGGCCCGGGTGGAGGTCAAAAATATTTTCTTATATAGGGAGAACTGTTTATTTGAAAGCCGACGTTTCTAGAGACATTGCATGTCTTCTTCAGGGCTATTATAGTAGGATCACACTTGACACTACATAAGATATTTTTTTTAATCTCCACCCGGACCATTTTCTTATTCATATATGTAAGGTCAACTAATGTTATTCAACATTATTATTAAAGGTAACAAGTTTCTAGTGGACTAAAGACTATCCCCGATTGTGTACTGCACCCCCTAAAAGACTATCCCCGATTGTGTACTGCACCCCCTAAAAGACTATCCCCGATTGTGTACTGCACCCCCTAAAAGACTATCCCCGATTGTGTACTGCACCCCCTAAAACGAATGCTAATTACACTTATATGATTTGTTTTTTGTACGACCTTTTCCCATTCCTTGGGTTTAACGATATTTCAAGATTGGATCTAATGATCGATTGGATGCGTCTGTCTTCTTTTAACCATCCACCTCTTGGATGAAGTTAAGAGTTCTATTAATGAAATATATTCATAATTGGTGATGAGATTCCGACGGAGGAAGAAACCTGAAGCTAGGAGACGGTTGTTAGGGAGGAGCTGGAAGGTGACAGCTAAGGCTTGCCAATTACCTGCAATATTCTGCTCAGGTAGCCTCGTTACCTGCGCACTAAGTCCCTTCACCGCGCTTTGTCTTGAGGATTATCTACCCTCCTAGGTCCTCACCTCTTGTCATCGAATCCCGTCTTGATAAACAAGAAAATATACAGGAGCTCATTGTTAGCGTTGTTGTCCCACAGGAATCATTATTCAAAAAATTAAAAAGAACACATGAAAACTTGGTATCAATTAATTGTTCAACTAGTATTAGAGACATCCTCCTATAGTAGCTTCAGGAAGATAATCAACTTCACCATTCATTAACGCCAGACAACGCTGCTTGTCCTTGGTTACGGGTTAATAAATCACAATCTGGCAGTTTTATATACAGATCCGGTGAACAAGTGATTAAGTTGAATTTTATCCTGAAATTATTTACGCAGAGGAAAGTGGAATCGCGTGATTCTCGTAGTTTTTCGCTTGATAAAGAGTTGTAACATAGTCAACAACTCATTTTCAAGCCAATGGCTGACTTAGGCCCCTTATTCTCAACGAATTGAAAACGATCCAGCTTTTCAAAGTACAAGAAACTCATTTTGGAGAAAATTTGTCTTAGCCTCTTATTCAATGGAGCTGTAGATGTAACCTCTTCACATTTCATACAACACCTAGTCAGTTAGAACTACTTTTTTATATCAACATAAAAATTATATATGTCTATTATATTTTAAAGGTTAGGTTAGGTAGAATTGCTTATGGACACTCAACATCAAGCGTCTTCAGTGTCCGTCCTTCAATCTGTATTATTTCTTTGTTTCTTTATTCTTTATATTCTAGACCATTTTTTAAATTTTGTTAAAAAGATTATATTTTTTTAGAAATTTGATGACTGTGTCTATATTTTTGTTATTATCACCAAGAATATTTGGGAGGTATCTTTGTAATTGAGCTTCCTGAAAATAACTATCCCAGAGGGGGCAGTCCTTCAGTAAGTGTTTAATTGTTAATTGTGTGTTATTACATGTTGTGCACTTCGGTGGACCGTCCTTTGTTATAAGGTAACCATGGGTAAGTCGGGTGTGGCCTATTCTGAGTCTTGTTACAACCACCTCTTCCCTTCTGTTACTGCGGTTGGAACTTTTCCATATTTTAATTCCTTTTTTACAGCTTTAAGCTTATTTAGTTCCCCAGTATTTTCCCAAAGCTGGGCCCAAGCTAGTTTTACTTCATATTTTAAAAAGTGGCATATGTCGGATGAGGTGTAGATACTTGTAATATCAATCGATGACAATGCTGCTTCCTTGGCAGCCCGATCTGCTACTTCGTTACCTTTAATTCCAACATGTGATGGAATCCAAACCAAAGATATGTTCTTTTTCAGATCTTTTAACATTGATGCATAAACTTGTGCTTTCCTTACAAGATGGTCTTTACTATAGATGTTTTTAGTGCCTTTAGAGCAGATAGGGAGTCCGTGTATATTACGAGGTTTTCTTCCTCGCATTGCATAATATAATAGAGTGCCGCGCAAATCGCATAACATTCGGCAGTGAAGTTGCTGGTCAGGAAAGGAAGTTTATACTTGCTAATCCTGGAGTCCGATACAAATGAAGAACCAACATTATTATATAATTTAGAACCATCTGTATAAAATTGTTTTCTATTACTATATTTTTCCTTAATTTTTTGATATTCTGCTAAATACATGAGTCCTGTAGTGGTATTTTTAGTGAATTTTTTAAGCGTTAAATCTATTGCAGGTAGTTTTGTATTTATATTTTAAATATTCGAGTGTAATAAACATATGTGACAACAGTTTTGTATGCAGCAAAACATAACTTACTAAACAAATTTTAAAACTATATTCTGTTCAGACTGCTATTCTTATACAAATTCTTCTATATCTATACATATTATAAAACAAAGTCCTAGGCCGCGTTTCTTCGCGGTAAACTCAATACTACTGTACGGATTTTCATGCGGTTTCCACCAATAGATAAAGTGATTCACCAGGAAGGTTTAGGTATATAATTTGTCGAGGTTTTGTGTAAATGGGTTGGAATATTGGTTGGAGTTTTGGTCAATGGGTTTCAACGAAGACGCTGCCTAATCCCATTCAATTATATACCGTGCAATAGATAATAAATTCGTATATAAAGAAATATTTTTTGTTTCAAATCTCATTTATTTCATAATTTACATAAATTTACAATACATACATTTTATTTACAAATCAATATATATGCATACATCATAGGTACTTCAAAGAAATATTTGAGTTTGTATTTATTTTTATAATTTCTATATAATAAAGTACATTAGCTGAGATGGGAAGAAAGAAAATCAAGATTCCCAAAGAAGCCTAAACAATGATATTCGCGTGGTCCTTAGTGGCCGGTACGTGATAAAAAAAAATGCATTACACAAACAAATTATGCAGGTAAGTATGGGTTATTACCCGAGCAAAGATGGGGTGGGTTGCTAGTAATGGATAATTCATGTCCCGACGATTTTAATAGATAATAATTTGTACGAGAAATTTGGCTTTGAACGTTACAATAACATATTTTGTTGCATTATTAATAATAATAATATAGGTTCTATTGACAACTATTCAGAATGTCCAAAAGATCGCCTGACGGGGAAAAAATATTGAATTTTACAAAAAAAAGTAAACAGATAGGGATTGTTCCAGAACGTGATAAAGATCTGAAAGACATTGGTTTTGTAGATTACAGAATCATGAAACAGGGATGAATTTTCATGAATAATAAAAAGGAACAAGGGGTCTAAATTAGGAGAGGAACCCAAAAATGAAGACAGGAAGAAATAATGGGAGCGCATCATTGCTGGAAGAAGAAATAGACCCAGGCATGGAAAATTATATCGATTGCTCATTATAATATGTAAAAATATAATATTAATAAATGTATGAGGGAACCCATAAGCTCAATGCCGATACCACCACTTAACGAATTTCCCTCCATGGTCTTACGAGTTTTGGGTTTCGAAGGGTTGAGGTTGGTCGTGTTCAGAAGTTCGTTATAATAATAAATGTATGTAAATATTTAATAAGGGTAAAACTACTTAAAAGAGGAAATATTAAATCGTAAATAAAACTATATTGCTGAGACTTTGTTCTCGAGACGAGTGGCGTCAATTGTGTTTCTTCATTTGGCTGTAGCGAGGATGACCTTACGAGCTGGGGTCAGGATTCTGCTTCGAAGGCGAATAGTTTGTTTACTAACTGTTTTCTTGTCGACGGGGCTGTCTGCAGTCGCGAATTCATCTTCATCATTTCTAAAATCTAGCACGGCAATAACTGTCTTCAACAAGTATACAAAAAAAGTTATAGGAGTCATAAAAAAAAACTAATATATGATATTAGGAGAAAAAATGGTCAGGGTGAAGATCGAAATTAATTCTCAAAAAGTAAAAAGGTCTATTGAAAACCTACATTAGACATCTTCATCAGTGTTCAATAAACAAGATAAGGAAAACATTTTTTTTTATATACATAAACACTTTATTGGAATATTACAGTCTGCCACAAAAGAAAAAAATATATAAAAAAATAAAATAAATAAATAATTATTCAATGACAACTTTCTTCAGGAAATTACTAAAACTAAAGTTTAATTGTGAATATTCCTAAACCAATCTTACGAAAATTTCGATCGTATTATGTGGCCATGTTCTAAAAAATATTAAAGTCATTATGAATAATAATAACTATCAAGTTTCGTCTCGTATCCAATCCTTACAATCCAAAATCCTTCGTAAAATCCTCAACGCTCCTTATTATGTCACAAACAAACTCATCCATCATGATCTTAAAATCCCATATGTTGCTGATTTGGCCCAAACTAGATACCTATCCTTCCATGAAAAGCTCCATACACACTTGATTCCGCTAGTCTCTCAACTTGCTTCCCATACTATTCCCTATAACCCTCCGAGGCGTCTGAAAAGAAGATGGCCTCGAGACCTTCTACTATAGAACTTTATTGGAGTGCTACCGATGGGTAGTTTCTCTACAAGTGTTTTTTGTGTTCATGTCATTTGTTCATATCAGCAAATTTACTTGATGTAATATTGTTACAGTTGTAAATATCAATAAATTAATCAAAAAAAAATAATACAAATTAAATAATTAAAAACATAAAAATGGATTCGAAACGTAAAAGAGAGAAATCAAGATTAAAATTAAAAATAGAACATAGTAAGCTAATGAAGAGGTATTGCTAAGATAAGAGGAAAAAAAAGTTTTCAAGTGGTATAGACAAAAAAATAAATAAACGGAGGCCCTTTATAATGAAATATCAATTTTTCTCGAAATATTGATCTGATTTAATGTGATATATTTTTTTATTATTTTAGTTTATCAAGTGATTGATAGTGTCTTGATTAATATCCAGTACGATAATAGATGACAGTTTAACTATGAAGGTACTATTGTAGCAAAGGATATGTCGAAAGAGATGACGGTTGGCCGGTGCAGCAAGATGCACTCTGCACCGTTAGGGTGCACCGAGGGGTCCCTCCTTAAAAATTTCTTGGGAGGGTTCCGCTGCCCATTATGATCCTTGTGAGCGAGGCTTTTCACATGACCTAGCTTGGGGTCTCTATTCAAACAATATTCTATGCCCCGCCTCTGCAAATCTCCATAGTTTCCTTGACGGGCGGCAATATCGTATTATTGATGTCTAGTTCGACCGGAAGGGTGCACCCAGCCCTATCCCTAGCTAATCCTTACTGGTTTCAGAAAAGAATATCATAGATTTTTAAAGATGTGTGGGAGCGTTATGAGATCTTCCTTGGAACGTATTTATCACCCTTCGCAGATACACATTGAGAATTTCCATTTTTAAAATAAAAAGATATGTTTTTGTTTCATAATGTCTTAATGTGGAAATGACGCAATAAGTATGTGTGTTTCTTTCTGAAAACCGACTTTTTGGCCCAAAATTTTGTGTCATAATTAGGGCTGAATTTGAATAAGAGATAGTAATTAACTAGGAAAATAGAAATATTCCGAATTTTTATTGAAAAATTATTTGATTAATTATTGATTTGTTATTGGATTATAGATAAATAAATAATTCCACCTTTATACTGTTTATTAATGTCCTGTAATGTTTACTCTCACTAGTCATTAATTAGCAATCCATTTATAATTTTTTTGTATCAATATGATCCTCATGAACATATTTTATCACTTCTTTCGAATAATATTACTTGCAGTCCAGGGAATACAGTTTTTAACAGGGGAAACTTGAATGTCAGTTCTTCATCATGTCCATTTCCAGGATTTACGTATATATTTATTGTTTTTTCATCGCAATAAATGACCCAATCCATAAATCTTAATGTTCTATTCATATATAAATTTAAATATTTTTCAAAAGAATGAAATCTTGTTATCATTCTCGATAAGTTTGAAGATGTACCTAAATCCTCTCGGACTGCATTTTTACAATAAAATAGAGTAATAACATGACTTAAGAAATTCAAATAGTCTTGTTATAGAATTAAACATTTTTAAATAAGAAAAGTAACAGTTAGAACAGAAACACCGAAATGATTAAAGTGGCTGATAGATATATGTAATAGGCTGACAGATATATAAAGATAACATAATATGTAATAATAATGGATAGTAAAAAAAAAAATGAGAAAAATCGTATTTTTCTCATTATTCAAGTCATGATCATCCAAGCCAAAATCATTTTATTTCATTTATTTTTATTTTTTAAGGCGCAAGGTAACCTTGTGAGCACAGTTCAATTCAAATCCGACTGTACTAGGTAAATTATTTAATTAGTTATCAGTCATGGGCGAACTTGATGCGCAGACCCAACTTCGGCCAAATCACCTCCTTGCATAACCGTTGGGTAAGAAACAGTAGAGTCTCTACCATTTACTGTTACCAATAATCTTCATGTGTTCTTGTGGTAGTTTTTATTATTTACGATTTTCTATTTAGCTTTAATATTAAGATTAATAATAAAGTTTCAGATACGCTGGTGATGATATCCTTTCGGTCGTTTCGTGTATAGTTTATTTATCAATAAGTGAAGCGAAGAAAGTATTTATTACAGCGTGGCAATAGAAGGCAGTGGTTTATTGGAGACATTGAGAGGACTAGAGCCGCTTCAACTTACTGCTGATAAACCATCCCTATCGCTTAGTCTCTGCGTCTCCGGTTTCAGATCTATTGCCTCTGTCTGTCATCCGTCCCGTTGTCTTCTATATAGGTCCATGACCTGGCTGAATGGCCGCCGAACTGGAGGATGCACGGCGATAAGGAGTGGGATGAAGGAGCGAGTGGATTTCAATGTAACTTCCTAGCACTTATGGACTATCTGGGACAGGCAGGGATGTCGATAGGAAAAAAAGATCAATTTTTTAAATATATCGATAGTAGTTTGATATTTCAAGGAAAAGCGATATTTAAAGATTAATTATTTTTAAGGATTGTACTTAAGGAGATATAAATATCTTTGCTTATTTTATTTAACCAATTATTTCCCATTAGTGGAGAGTTCCAACTTAACAGCACATTTTTACACCTATTTCTACTCTTTTTATCCAATACTTCTTCATTACAATGTTCTTTTTACCATTTATCTAATCAATTTACTCATGTCTTCTTTCTTTTAAGTTTCGGAAAATTTTTTATGATTTTAATTATGTTTCTAATGTTGGGTCCGTTTTCGATTTATTCTTCATTTATCTCTAATATCCCAAAATTTTACAGAAAATCTTTCATTTAGTTTGTTTTTTCTTTATTCTACTTATAGTAAATTTTTTAAAATATTTTATTTGAAAAGAAAAGATATGACCAGAACCTGGACTCGAACCCGGGTTGTGCTTATCCGACCTATCCGTGGTTGTGCTTAGCCACCTCAGCCATCCTGGTTCGCTTCTCGGTCAGAAAAATCCCTTCTTTCAATGATCCTATAGTAAATTTTCTTTTGAAAGCTTCACATCACTCGTTCTATGTAAATTTGTATAGAACCATAATCGCCTTTAACTATTCACAATATTACGATAATTCCTTAATGTTCTCTGTGAAAACAGCCAAACCATATTCAATACTGGTTTCGAAAATAAAATGACTGCCAGGGTATTGGAAAGCAAAATATTATGAGTATATATAATAAATTCTTTATTGGCTTTAATGTATAATATTGTAGCCATTGAGTCTGGCCCACTTAGTGTTAATTTTTTAGTAATTAGTAATTAGCATATCGTCACTTAATTACAGTTATATAATATCTAAAATATGTAAATATTTTACAATAATTAAATAATCAACACTCGTTTAATAAATAAATAAACACAATTTTTAGTCAGAACAGAATAGTAACAATTATAACAAAAGAATAACAATCTTCCAAACAAATAAGGCATATACCTAATGAAATAGATAAATACAATACAATGGAATTAAAGTATTAAGGTACTAACTCGCTGATACTTTATTGTAACAGTTATCTTATTCTTTCTATACGTTACAATCAAGATATTGTAGAAGTACCCGAAACCATAAACCACAATTAAAGCCTGGATTCCGAATTTTTACATATAAACTGAAGATAGAAAAAAATGTTGTTTAATTTTTCCACGCTGTCCATAGTGAGTACATTTTGAAGTGATAATTCATCCTCATGTTGGACAATATATTTTTGCAGAAATTGTTTCCGTGTGTTAACAAAAAATTTACAATGCAATATTATATGCTTCAAACACCACTGACATTTTTCATCAGTTCTGAGAACACTATATTTTCATAACACTATATATAAAATATTTTCAGGCATTCAGGGTTTGAAATTCTTATTTGACTCACGGTTCTTAATTTTTCTATGTTTATCTTGAATTTTAAATAGCTTTCAGGTTCAGGGTTGGTATAGGTGCAAATAGTTCTGTACATTGGATTGTAATTTGAGTTAAGAGCTCTATCAATATCCTTCGACAGTAAATGATTTGTTACTTTTTCAAGAATAACATGTTTATTAGCTAATAAAACATTGGGATTATGAAACTCTGCAAAATATTCTTCAATATGATGGGTTGTAGCTACCATTTTAAGTTGTGGTTAAATATTATGAGTGTAGCACTAAAATAACCATAGTCAAAAAGAGCGTCCTTGTTATACAACAATCCATGGGCCCGGGATTCGAACCGGGTCACCGACGTATCCGTAGTAGTGTTAGTGTTAGTGTACCTGAGCTTTGCCGACTCCCGGTCACATCCCGGCCCTGGACAAATCTTTTCTATTCAAAATAAAAATATTGAAAAATTCTAACAATTGATGAAAAAATAAAATAAAATAAATTATAAATAATATAGCGACGTAAGTCAACAAGATCGTAATTAAAGTAATGTTCATTCAACGTTCCCCCGTTCCATCAACGTTCCATTCCCTTGTATACATTACAAATTGCGAGAGGCGGGGATGTGGGATCAGTGAAAAGAAAAGATATATCTGACCCAGAAGCGAACCAGGCTAGCTCAGGTGGCTGAGCACCACGACGGATATGTTGGTGACCCGGGTTCGAATCCCGGACCTGGATAAATCTTTTCTCTTCAAAATAAAAATATTGAAAAATTATAACAATTAATAAAAAAATAAAAAAAAATCATATATATTATCTTATGTATGTCGGTTATCTTTCAACTGCTAATAACAGCAGTGCCTTCCCTTCAACCTTGAAACCTTATTTTAATAGTGTGAAATTCAACCTGTAGAATGCGTTACCGTTACTAACTCATTGTCACCAAAAGTTTTAGATAGGCGGTATTGCTTTGACAGCGACGATATAAATAATAGCGAAAGAAAATATAATATATAAAGAAAATAAAAGAAAATAATATATATATTTTTTTTATTTACGACTCATAAGATATTTAATTCTTGACCAATCAGGATCTTCTATTCATCATACTCAGATGTTCTTCGGTACTCGACATGAGTTTGCCACCCTCAAGAACTGTAACTTAATCCCATTGGCCGAGGAAGGACAGCGATAAAGGAGTTTTACTACGGTTATAGGAAGAAGTAAGTAAATGCTGCTCCGGACTAACATTGTTTACTGCTTCGGAAAGAATCCTCATTTTTACAGCTCCAAAGTTATCAGTCGGCGGGTAATTTTTAAGACCCCACTAAAACGAGGTCGTAAAAACTACTCGATAGCCCAGCTAGCTAACCCCCCCCCCCCAATATTTCCACATCCATAAAATGGTGAAGTTGCAATGAGTGCTCTTTCTTAATTGAAATTTGTCAGTATTATTAAAAAATAACAACAGTCATGAAAGTTTAAAAACATAAAGATCAGCATCTATGCTTCTTAATTTACGATCCCTTTATCAATTCTGAACTATTATTTGTTTAAAGCTGGTATAAGCCTATAAACCCAGAAAGCATTTATCTTTACCGAGTTCGTGAATTTTTATTATTTTAATTTTTTGTTAGTTACAACACGATCAACGTAAATAGTACTTTACTGTCAAAACTGTAAAGTACCACGAGTAACAAAATGGTCCGGGGTAGAGGTAAAAAAAGATGCTCTTGATTAGGGAGAACTGTTTATTGGTAAGGCAACGTTGCACTTCAATTTATATATGAGTTTAATTTATATATGAAATGAAAGAGCAGTTGAAATTCTACAGAGTGCTAACCTACCGCGCCTCCCCCCGGAGCCCTGAAGAAGGCCTAAATCATAGGCCGAAACCTTGGCACAATAAAATATATATTGACAAAATAAGTTTTTCTTATTTCGTGTTATCTTTGACTGCCTGGCCAATTCAATCCGCTATTGTAACTTATATAATGCTATAATAAATATAACACAAATATTTAAATCAGAAAAACATTGTTTTCTATAGTCAAATACATTTTAAGGAATGCTTTAACAACGCATTCTAAAAATATAAAATCTGTTACGTAAAATCACACATTTTATGACAGCAGTTTTACGACGAGCCAGAATAAAATAAATCAATTATAGTATTGTTTGTCACCAATAAAGAAAAAAAAATGTTTTTCTATTATTTGAGGTTCAGTCAAGAAATGTATAACTCTTACTGTTCTGATATCCATCCCAAACATACCAGTACTTAAATAAGCCACCCTGCTCCCACAAAAAAAAAAAATAAATATTAAAGTTGTTGAAAGACCGAGTTCTACTTGAAAGTTCCTGAATTGTTATACTCTTAATTGTTAACGATAGTTTTAAATTAGACCCAAATTAAAATTATCTACTACCATAAACTGTTACATTTTTTTTTTTTTTTGTGCGTTCCTTCATTTACCGTTCCAGCTCTCCCAATGGAACTTTTGTTTTCGCAAGAACGTTTCTTCGGCAGAAACCTCGGCAAAAAACCTCCTCAAACAAATAGATATATTGAGTGTATTACACAATGATGAGAGCTCAATATCCTACGACATAATGATGCTAACAATGTGATGTGTTTAATCGAGCCTTGACTATTACATATCAATCCAAAGATGTAATTAAAAAATAGTAATTAAATTAAAGGGAATACCCTTCTTGAACTTCACCTAGCTCTTTGTAATTGTCTCCTTCTCCACCCCCTCCCCCCCCTCGCCTCTTCGGCTAAATGAATTCCAGAATTTATTGCCCTGAATAATTGGGGAGCTCTCTCTACTAATATCACGCTTCTTGGCTATATCCTCTGGGTTCGACGAACTCCTGTCAGCGTGGATAATTTCTATCCACTGTATGCGCATCTTCTGTGTGCCCAGAGCATGCGCTTAAGTGATAGTGGTAAAATAGTTGGTGGTTCAGAAATGCCTTAAAACAACTATAAGTTAACAGACTCCCCAACCTATGTAAGAAGTAATTTCGTGACTGGTGCCGCGCCGGGTCGAATCAGGTATGAGTAGACCAAATTATTGTTTTTTCATTTTTCGTTGGCTAAGTGAGCGCTTTTATACTCCGGAAACTTCAGGTTTAGAATCGGAATTAAACCATAAGAAATAATACAGCAAATTATCAATTTTAGACAAAATTGCTTGGCCGAAGTCAAGTTTTAAAATTATTTTATTTTACCAATAAAATAGAGCCAAAAACTCAAAAAGAAACCCTATTATTTATTATAATTCAATAGGGAAAAACCACAATGCAAAGCCTTATGTTTCAAATTTCTCCAGTAATACACCCACTTACCAGTCGACGTTTCGCCTACTCAGGCATTATCAAGACACAAAAACAAAAAGAGTTTATGTGAATCACATCTCGAAGAAAAAGGTGCAATAAATCCCGATCAACAGCCCAAACAGGCTCCAAACATGAGACAGCACCCCACCACCAAGACGTTCAACATACAACTCTATGTTTCCGTCATGGTGCTCTACCAGCTGAGCTATCCTGGCTTGTACCTCGGTTGGACAATGGGCAATAGAGGATTCGGGGGATTGGGAAGAGAATGGATTCGTCCGACTGAGATACGAGCCAGGATAGCTCAGTTGGTAGAGCACCATGACGGAAACATGGGAAACGCGGGTTGTTTAGCAGGCAACCTGTAGTAAAGTGGTTAGTATAACAACTTACTATGCCCAAGATCGTAGCCCGGCAGGTGTCTCTAGGATTTTTAAAAGAGAGTAACAAATACTTGGCTATGTTGTCCGTAGGTAGGGACGTAAAAGCGAGCCTATACGATGTCAGGTACTCGTTAAAAATCCTATCCTTATTAAACCTGGATAGGTACAAGTTAGAGCTACCTCTGTAGCATCATCGGATTAATCATAGGAGCATAAAGTATTTACCATAAATTAAAAAAAATAAAATATATATAAAAGAATTAGTTATCGATTATTATTAATACATATATAAATATAAATTGAAATTTCTTATCTGAAAATTTTGCAACGCATGAGTACCAGTTAAAATAGTGTACATACAGTTCCCTCCTCTACCCCAGAGGAGAAGAACACCATTCACATTTTTACTTTTTTAGTTTTCGTTCAGGAAAGCCAATTTTCCAGATGGTTGAACTATTAAAATTTATGTCTTTTTTACATATCGAAACAACTTAAAGGAATTTGTTCATATTGTAGTTGGCACTGATAAGTCATTCAAAGCACTTACATAGAGTATTTATTTACGTCTGTTTACCTATAATATTATCTATTAAGTGGACATAGTGTCCTTTTTAATATCCGGGATATGGAAAAGTATGAAAAAAAAAAAAGAAAATAAAGAAAGTGGAAGTAGGAACGAGGACTTGTAAGACGAGCACTTAAGAGAAGATGACCCGCTGCAGAGCATCATAACGATAAGATCCATGGCTGGAGCTAGGGTCATTAGAAAGCCAGTGATCTATAAGCGGAGCCATCCTCCGGTGTAACAAGTGCCATCAGGAGCACAAGAAGGCCGGCAGACAGTTAGTTCTCGACCATGAGGACAATAAATAATATAAACAGGGCACTTAGGCCCGATTAGGACGACTAGACTAGCCGCAATTAGCTCCGCAGGTACCGTTTCACTTCTTCTTCCGCGTTCTTATTGGCCTTTTTTTCTCCATCTTCTTCTTCTTTCCTGTTGGATCCTTCCATACCGAGTTATCTCGAAACTATATTGCACACAGTTTGTTCCTGGAGTGAAAAAATCCTATAAGGAATACCCCTGCAACTTCAAAAAGAAACAAATGATCGAAATTGCGAGTTTTCCTGAGTAATTTTCCCACGGGATTTTTCGCTTTAAAACTGCAATTTGCAATTCCAACTATTTGTATTCATATATCAGGATTTAAAAGAAAATGACACAAGACGAAGATAATGACTATAAATTGGAATTTTATAGTAAAATAGGATATCTCACAATATGAAAAATAAAGTTAATGTTTTAAACAAGTACATTTATGTATAGCTACTCGAACTCATCTGATGATGTTATGAGTAATTTGGTAAACCTATAAACCCTAAAAAAAAATCCTGTGGGTCCATCTCAGCCAAAATAAATTACAGATACTAAATAAATTACCTGCCAGAGATGCTACCAGATTTGAACCCTGGAGCTCGTGTGCTCTACCCCGAATTAGAACTAAACAGAAACTGAGTACCTGAAAACCTTACATCGCTTTATGAAAACGTAATACATTACTGTATGAAATTGAGAAGTATTGTCTTAGATGAAAGCTATGCAAAATATTCTCTAGTAGTGCTAAATCAATAATTGAAAACATAATTAAACTCATGACATATTTACAAAATTTAACATTATAAATTAAACAATGTAAATAAAAATTTTTTACGATAAATGAAAATATTCGCAATGATATGATAATTAAATATTCTCAAAATTATTGTTGTATATTTTATCTAGTAAGGGAATCTAATTGTAATTATTTCAATTGAGCATACGTATGAACAGCGGTAAAAGAGTCCTTTTCAATAAATTATTCTTCCCCTAATTACTTTCTCCCTTATTTTTGTTAGTGTTTTTGTGCATGTGCAGATAGTCAAAAGGCTTCCAGAAAAAAACTTTAGAGGTGTTTAATCTAGCTAAAGCACACATGAGCCTCAATTCACTAAACAGTCAGGAAGGTCCAAGCCTTTATCGTCCTTGTCATCATATTCTGTTCCTCTTCTACCGCTGTGCAGTGTATCTCTTTCCTCAACCTACTCTATCCTTCTGTTTCAGCAATTCCTCTCCTCCTGAAAGCATCCTTTACGCTACCCTCCCAGGAGATGCGAGGCCTTCCTCTGATTTTCAAATCTTCCGCGTTTCGCTACCTCAATGTTTAAGAAATAATGAAGCAGTGCGAAACGACGGCTTGCTCTCATTTGCTACTAATCCTTCCATTTCAGAATGTCCCTTCTATGATAAAGTTAGGTTTTAGGTACTCTTTATTGACTGAGCCTCCTATTGACGTATCGTCCCGATAACACAGCGTTGTCTATCGTGAGTTAGCTAATTCGGGCGTGTAGTAGTCGTTGGCAATGAGGACATTATGAGGCATATAATAGAGGCCGTGGCGGTGACAGTGCCTGACAGTCCCCCTACTATACACTATACGAGACCTCACCACTATACAGAGCCCCCTCCCACTATACACTATACAGGAGGCCCTGGCAAAGAGCCTGCACGAGACCTCGACTTCTATCATCGGAGCCGGGTGACAACCCCCTAGGCTCTTCTATTGCCAGCTTTCTATTTGATTAATCTAAACGTTTATTTCCCCATGTCAACTGGTTCGTTGGCTGGGACGTTTCTATGATCGCGGTTGATGTCCGCGTCGGATTTGTTGATCGAGTTGAACCCAACAACTTGATCAAAGGCTTTGAAAAGTCTCAAGAGCGTGTCAGCTCTCGATCAGCGCAGCTCAGTGGGTCCGATGCTTTCGTTTGTGATTCCGCTTGTACAGCGTCCATTTTCATTAGTTATAGTCAAAGAGTCCGGTGTCAGCGGATGTTGTTAGCTGGCTCGTTAGTCCTCTTAGTTCGGATTCATGGTGGAAAATCGCTGGAACATGGAAGACCCGGATTAGCCGCGTTACAAGAGAACCAAACGCTACCGGGATCGCGCTTAGATCATGTTTTGTTTAGTTGATAATAGCTCTGAGTACCATTGGACAGTAATCGTTCACGCTTTAATTATTAAAATAAAAACTGTTATCAGTATCACAAGGAGGAGCCTAACTAAGACTAATATTAACTAGGAATAATCTATTAACATTAAATTTTAATCTCTCTTTTTTTCATAATAATTGTAATGGAAAAACTGTATTAGTCAAATTTTTTATTAAATTTGTTTACCCCTTGTGGTTTGTGCAGATTCGACAAAGAAATAATCAACAAATTCGCCAAAATATCGCTTAGTGAAATACCTCTTCAAATGTCGTCGAAACCTGAAACAGGGATGGGATCCCAAAGTTTAGCTCCTCGAGACTTTGACCTGAGCACAAAGTGATAACTCTTCCCTAATTACGGTTAGTTAAGTCAAGGGTCTAACGTATGATATTAACTGAGCAACTCTAACAACAATCACTTTGCCTGAAGGGAGCGCGAGGCAGATGTGAACTTTAAATATTTAATGGAACTCTAACACTTGGAAGATTTGATGGTCTCAGCTTAGCTTTTTATTATTGCTATTAATATAACATTTTCTTATTAATTTTTTCCTTATTTGGTCTTCTAAGGACCACGTCATTTCAACTGTATTTTTTTTCTTTTTGACATTACTCCCTCATCCGTCACCGGTGATTTTCTCCTTTCTTCTGTCCATCTCTTTCTCGTCCTCAGCTTAGGCTTTTCATGAAAACACACATGGATATCTAGTTTTATCCTGAGACGGTTGCTTTCCACGATATCGCCGCAGTTAATGTCCATCTCCTATAAATCTCTTTCCATCTCTTCGAACCAGGCAGGTTTGGTTACTATTATGTTTGTTCTTTTTCTCGGTTTCTACCTAGCAGCTGCCCGGACATAATTCAACGGTTAGGCTTGAAAAATTAATTTGTAATATTCATAACTTTTCGAACGATACTCGCAGTTCCGAGTGAGACTACTTTCTGCATTTGATCAAGAATATAATAATTCTTTTATGCTGTTTAATGTAATTTCTGGATAAGTCCATTTATAGATATAATCAACGGCAAAACTTAACTGTAGGCTTTTGTATCCTAGAGAGTGAATTTATTTGGTGATTAATGGCCATAAATGTTGGATAAATTTGGCAGTTGAATTTATCTATTATCCATTTATAAATTGAAATTAGTTAATGTTCCAGAAACATTTTGAGAAACATGCCTAAAACTCTAAAAGAAAAACAAATGTTAAGGGCTTTGCATCTTTGTCGGCATTAATATATATAATGTTAAATCCTAAGGATAATATAAAGAAATTGAATATATATAAAGGTAGTGGGGTAGCTCAGTGTGTAGAATGCCGAGTTTCTTCCGGTTCCGGGTTCAAATCCGACCGTGGCAGATATACTATATAAATTAACAGCTGCGGATGGACCCAAAGGGATCTTGAGACCATCACGATGCTCACTCATTAATTGTGAGGGGGGGTGTGAAGGTTGAGTGTGATCTCGGAAAAATCACCTTCCTCCACAATTGTATTCTAGAAACAGCACAGTACCATGTACTGCATCTACGATCTATATGCTATCAGTATCATCCAGTGAATTTAAGATACATTAATAGTTGCGTTATAGGTTAAAAAAATAGGATATACAAATGTTACTCACTGAATTAAGTGGGAATATTTTGACATGTATTATGAGAAACTTCTGAAAAAGAAAACAATAATAGCACAGTATATAGGGAGTAGATATATAGCGCTGAACCATAAGCACGTCATTAAATATTCGCTTAGTCCAAACAAAGAAAAGTACAACAAAAAAATACAGGCATTTTAGAAGCAACATATAATATTTAAAATATTTTTTTTGTTTTTTTAGATTAATTTATTGATATTTACAACTGTAAAAACATTAAAAATATAAAACAGAAAATATACTTAAAGACGGATAATGTAAACCCCTAGTATTAATTACACAAATATAGCCAACAAATTAATACTATAATTTTAAAATAAATAGTTATTTCATCATATTTTAGCAATTTTTTTTACAGAAGTAGTCCAGAATAATTTAAAATAAACGCAATAATTTGAAGGGTATAATAGTTAAAGGATTATTTTGTTGTAAACAAATACAAAGGGAAACTTCTAGCTAGATTAATTCTTGATTAAGTCACTCAGGTGTAAGGTGGTATGAACAGGACATAACCCTTTAAGTATTTTTTAATCGGTACGTTGTAATTCGTTATTATTTTCAATATTTTCTAGTAAAACAATATGATATAAATAAATAATTTGAACTGAATTTAATGTTTTATATGTATTTCCTTGTTTTTAATAATTTAATTTTTATTGAACACTGACACGACACAATATTGTAATGAGGTTCTTCACCAAATATTTCACAAATTATACCAGTTATTTCTCTTCCACTGTTTAACAGAACTGCTTTTTACCCATAACAGAATATATTTCTTCATTCTGGTCTAAAAGAGCTGAAGGTGTTGGGATAGCCCTTCCGCATGAAGACATGACTGAAGAACTGAAGAAGAACAAGTTGGTATTGACAGTCATCGCAACGACAAGAAGACTCCGTCAATAGCTCACGAGGAGAGCCAAATTATCGCCATTGTCCGTTCTCGAGCCCAGGATCAGGAGCGCAGGGAGGGAGGAGTCAGGCTAGGACCGTTCCAACCGCAATCCCTCAGGTCAGCTTCATTAGTCTTAATTAGCGGATAGCAAGGAAAAAATGGGTCGTACGTACTGCAAATCCGAACCATCGACTGTTTAGACAGGGGCTGCATACCAAGTGCACTGGTATTCAATTTCATACTGTATTCAATTTTGCACGTGGAATCAATTCATAATTTTATTGTTTTTCCTGGTGTATGCGATAGGAATCATTTTTATTTTAATTGAATCATTATCGATTAATTGAATTTTAATGTTATTTCTTATAGATGGATAATTAGTTGATTTTTAAATAAAATAATCTATATTGTATTGATGTTATCGATAACAATAATTTGAAAACTTTAATCTTTAGTTGAGCATCCTATAAAAGCATTTATATTAAGTTCAAAGTGTGTGTTATCAAATTAATAAATGATGTTTAATTTAATTTCTTTTTTTTTTGTTTCTCATTATTTTCACTGTAAATATTTATAACAATATAGACTGTTCCAAATAATGGTAGATATTTTTCTTGCCTCGGTTAACCTAGCCGAAATTCGATATGTAGAGTTTTTTTTAGGGGGAAACACTTTCTTTTCATGCACCATTATATAAAAGTAGAGAGTAAAGTAAAGTAAAATTTTCAATATGTTTGCCTAAAAATGTACGGCTTGTGAAGCCTTTTGCACTTCTATAGGACTATTGAATTAAGTTAAGAATTGAAATTTATTATGTAAATTGTGTTTTAGCCAGGAAAGTATTTGTTGGGGCTCTGTATTTTTCTTTCATCTTGTCACATATTTTCTTGGGATTTTAAACGTCTTAAACCTCTCCCGTTTTACGCCACCCTTTGTGTTGAATTATCTGAAATAGTACCTATTCTTTTTCCTATTATTTTATAAAAATTAGTAAACTATACCAATTAATTTTGTTGAAGATTTAGATAACTCTAGGTTTAATTTAAGGAAACGTTGGTCGAATATCTATAATAATATATATTATAATATAATATCTATTATAATATAAAAATAACTATTTCTATGTTCATATTTTATTTTATTTTTTCTTGGTTTCTAATTGGCATTTTACAATAATGCTGCCGTAATGTATAAAAATAATTTATTGGTGTGGTCTACTATTTAACTAATGGGAGCGGAGTGGCTCAGTGGTAGAGCACTGAGTTGCCATGCCGGAAATACTAATTCAAATCCCGCTGTGGGCAAGACTTTTATTCAGCCTGTTTGCAGCCAGAGATCTAGGACCCTCCTGGGGCTCACCAAGCCTCTATAAAATATTATAAAAATAGGGTACCCAAAATAAGTGGGAAAAATCTGGCGGTTGAGCGTGACCTAGGGCGTCACCTCCTTGGTGAACCGTTGTCCATGAAACAGTACAGTCTCTATCATGCACTGAACATCAGAACCATTCACGGGTTGTAGTGGTACAGGTTTTTTTTTATTCTTTTTTTTTGCACCAATGTTATCATAAATTAATTTTGTATTTATATATTTATATTAATATATATTTTTTTAATTTATGTATTCGAACATTTTTTAAGAAATATTTATGACCTAAAGAAAACATGCAACGTGGGTCGAAACGTCAATTTATAATAAATGGCTCCACTACTTGAGGCATCATTTTTTTATCTTCTCGCTGACCATTCTTTCACTATTAATAAGTTCGAAAAATTATAATTCAAATTTTTTTTATTTATATTATAATTATTTTTTCCTGTTCTAAACATGGTGAAAGTCTTGATCATTATTTTTTTTTTAATTCCAATTATTAGTGTTTTCTTCATTGACATCGCACCAGCCTCTCCTCCCCACCGCAATCAACTTCCATTTATAATTATTAAATTATAATATATTACGCGCTTTTATTATTTTTGAAACTTTATTTTGAACCTTTTTTCTAGTTAAAAATAGTTGCTACAATATAAATAATCTGATAATTATTTCCTTAATTTTCTAGACAATGTTATAACCTTAGTACTCATTAGAAAGTTTAATTCATCTAGTCTTTATAGATTTACGACTTTCATCAATTGCTTTAACTCCTGTTTTATTACATCTTTATTACACATGATGTACTCATCTGATGTTAATACTTTGCAATTAACATCATCCGTAACTACTTCACTTATAATATACTACGTAGCGGATTTTCTTCACGCGCTGAGTTTAAGATAATTTAAGCTCAGATGAACTAGTGATTATTATAGTGTGACTGCAATATAATTATTTTTCTTTAAGCATGACGATCATATATAAAAATTTTCATTCCAGCGTCATATTAGTTATAATTATTACGATATGACCAGCCTAGAAAAGTTCGATATTTACTTTTACTAGCCTGTTGAATTGGGATGTACTATTTGTCCAGTCTGCATTAATCCAATTGTGGATGTCAGTTCTAGCTTGTATTTTAACTAGTTCTACTTTAATTTGAGGATCTGAACCCTTTACTTAGAAAAAATCCTGAAAAATCCTTAATTAATTTATAAACAAAGGCATTTCATTTTTTTTTTATCGCCACATTAGTATCTATAATAACTGTTTATATTAATAATAATTATAAAACGCTCTATGGATACATTTTATTGATATTTACTAATTATGTATGCCTGATGTCAGTTTATTTATTAACAACTATTTGGTGAAGTTGCCCGAAATGCATACCGTCGTCATTATTCCTTCCAGAGAATATAGACTTGTTATTATTCTTAGGTGTAGGTGTTTACAAACTATTGAAGTACTCAATTACGCTCAGTTAAACATGGTAAATCATCATGGTTTGTGTTTTTGGTTCAACACTTTTTTTTTCAACATTCAACATTTTGTTACAAATAAATAACAAAATAATAAAAAAACATTGAGCGAAAAAATTCGTAAGTACCATGAGCTCTGCGAGGAATCAAGGCATCGACTATCGACTGATGTAAAAGTACTGCCAATCATTGTATCCAGCTATGGTTTAATTCCTGAGGAAACGATTAGATCAATGAAGACGCTGGAAATAATTAGGGGACTGGAAGAAGTACAGAAAGCGGTAATGCTGGGAAAGAAAATTTTTAAATATTCAAAATTAACTTTAAAATGAACCATACCCTGGGCCTTGGTCCGGGTATTCACCAACCCGGCCTAAGCCGAGAAATCCTCCCAAAAAATGACAATAATAAGAGTATTGAGTATTGTTAGAAAAGCTATGAATATTACTAATTAATTTTTCTTGCCTCACCCTTGGCTTTATGTCCGGGTAGGTCCATTCTCCGGTAGAAACCGAGAAAAAGAACAAATGTAATAATAATAATAATGAAAAAAGTCTATTTCGATTTTTGTTTACCTTCAGAATCCTATTTAAAGAATGAGACAATGAGAGCATTTCATTCATATATAATGAATGAAATGCTCTCATTGTCTCATTATATATATCTCTATATCTCATTGTATATACATATTATATATACGAGTATATATACATATGCATAAATATTATCTCAAATGAAGTCAAGAACTTTGTTTTCAAATTTACTAAACCCAGGAAAGTTTAGTTTAGTTAGTGATTTTTCTTTGGATGGATAATTAATATATTTTTATATTTTTAAATATTTTATTTGAAAGGAAAAGATATGACCAGGATTGGGACTAGGAACCCGGGTCTCCCACCTGTCCGTGGTGGTGCCTTAACCATCTCAGCCATCCTGGTTCACTTCTCGGTTAGTCATATCCCTTCTCCTATTTAAATTATAATAATATTTAATGACGTATGTCAATAAGATCCAAAATTTATAATAATAATATTTTTAATTATAATAATTTTATTTATTTAAATAATTTAAATTATAATAATATTTAATGACGTATGTCAATAAGATCCAAAAATACAAGTCATGCTTAATTAACATTCTCCCCGTGCATACATCGCAAATTGCGGGAACACGGTCATATATTTTCTTTTCAAATAAAATATTTAAAAATATTAAAACAATTATATCATATAACAACAAAATAAAATAATATATTTTTAAATTTTAAAAATCACAATTAAATGGCTAATAAAAATATATTTGGTATTGGGAAGACTATTCCCTTTACTTATGTCCCTAACTTCAAGTAAAGAGGAAATTCTGAACGGAATTGATTAGTGAAATTACAAATATTCGAATATCCCCATGCTTAGGTAAGTATTGTTTTAGTTAACTCAGAGATATGGATGTTTAGTTATAAAAAAATGAGATTAACTTTTTTTTATATAGAAATAAGGTAATTGTACCGATATCAATATTCTGAAAGCCTTATTAATTTTAAGCTTTATTTGTACATCCGACAAAATCTCCCATCAATATCAATGTAAAGGAAATACATTTTGTTCCTCATTGCTGAGTTTAATATGAAATTCGGACTTCGATATAGAATACTAGCTTATGCCCGCTGCTTCGCTCGCGTGGAATTTGGTCTGCCACATAAAGTTTCGTGAAAGATCATTTGAAATAAATAATTTAATTATTTTTTAAAAATATAAGTTACTCGTACATCCAAAATTTCAGATGCCTAACTTCAAAACTGACGGATTCTACACAACCTTTGAACCCCTATTATATTAAAGAAGAAACCCTTGGGGTGGAATTATCCAAATTTCTTTCTTAAACTATACAAAGAACCTATCTGCAAATTTCAATATGCTAAGTTCCTGATTTGCCTTTAATTATGTACTATAAGAGGGGGGTACATGCCCCCGTGCTCCCACATAAATCTACCCTTGCTATAGCCTATGATGTATAACCTATTTTACTCAATAATTTAATCCATATCCGTCCATTAGTTTTTGCGTTAAAGAGAGACAAACATACAAACTTTCACATTTATAATATTAGTAAGACATGGATGCGCATCACTTCGGCAAACACTAATCGATAGTAGTAAATCTACGTTTCTAACTGTTCTGTTACAAACATTCAGATCTATAGTAGTTGAATAAAAAACCTAAAAGACAATGGAGGCCACATTTTCCAACCGTATTTCCTCGACCCCGACATGACACTAATCCGAGCCACTGACGCAAGAAGAAGCATTTCTGCATCTGTTAGGGACTCTATTGTTTTATCTCCGTTATCAATCACGACTCGACCACAAGGACACTACGATTCACTTCATTGCTCAACAGCGTTTCACCTATCCTCAGCTATGGTTTCAATTAAGGAAAGCCCCATAATATTATAACTAATAGGTCAAAAATAAATTAAAAGTCATTGAAACATCACTTATATTTTAGTATTATTATTATTTGACATAGCAAACTATGATGTACAAAGACACAACAATCGTTCAGGTTTTATTTCTTAAGGTGTTCTTTCCTTGTTATTTTGATTCCTGCCAGAGGTCTTTCAACCGCATCGATTTCGCAATTATTCATCTGCAGAAAGCTTTGGTCTTTCTTTGATGGAATTCTTCACACTTACAACTCAACTTCTAAATTCTTTCTTTTCTCACATTTCGTTTGGTCCAATGTTTGCCATTTTTAAGTCCTGATGTATTTTAATTATCTTGTTTTTGTTACTGGAGTACATCTTTCCTAGTCAATCATTCAAGTGAGTAAAATAAAACCTTTTTCCAGTCATATATTTTTTCTTTATTTAAAAACGTTTCAACAATAATATGTCATTCTCAGTATACATTTCTTATAAGTATTTTACCCTTATTTATTTTAAAACTATTCTCTAAAATTTTTTTTATAAATTTGTACATTTTCAACCTTTTTAGTTGATTGTCAAATAATTTAAAATATTTCTTATAAAACTTAGAGTTACAATGTACTCCATGGTCATCATTAACAATTAAGAATGACATATTATTGTTGAAACGTTTTTAAATAAAGAAAAAATATATGACTGGAAAAAGGTTTTATTTTACTCACTTGAATGATTGACTAAGTCCTGATGTACCTTCTGAAGCCACAGACGTTGCAGAATTTTGTTATCCAATCTCTCGGTCCCTAATAGTTTAATACGTCCGTAGAACACCAATCTCTTCCTTCTTGTACTAACAGAAATCCTTTTCTTGGTTATTAATATTTTTAGTGCAATGTTTTTATTTGATTTGCTTTTTTAAATGGAACTTGATAATCTACATATAGACAAAATAAGCTAGTAAATGAGTGCTCAAACAACGTATGTTTAACTAAATGTTATATAACTGACTTATTGCAGCTCTTTGAAAGGATAAGAAATTCCTGAAGAGGATGGTTCCAGTGCTCTATAAATCATCTTTTCAGATCTGCCTTATCCAAAAATTCGAAGAGCCTTGATGATTGAAGACCTTCGGAACAAAGATAGTACTCGAAGATAAAAAGATAATATATTTGAAGTTAAGGGCAATCAAGTAAAGCGTATAAAGCTTAACTGTACGAAATTTATTTGCATTTTTATTATATTTTGCTTTAAATAATTATCTATCCAAAAAGAAATCACAAACGAAAGCGTGTGATTGACAAGTTGCCACACTATTAACTTAATCAGGCTCTTAGAGAGAAGAGACAGAGTGAAAGAGATTGTTTGTGAGAGAGAGGGAGATAAGTAACGACCACACAATTTCTTCCCGATTCACAATCGCCCCCCCCAACAATTTATTCTCCCCCTCCAAATAGGTATTGGTCACGGTTTCGAACATATTAGAAAGGAAAATCGATTTAAATAGTTCTATTAACCCAAGTAGAATTACTATTATGCACAACGGAAATTATGGTTATTGAAATTAAGTTATATTATGGAAATTACTATTATGGTTGTAGTCTTAACGAATTTAAAAAATTTAAATTTAAATTAAAAAAAAAAGTTTTTTTTGGTAATGGTCTTTTTTTGTTATTCTTCCGAAGAGTAGGAGTATGGCCTAACACTTTTCAAAATTATTTAAAATCAAACTACAATGAAAATGTATTAATCATTGTTGCAGCATATAAATAACAATAATTTTTATAAAACAAACATTTCTTGAATAATTAGATCGATCACGGAATAATTAAATAATTAGCACGGAATTGAAGGCAACAGTTTATTTTTATGAATTTAAAGAATAATGTATTAATTTACCAATAGCAAATGAAGTAAAAAATTAACAGTTTTAATATTAATTAATTACGAAAAACACAGGATAAATAATATGTATTTTGTATATATTTTATACAAACAATATAGATACATGTAGGAAAGAAAGTATGTATATTAATAAAATCAATATTTAAATTTCGTTTTACATCCATTTCTAAAAAAAAAAAAACTAGATTAAAAAAATTAATGTGGTTAACCTTAACAAAAGCTGTACCACTTCAAGCAATGAAGGATCTTAAGCTCCATTGTACAGACTAAAGTAAAGTACATTGTAGAAACTGTGCTGATTCTAGGACAACGGTTGTACAGGAAGACGCTTAGTCGGAGATCACGCTCAACCGTCAGTTCCCCATATTAAGGGTAGCACTTTATAGAGGCTGGTTGTGCCCCAGAAAGATCTGTAGAGTCCATCTATGTCTGTTAATAGATCAAATATTTTATGTGGTACAGCTTGATTTGAACTCAGAACCTTTGGCAAACTCAATACTCTAAACTTTTATTTATATATAAGTATATTTATATCGTGTTTTAGATCTTGAGTTTCAGTCATTTTTTTTTTTAACTTTCTTAGGCCTAAGACTGAAACTCAAGATCTAAAACACAATATAATTTCCATAACAGTCATGATAAGTAGAAACCTATATTTATATCATTATTATATATATTTCATCCAGTTTGATATTTTTAAAAAACAAGTTATATTAGTTGATATTGTTCATATTTTTGTTTCATTTTCTGCCATCTTAGTTTCTACTTGACTTTGTAATTTGCATACACATGTAATTATCTATTGTTTCTCTTTATATAAATATTGTAATTTCCGCTATTTTTATTTCTTCTTTTTCTTTTTAAATGTTATCACAGTAGGTAATTCGCAACTTTTGTTTTTCTCATTAATTGTTTCTCATTTAATAATACATAATATTACCCTGTATTGATATACTCTAAGACATAATAATACCCTATATTGAAAGCTGTATAGTTATTCTAAAGAATAAATAAAGAATTTATTATTATTATTAAACATTGAGCTACCCCTCTCCAGTGTAGTTGAAGTTCTGTAATAATAATTTTAGCACTAACCATATTTTTATTAAAGATAAAAATATTGCAAATTATGATAATATTTGATAATAGGATCTGTTATTATTTCTTGAATAAAAAAAAAAACTTTACTTTTTTTAACAAATTTACAAGTTTAGGTAACGAGCTAGATAGCAATCACGATACAAAATTGTCCTCATGAAACTTAGGAATATAAAAAAACTCATCCCGCGCTAGACAAACTCAGCACTGTCACTTACAACTATTATTCTGTCCGGTTTTAATTAAAATTTAAACATTTTGGACCGGACTAATAGATTTAATAATAAATGGATGGGCGCACCCGTGCCAGTGAGGATTAAATAAACCTTCGCTTTATCTCCAAGGCCGTTAATTATTTAAATGAAACATTACGGAGTCATTTTTAGAAACGAAGCCTTTAAAATGGCGAATTCAAGAGCAGCTGTTGCAGTCTGGAACCGTTTTGTTTCATTATTTAGTATCAAATTAATTAACTCTAATAATTATTTTCAAATCACTAATTTATTAAAGGGCATCCGTAATTTGTGTGATTCGAGTATTCTGAGAAGAAATTGTAAAAAATAGAAGGAACAAAACCATTTGTTTAATAACATAAGAGACCTTATTTAAATGTTTGAATTCAACAATATATATTTGATTATTTCTTCCTTTTAGGATGCCATACATTCCACATAGTTTTATATACACAATTCCATCTCAAAAATGGACCCTATTTAATGGCAGCTTAGTGTTCAGAGCACTGAACTGCAGGACAGAAGGTACCGGGTTCAAATTCAGCTGTGGCAGATAATTAATTCAATTTGGTAACACCCATGGAAGGACTCTATGGAATCTTCAGGCCCTCCTGGGGCTCACCCAGCCTCTATAAAGTGTGTACCCTTAATCGGGGGAAAAACCTGAGGGTTGAGCGTGATCTCGTATCAGCTCAGCCGTTTTCTAAGAAACAGCAGTCTCTTTGCCATGTACTGAACTCATCATTAACTCAGGTCCCTGGGTTAATAGTACTACGATATTTATTTTAAAAAAATTAAGATATAAGAATATTATCAAAGCGATGTGCCTATTGCTAAGTAATATTATAATTCTTCTGCGTGTGGTTTTTCAGTAACAATAAATAATACAGTGTAAAACTTCGGAAAAATATAGTCCGCTATTTTAAAACTAAATAATCCCCAATTTTTTGAATAATCAGATTTAACGAACAAATCCGTACATACCATCGTTTAATCCGTTTGGACCAATTTCGTTTTGATATCTACAGTGTTTAGTTCACCGTCGCCCGCAAATATTAAGAAAAATATATATATTACTTATTTGTTATTGTTATTGTTGTTATTTAAACTACACAGCCCTTAAAACAAATAATATTATATCTAGAACATCAACAAATAGGTTCTGACTGCTGTCTTCTCATTTGCCTACTAGTTATTACCTCATAAATCATTTAAATACTCCTCCTATAAACGAACGAAGCAACCATTCAACTTATGAAAACAAAATTGCTAACAATTATTACTGAACGGGACACGAACCCGAGCAGATAGAGTACTTCCTCCCAAAGAGATACAACACAGATTGTTAGAGTCCTCCTCGGTCGCTATTTAGATATGAGATCCTAGGACTCTACTAAGCCCAATTAATGAAGACTTATCGCTTCGTCCAACTTGTAGATCCAAGTCGTGGGGAACTATATCAACCTAGCGAATTCTTGTTTGAGGTATGGAATCAAAGTTTGATAAGGCTTATAGTAATATTTGGGGCTTTCAGAATCAACATGAGATATAAATTTAAAAACTTTGCCTCATATCTTCTTTTCGGACGCCTATCACGATTTGAAGAGGTTGCCAGGTTTGAAACTAGAGAGTTATAGAGAGAGGAATAAAGTTTGTCATAAAAAGATTAATATAGGATTCGGGCCAAATCAGCAACAAATGGGGCATTAAGATCATTATGGATTACTTTGTTCGTAGCAAAGTAAGACGTATTGAGGATTTTAAAAAGGATTTTGGATTGTAAGGATTGAATGCGAGAGGAATACGGCCTTTAGTGGCCCCAAAGCTCTACTCGTAAGTCCAGATGGGTCTAATGATGGTCACTTATATGAGTCTTTTGTAATTAATTGGGTACTTAGAGCAGTCTAGTAAATGTTTTAGTAGCCTGAAACGGCGATCTGTTTCTGGGCGTTTGCCTAGTATGAGGATTCCAACCTTATACTAGAGATAGAAAGAACTTTGTTGGAAAAACAGGAACTATTAGTGAGCATACAATATCATTAGGACACAAAGAGTGGCACAAGTGACTTCAGGGTGACAGGCTCTGAACGTAGGTAGACCAGTATTAATGAGTGATAACGAGATATTTACCCATTTCTTTCATGGTCATAACTCACCAATGAAAAAAAACACACAAAAAAATGATTATCGAGTTATGTCACTTAGAAATACTCGTGCGATATATTAGTCTGCTTCTTAGTTATTTGATGCTATACTAAATATTTAAACCTAAACCATTGTTATTATAATCTAATTATACTGGAACAATCTTTTTAATTATTTTCTCTTTTTTATTAATAATGGTTTTATTATTCACACCTAAGCCATGAATAATTAATGAGTAAAGCCGACCTGAGCATTTGTGACTCTGTTCTGTTCCTACAAGCACCCTCCCTAATGGAAACTTTAATGGAATGGAATTATTTTTTAACAGTGTCACTAAGTGTGATCGGCGAATATTTATACTGCTAATGCGAGTTTTTGTTAACACTTTATTCTATATTTCAACAGGGCTGTAGTTGGCAATTAAGAGATAGCTGCGCTGTTGAAGTGTACTCGGTTCGCTGTTATCTGTTGCACTGATAATGGATTGAAAACAAATGTCAAAGAAATCTCTTTGAGTAAGCAACAATGTATCTGACAAAGTTTATACAACTTTAAATATTGAAAAATTCATTGACCTGCCAGAACCAACTATGATCCTAAAATAATTCAATTAGATCAAGTTATCCACCCAATAACACTTTTATCCAATTTAAAGACAAGACAATTTCGGCTAGTGTTGTAATTAGGCGGTACTTTTACCATTCCCAAACACGAATTTTTGCGCACTGACATTTGACTTCTTTTAATTATTGTTAATTAAACCCGCATTAATATGATTGGAACAAAATGAATATGCTGTTTAAAAATATCCATAATATTTGTTTTTCAATTTATTCGATATTTACGAGGATTTGGGGAGCGGATAAAAATTGTTTTAATAATTTTAGTGGCAGATTATTCTATTTTTTCTCTTTCTATCGTTTTAGTTTTATGTTTCCTTATTATTTTTTTATTTCCTAATAAATTGTTAATTAAATTGTTAATTTAAATAAAAAGAACAACATTGATATTGAATATATAGGAGAAATAAGTTAAAACTTTCGATTTCTATGACTGAATATTAAAGATATATTTTTAAGAATAGCTCTATAATGTAAGTATTATAAGTAATAATATTATTGTAAGTAATAACTAAGTAACCTTATTAACAATAATATTAGTATAATAAAGTAAGTATAGAAATACGTATATAATAAGTAGGTATATGCAACATCTGGCTTCCCAAAAAGATGCTCTCTAAGCAGGTTATTCATTTGCTTAGAATGAAATGTATAGAATAATTTATTGTGTTTAGTCGTTTTAATTTTGGTTTTTAAGAAGATGCACATCATGAAAGGAAATTATTGCATACTAGCTCTTGCATTTAACTGATATTGATTTATCTATTCTCTTAAATGGCCTAATATCTTGTCAGGATTCGTACAATTTATTTCCTTATTATTACTATTTATTTTTTTTCTGTCACCTTTTATACGCTTTATGATTTGTTTTATGTAGCCTTCTGGCTACACAATATCTGGATTTATTATTTTTCATGATTGTTATTCTAAAGGAACTTAGTCCTACAAGAAAGTTACTTTTCTATTGTATATTGTACCTGATAGAATATTGTTTGATAAATACCAATGTTTTTTTTACCATACCAGAGGCTTTCATTGAGCTTCCAAGCCTTTTAGAAGCACTTAAGGCATTTATTAAATAATACAACTATTTCATTTTATTCCCAACTGCCACCCGTACTCTCTTTGATTTAGAACCGTGTCAACAATCGATACGAAAATATTTTCAATACATTTTCCATCATGTTAATATTGTAATAAATGCTGTTTCAAATATTTAATTAGGTGTGCTCACATTAAGGAAAATCCCCCTCCCCAGTCAAAGAGTTGAAGATTTTTTATTATTCCCTGTTTATAGGAAGGGAAATCTAGCGGTCAAGGATGTATATAAACTAAATACACAACTCTGACTAAGAAGCACGACTCTTGACAGCTCCTGTCATCTGCTGAACCAAATACCCTTTATGGGTTGTTGTGGTACAAGTTTTTTTATTTATTTTATTTTTATGACTTCATTTTTTTTTAAGACTTTTTTTTTTTACATCTCTACTATAATTCAAAGAGCTAGAGATGCAGTGATAAACATGTCAAGCTGGACAGTTCCCTTCCAGGCCATCTGACTTCCGTTCACACACTAAGCGCAGTTCTACCCCTGGACTTCTTCCGCGTTAACATTCTAGTAAACCTTTCCTTTTCGACTCCCGGTGCAAGATTCAAGCTCCTTGGCAATTCAATGAGTTGTTTGTTGGTAGTGAGCACATCCTAGCTACGTGCTTCTTCTGTTCAGTATGCTCCTCCGACTCTTCCACCGAGCAACAACTAGCTGACCATTCCTACCGTGTGAAGATTCACAGTACCTGTAATCCACACATAATTGTCTAATCGGGAAGTCCTCCCGTGTTCCGACGGTTAGTGCCATTTCGGATTTGCTGGATAACCGCTCCTAGTTCTTGGCACCGAGGCTTCTACTAATCCCTAAGAACCTATTTGCCATTCGACGTGCCAAGTCTTCCCTTTCCTCACCCCTCCTAATGAAGATAACAGCATGGAATAGGCAGGAACAGGTTCCGTTTTGTGCATTTTCCCACGAGATGTATTTCTCATAACTCGAAGAGCGGAAAAATTTCAACCAATATCACATATAAACACATGTTTTTATTATGACCGAAGAGACAAAATATATATAAAGTAATTTTTTATAATTATTGGTCATTTTTTTTTTAGTTTAAATATTTTTATTTTTTAAAGAGAAAAGATAAGCCGGGATTTGAACCCGGAACCTTTGTCTCACCGTGACATCGCTCTACCAGTTGAGCTGGTAAATAAATATATATAAAGTAATTTGAAAAAATAAAAAAAAACATGATATTTATAATAATGTTTAGAAGAAATGATTAACAATAGATCAATACAGTAATTAGTAGTTTAAAATACAAGTTTATTATTAACTAAAGAAGAACTAATTTCCCATCTTAAAAACTTTCATAATATAAGCGTGCCTGTTAATATTTAATAATAAATACTGTTCAACAATATGTGTAAAACAATTTCTTACAAATTTCATTTAACAATATGAATTAAATTTAAAAAAATTATAAATAAATAAATATATTTGTGTAAAAACAATTATTCCCTGCAAAAAAAAAATTGTAAAAAACATGAATTAATTAATGGGGCAATTTTAAGTTCATATAATAGAAATTCATTGTACAGCGTCCCCCCCCCCAAAAAAAACTATACAAGAAGCCGTTCAAATCTTAATACAGTTCTGGCATATTTATATAAGATGAAAAGCTTGAGGTCGAAGAAAGTCTTAGGATCTGTTGCGCCTATCTGTTACTTGTACTTTTATTCCCATTATAAATTACAAGGTAATTTTTGTTTAACTAAATATGTAGTTAATAAAATAAGTAGCATTTATTTATTAAAATATGTTTTTACCGATTCTGTAAGATATCCTACAACAGATTTTTAAAAATTACCAAATGCAAATAGTACTGTGGAGTACCGATCAATTCATTAATTCGTATATATATATATATATATATATATATATATATATATATATATATATATATATATATTATTTATGGTTCTTTTCTATTTATCCCGGCCAAGACAATCTTTTCTCTTCAAAATTAAATATATATATATATATATATATATATATATATATATATATATATATATATATATATATATAAGCATATAAAGGCCTTAAAATAATCTAAATCGCTACTTAATCAGTTGAAAGTAAAGGCTATAGCCGAATAGAATAAGTGAGAGTGTTTTCTAGCGACGCACGTACTATTTAGCATAAGTTGTAGCAGTCCTTGCCAACTCCTAATCCTTGAATTAGCTAAATCTCCAATCCCATCACGTTTAAGTGAATTCTTCCTCCTCGTTTAGTTTCTAAATGTTCCTTATTTTAATAGAAGTATGGACATATCCTGTTTTTAGATTCTTTTTAAAGGAGCACATTAATTTTATGAGCGTATATGGACAATAAATAACTTCTTTTTAAATTACTTAGGGCTGATTATTTTAAATACCAAGGCTGAGTGGTGATTTTAAATGAATAAATACATCACGGATAATTATAATAAAATATCTTTGAAATGCGATATTTGATCGTACCGAAACCTTTTTTTTTTATTATTATTAATTTGTTCATGGAAATTTACGACTGTATTCATGCAAAATAACAGGTAATTGGAAGGAATGAAACACAGTGGCATGGATAATAGTAGAGAAACCACCCGTTGGTAGTGCTCAAATATAAAATTCAGCTAAGGAGGTCACGAGGCCATTTTCTTTTCAGACAATTAGGCAGATTATCAGGGATTGAAGAGTTTGTTCAGTTTGAAACTTAGTGGGTTTGAGTGGGAATATAGTTTGTCATGAAAAGAATGACATCGGATTCTGGCTAAATCAATAACTATTGGGACATTAGGGCCATTATGGATTACTTTGTTCGTAACAAAGTAAGGAACATTGAGGATTTTAAGAAGGATTTGGATTGTAAAGATTGGATACGAGAGGATTTCGATGGATTAGTGGAGCCCCAAAGCTCTACTGTGTAAGTCCAAACGTATTATAATAGCCATGTATATGAGTCCTTTGTAATTAATTGGGAGTTTAGAAAACAAAAACTTAAAACTAGAATTTGTAGAAACATCGGTTTTCCAGTAAACAATTCTTCCAAAATTAAGAGGATTTTTTACCTCCACCCGAACCATGTTCTTCCTCTTAGAATTTATAAAACTATTGCACGTGAAACATTGCCGCTAACTCAGACAGAAGATCCAATTCTTAAAGCCTTCGAAAATAACGGATTACGTAAAATATTCAGAGATTTAAATATTCCTGATAGAACAAATCCACTAGAGAAGTTGTAACGAGTGAACCCTTAAAAAGTTCATATATGCTGCACCTACAGACGAATGTCCAACTAGATGGCCAAGACGTAAATTGGAGGATATCTTAAAAGGGTGATCATACGCGTTTGGCTGATAATCCATCTACGGAAGTTTGTAAGTAACGATTGTGTGTTCTCCAAGCACCACATACCACATATATTATTCCATAGAAGCATTGGAAATTATTTCGGGCACTTTTTTTTTTTTCTAAGCAAATTTTTTAATATTATATAAATAACAACTATTAATGATAATCGAAAACAAGAACAATTTATTTAAAAGACGATTTTTTGGACTTTTCCGTTATTATATGTATATATATATATATATATATATATATATATATATATATATATATATATATATATATATATATATATATATGTACACCGGTGTATAACATTCGATTAACCGGTGACAGATAAAATATATTTAAACAAAATCTAACACAACATATTCCAAAATAAAATATTACCGCCTACAAACATGTATTTATTCATGTTTTCGTTAATTGAATAAATTAATTAAATCAACTTTTACACGAGGGTTAGCCTTGTTATAGTACGTTTGTCAGAATGTTATGTTGTAAATCGCTTGTATGTTTTTAAATTTGTCAGAATATTTATTTTTAAATGGCATTTTAATTTAATGTGGAAAATGTCCACGGAAATACGAGACAAGTTTAATGTTATTTGATAACGGTTTGTGAAAGATTTTGGTATGTAATTTTATCGCGTTTACTGTCAATTGTTTTCAAGGATAATGGTAATACAGTAACGCCCGAAACGTTATTAGAAAAAATTCAAATGTGAAAATAATCGCGCCATTTGAAAATATAACAAATTGCATTGTATTATATATTATAATCTTTAATCTGCAATATATATTATTATAGATGTTGAAAATGGTCGGCGGTGCAGTCAATAAATTTTACAGAGATAAGTCAACGTTATCGTATTTGTGTCAACGTTTTGCTCTAACTTTTAGGCCATTATGAGGGCTGATAATAAAACAAAACAGAATTATAATATCATCAGTGCAGGACCAAAGAAGATATAGCAGTTTACGTACAGACAGAAAAGAAATGTAATGAATAGAAGGTTAAGTTATAAAATAATTAATAAGAAATTTGAAAATGAAAAGATTATAATTCACTGATAAAGATAATGATTCACTGAATGCAAAAGTTCGCACTTTAAGCTCGCCTGAAGTAAAAATGAAAAGTAAACATTTCTTATCAAATTTAATTTAATACACATCTTTAATATAAACGATACTATTTTTCGTCCTCTATTTTTAAACACTTTTTTATTAACACTTTTTAACAACTTGGTTGTGCCACAGATCTCGATCTATCCATTCTCCTCCTGTAAGATCCCTCGCTGCCACGCACTCATCCACGTCCTGCAACCATATTTCTTTGGGACGTCTTCTTTCCCTTCTTTCCATAGGGCAATATTCGAAAATTATTTTTGGCCATCGGTCCTCTGCCATTCTTTTTAAGCGGCCATACCATTTCAATCTTCTTGTTTATATCGCCAAGAGGATCGTTGTTTCCTGATCAACCAATTGCCTAATTGTTCTATTAGGGACGTGCTGAATTCTGGAAATGGCAGAACAGCGTCTTCAGAAGTCTATCGTCACGGCCAACAACTTTTTTTTGTAACACTATGTATTAAATATAAATATATGAATAAATTATTTAAAAGTGTGATTAATTATTCCATTTATAATTTACTGCTTATATCAAATTATCTTATGTAACTAAAAGATTTATACCAATAGTACTGTCACCGATTTGTAAGTATTATTTATACATTAACATTATATTTTTCAACATTGTCAAATTATAATATGCAATTTACGTAAATAAATTTACTAAAAAGCCGCTTTTTTTCACTTTTAGAGGACCAATATAAGAACAATAAATACATGAAACGTCGCTAAAATATTGTTTGATATTTATTGACTAAACCTAAAGATCATTAACGAATATCCTAAAAATATTATATAGATATATTGATTGAGTGATGTATTTGGAAATATTTCGTAATCAATTTGTAATTAAGATTTATGTGTTCTAGCAGTACAAATGCAAATTTTATTATGCATTATTATTTTGACTAGTGTGTTATTTAATATAATTTATCTTAGTGTTTTCTTGTGAATGATCATAAGAATAATAATGTCTCAAAACGTCGCCAAAAGATCGTTAATTATTGATTGCATCTCTAGAACCGAGGGAAAAAACTTATTTTATTAAAAGTAATGAAAAGTATATATATCAATGTATGTGTGTATTTATTTAAATATACACATATATATATAACCCTCCTTGACCCCACTTTTCGGCTAAGCCTTACTATTAGTTCCTTACGTTGACCACTCCCTCATCCATCAGAGCTGCCAACTGGCCCAGATGATCGGTTTTGTAACCCTTTGGAGGTGTGGCCTACTGGCCGGCCTTCGAATTTCAGCTGTAACTACTTCCCGAACCGACAGTAGTGGAATGTTCCGCGCAATGTATTATAGTTTCCTGCCAACTTATCCTTATACGACGGTTAAGGACTTCTTTTTGCAGCGAACAGAATTGCAAAGGATCCTATTCAACAGTTGTCCAGGCCAGATATAGGTTGCTTCTGTTCGAATCTTGCATGACTACCTCTTTAGAGTAAGGCCAAGGACTACGATTAAAAATGCAAGCCCCTTTAAAGTAGGTAACGTAATAACTAATATTATGGCATTTATTAGCGGATGTATCCTTAAAGAGAACTCGGAGTATATTAATGCTCTGCCCAGTATTCTTAAAGATAAATATTCATTTAAAATTGAATAGCTAAGTAGATATAGAAAACAGTGAATTTATATTTTATTTGTAGTATTAATGATAGCAATAATAATAATAATAATAGATGAGATCATCTGTCCACTGATTACTCGAGTTCCACTCAAACTCAAACTACAATTCCCAAGACCACCCTTAAAGCAATCATCTCCTCGGTTTACTACTTGGGTGTATGCCAGTAAACTTCATAATTATTTTAAATTCACTCGTTACTAAGAACAGCATATTAACAAGCCCACCTCAACCCTCACAATGCCATTAAACTATATAAACAGTTATATATTGTATTTAATTATACTATATATTGTATTATAACATTATGTAATGCCATAATGCAATTATATATCGGATCAGCCCTTGCAATATATTTTGGGAATTCCCTCTTTGCCAAGCCCAATAATTTTACAACTCTCAGCTATATGCTTCCTTCCAGTCCTTCGGAAGGAACGTTAAACAGGGGTCCCGAGCCTGTACGATGCCATGTACTCGATAAAAATCCCTATCCTAATTAAACCTGGATAGACAAAATTTAGAGCTCCCATTAATATATACAACGCCATCGCTTGATAAGCCATTTGATAAACCAACAACAAAATCATAATAATTGAAATCATAATATGATTCATATATTATATGAGTTGAAACAATTATAGAACCAAGAGGTAAAATAAACTTTAAAAAACCCTACCAATGAAGTAAAATGAAAACAGAATGTTGAACTATCATCAGTGAACCTTATCTAAAATATGTGATAACTGCATAACCGCCCGAAAAGTTATTTTGCGTTAAAATGATTTTAAAATATGATATATAACAATTTAATGTCAATGAAAAAACCCTTTAAATTTTGGATATAATTGATTAACGGTACAATAATTATTCTTGAAACTCTACGCTCTATATTATCATCCGCCTAATGGTAATATGTTCAGATTTTCTCTTTGGTAAATGGAAGTATTGATTTCTTTATAGTTATATTATTTCATAGTCAATAAATATATTATTTATTGTAGTATTTTATGTAATTTTAGAACTGAAGAATATAAAGGTATAACTCAAATTTTCCGTTAATTGTATTGGGATACTATGCAAACTGTACCGTACAAAGGTTAGCAATTGATACAGTTTTTTATTCGAGTTAGCTTCGTTTTTTTTTTTTGCCACCGACCTACAATGCGTACAAGGAAACCCAGTTTTGTCCGTACAAGACATTTTTATCTGAACCATCATATTTTTACTTAACGAATTCCCAAATAAATACCCAAACTCCCCACTGACCCAGCAGCCCAGAGAACCCCTAGCGATACTCACCCTAGATTTCTTTCCCCCGAGCTAGTACTTGGAAACGACCGAGAGAACTGCTCCGCTCGCCCTTGGGCGCAGTTTTGTCGAGCTGAAGGCTGGAGTGCACTTCCTGGTTTGGTAATGGAACCCTTCCAGGCCTCCTAGTGCACTTCTATTGTCCAGCCTCCTGTCCTACCCTACTTCTCTTCTTCCTACGGCTAGCCTCTGCCTTTCCTACTAGAGCATCTCAACATCATATGTCTGTGCCAGAATGGAGAAATTGAAGTAATGGAATAGTCTAAATATCTCTTTTTCGGATTTCAAAGGTATTTAGCTTGAATTGAATATAGCTTTTGAGTCCTTTAAAAGTAAAAAAGTTATGTTCGTCCCTCACAAAACAAAGAAAGTTTTTTTTTTAATTGCTGTTGCTGAAGGCATAAACAGCTATTATTAGTTATAATTATAGCTATTATATAATTTAATTATCATATTCGACATCCATTTTTTTAAAGTTCAATGTCCGAAGTACAGAAAAATTAACAACAAAAAATATATCATATATAGTTATTTGAAATACTAATTAATTGTAATTTTTATAGTATAATGTAATAGTAATTTTAGCTCTAATTATTAAATCATAACTACATTATTTTAAAGGATAAAATACTAGAAATTGCAGGTTTTCATTATTATAAAACCACAATAAGAACATATCGTCCCTGCCATCGCAAAGTATCAGATGTGAAAAAAACACAGTTTTCGTTTTCGACTTACAGCAGTTGCTTTAGGATTGATAATTGATATAAAATTCATTTAGAGGCATCTGTCAGTCACAAAAACAATGTAAAACGAATGTCATTGGTTTGATTATAGGTTCTAATTTTTATTGAACCTTGAAACTGTTTTTTTTAATTCTCCTCAAAAGTACCGATTTTCACATTCGATAGTTGGAAATGGCAGGAACGATATATAAAGGTGTTATTAACTAAAATTTAAAATGTAAATAATTAAATGAAAACTACTGTTTTTTGTTTCAGATTAACATGAACAACGAAAAAGATCTCTACCTGCCTATAATTATAACTTTCTGATCGATACTTAAATTGAAAAAAATCACCTCTAGTCACTACCATCATTATTATAATCAACCTTTTGAACGCCTGAGGAGGTATATAAGCAGTGCGAGGAGGAATTCAGCATAGCCTTATCGGGTCTTGTTTAGATTAGGCCCGCCAGTTATTTTTTAATGATATTTAGTAACAGTTGTTGTATAACCTGTTACCATTGATATAGAAATAAAATCACATGTTCAAATATTATTTAATTTAATTTAATGGGACTCATCGCTCTATGGTAGACTCGTATTTATGCGAGTTCATGTGGAGGCAGAGAAACTCAAATGAAGACGTGTTTGATAACATCCTTAAGGACATAGTAGAATTTTGGCGAGTAACTCATTAAAAGTATGTTAGTGTTTTTGGTTATGAATTAAAAGTTCCTATTAAATAAATCATATGTTTTTTTAACCCATATTTTTTAACATATGAATAAGTAACTGTTACTAGATAAAATCACTGGCGGGCCTAATCTAAACAAGACCCGCCTTCTCCAGCTCTGCTAGTCTTCCACCAACTGTGATCTGCTCCAATGGAGTCCCCTCCTTTCAAAGTCCTTTCTCACCTCTTCTTCCCACTTCCTTCTAAGTCGACCTTTTCCTCGTTTTCCCTCCACTTTGGATCGGTAGGTTTCGCTAGCAATTCTGCCATTATATGCAATTCCACCCACGGGAGGTGTCCAAGCCGTCTCAGTCTGTTTTCCTCTATTAGCTCGTTTGCTGGTTTAACATTCAGGTTCGACAATATAGTTGTGTTCCAGATTCGGTCTCTTTTTGTTTTGCCCTCTATCTTCCTGAAAAATCTCATTTTTGCAGCTTGTATTCTGGATTGGGGTTTCTTTGCGTCCATAATTCTGAAGAGTACGTGAGGATTGGGAGAAATGTTGACTTAAATACAGTCACTTTCGTTTCCTTTTCTAATTCTCTTCGATTAAGAAATCCTCCCTTAAACACCTTTAACACCTTGCCCGCGGCACCGATTCTCTCGTTCACTTCCAAATCGATGTATCCATTATCGTTTAGTGCGCTCCCAAGTTCTCCACTTGTTCCAGATCTTCAACTCTAATGACTCTCATTATTCTCCTGGCGTCTTTCCTACCCTCGTCACTTTTGTTTTATTAGGGTTTATGATCATATTTACACCCAGCAACTCTTATTTTAATCTGTTAACATTGTACCACGGTAGAAAACACTGAGTCCCAGACCCTTAATCAGTTAAACAATTTTTTTCTGTAATATATAATAATAATAAATTCTTTATTTATTCTGGGACAAGTCCCTTTATAATAACGTAACTGTACATCATTATGGGCTTTAGATCCTTAGAGTACAAAAAAAAAAACAAGTAGAAAAGTCAATCTATAAAGCTGATTAAATAATAATAAATAAAAAATAGCTTCTTAATAATAAAAGAATGATAAAAAATATATAATATAATAATGAAAAAATGAAGATTTCACATTACTTCACATTAAAAATAAAAATAAAAATGAATAATATTCTATCGATAATTTTATATATGCACTTCGGGGAACTGGAGGGATAGAAAGTAATCAAAATAAGCGGGATTTGAAGGTAGGAAGGGTCTTGGAACAGCGGATGGAAGAAGCAATATATGTATGTCATTTTTATTGTATATTTTATAGTGTTATTGACCAAAGCCCAGTGAATTGCCAAATCTTATTCCTAGTAACCATCTTTGTAACATTAAACATTTAATATAAGTATTACTAATTTATAACTAATAATACTTTATCAATTGTAAATACTGACCAAATCCACACTAAGCAATTAGGTTTGCGATTGATCTAAAACCCTAATACATTTAACAGGACCGAGAACCTCCCCTAACTTGGAGTGGGCCACTCTACAAAATAACGAGCCTCCCGATTGGTCGAGATTGCTTCAAAAAAGTAAGTCAATTATTGGCTGAGATTAAAGCCAATAGGAGATGACGGCCAATTAATATTTCAATTTATTTACTGCACTTCCCTTTGACCGGGCTCTTTTCATGTATAAAATTGGTTTGAGGTTTGTTTTTCTTCCGCTGCACCCTGCGCTTAGATAAACTTTACAAAAGTATACACGCGTCTGTCTGAAAAAGTACAAATTTGTCGTTGGGCTTTTCGCTTTATAGGGTCCTCACCGTTGTATATGTATCCAGCAAACACGGCTATATTGGTTTTGAAAAAGTTTTGCGTGGAAAAAAAAAGGCTAAAAATATAGAAAAACATCAAATGCTTTTTAATCAAATAATTTCATCTGTGAAGGTAAATATAACCGTTTAGAAGTAATAATTTAATAAACATATCTTTATTTCCAATTGGCTTAATTGGAAATTAATTAATATAACCTTGTATTTTAATAAAAAAAAGTTGTAATCTGTGTATTAGAATATTTGTATGTGGATTTATATGGTTATTTTTAACTATTTCATAATAGTTATTAGGCTCACTCGTTATATACTTTAATGTAGAAGAAATAGTAATATAAACAGATTTTTATTCTGATCTACTTAAATAATATACTGTATTTTAATAAAATTAAACCTTTAATCTAACTCTATGTCGGTTTATTTACTTATCATTCTTAATGGACATCAGTCTCACTCATTAAATATTATCATTTACTTCTTGCATAATCATCATTTTAGAACTCCACGATATAATTTATTGCAATAAAAATTTGTATTAAACGCTCTGACTTAATTACAGTTCTTGGGTTACTAATAATAAGAAAAAGTATTTCATCAGTCAATTAATTTAAAATTCTCTTGAGGATTATTAAATGAAACGAAATGTATTCACTTAATATTATGACATATTATAACTAACTTAATCTCTTTTGATAAGTATAATTTGTAACAAAACAGAATTTTGATCAAGGTAATGTTTACACTTAACAAAGTATCATCAATGCAAAACTCAAATAATGAAAATGAAAATTGTCCAACAATATAATCAGGGCGATGGATAAAATAGCTCTACCTACCAATGTATCCATGATATTGGGAAATGAGGAAGAATACATTATTGAAGTGATCACATTTCTATCAAAAGAAGGACTTATTAGGAATATCTGAGGCATTTTTTTTCCTTTTTTTTTTTTTTTATTAATAAAGAGTGTTACTAAAAATCATACTATTTTAATCATTCATACCATTATAATATTTTTTTTACTTTATTTATTCGTTATTATTGTCATTATTATTGTAATTGTAACATTCTTATAATTTTTTCCTTTTTTTTAAACTGGATTTATTGTAAATTTCATCTTCGAGAAAAAAAAAATCTGCTTCCAGTCAATTATTTTATTGTTTTATAAAACAAAACGTTTCGACACTATGGTGTCATTTTCAATTATTTCTTTTTCTGCATTCCTTAACTTTAAATAAAATAACAATAATTACAATACTATAAAAATTTTTTAACATAAATGTCCAAAAAGATAACATACTATAAGTACAAACAATTGTAATTGTAACTAGAATTATTGTTACGAATAATTATTATACTACTGCATGTATTATTATACCGGCATATATTATTATTACTATTATTATTGTTATGATTATATTATTACTCTACTGTATACATTATTATACTTATACTGTGTACATTATTATACTTGTACTATGTTATTTTTACTAAAATTATTGTTACTAAAAAAATTACTATACTAATAAGGCGTTGATGATCAACCGGTTTTACGCCTCTAAATAAAAACAACCAACCAATATTATCAGGACAATGTTTTCAGATTTAAATATGACAAATTATTAGTTATTAATACTTCTTATATTTATAACTGATTATTTTATGTAAAAATAGTTAGTCTAGGCTTATGAAAAAATAATGTTTTCTAACATTGACATTATATCTAACATCAACAAATATTGATATATTCTTTGTAGGTTTCCAACCAAATAACAATTCTTCGTGATCTACAAGTACCTCTGAAATAATTATTTATAACTCAAATAAACCGAAGAAATCACCAACCTCGTAAAATAATAATTCATTATTCAAATTATTAAATAACATCGTTATATGATTATTTTATAATTGAGAACAATGGATAAACATAGTTTTATTTATAGCGGTTATTTTTTTGTTATTTACAATTCTGATGCGATTCTGCAAAACACATAATTGTCGCATTTTACCAAGATTTTGAATGAGTTTTAAAATTAATAGAAATGAAAAATTCAATATTAGTGATTTATAAAAAAATATAAATATATATAAAAATTCTCAATTAATATACAGTTATGTTATTGTATATACAATTTATTATAGGGTACAGAAGGTATTATATTCCCCAATCAGACGGAAGGAGAGAGGATATTTAGAATAGAATAGAATAGAAAAATAATTTTATTCCGGGACCAGGTCCCTTGAGAATAACAGAAATGAACAAAATTAAAAAAATATTTATCTGGCCAAAGAATTACATTATTAGAATAAAACAATGTAGAATAAAACTAAATAAATGTTACATCTTCAGTATGCAAGTTTCAGTTTTCAGTATGCAATATTCACATACGAGATATATAAAGTTTTTTTAAACAAAATTCGATACCTGGAAGATGTTCAATGAATCAAGAAGGTTATTTGCATAAGTAAAATTTCTAATTATGTATCGATAAGGATTAGAATTTCATTAATTGGGGACGAGAGAAGAATCGATAGCTATCCAGTGGGTAATTACCCAAGCTGTCCCACGGGATTGCACCATTGCACCCAACTGCATTCCTTGGACCGGGTTGCAAATCCCAAACTGGTGCCTCCTAGTTGGGCTCAAGTGAACTCGTCCTGTTAAAATATTTTCAAAGATTCTTTTCCAATTCCAATTTTTTCATACGTAGTTTACTCTTTCTTCCCAGACATTTTCTTTCTCTAGACATATATTTTTTTCTGTCCCCCATTCGTTAGACTTATTAAACGCCCAGCGATTATCTCCCAGTTATCCAATGCCTAAAAAGCAGATTTCTCCAGAGGGGCAGGGCGGATTCCCATTTCGCAAGCAGGTTCTCGGGTTGCGACGAAATGACTCCTATGAACACGATCTTTGAAACAGGAGCCGGGTTCGAAGAGCGTGTACACAACAATAAGTAGCTGACTTGCCCTCGACTTCAGCTAGTTCTGCAACCGTATTTATCTCGTAGTCATCTTACTTCTACATGCTGATTTAATAATTAAGCATCTATTATAAAATATAATTAATAATAGACTAAGAAATATATCTTAAAACATAAATAATGTGTTTATTGAAATCCTACTATTCTATTTGAGCTAGATAAATGTTTCACCCTGAAAACACTTAATAACTTTCAGATTCCAAAAATTACAAACATGTTCATCATTAGTAAACCAGCTCCAGGTTGCGTATAAAAATACAATTAAATATTTCCAAGTAATGTCTAACGAGTAGAGATTGATGAAAATGAAAAAGTTAAATAATTAATTATAAAAAAAAATAAAAAAGTAATTTAAATTTATATAATTAAATAAAAAGTGATGAAAATGCATACCACAAAAAATAACATTGATAACACCTAATTATCTTCTAATTATCACATTAGAATTTAATTTTAAGAAAACTTATTCATATGATACACTCTGAGACTTTTTTGAGGTACAGGTGATGCACTGAAAGAGTTTTTTTTTCTGAGTCTTTAACAGAATAGATGTGTCTAGAAAGAGTATCAAATTAATTGATTTTTACAGTAAATTATTTCTTCATTCATTTCTCTCATGTATATATTATAGTTTAAAGAAATGAAGAATATATATCTCAATAAGATTTTTTTTTATACTTTATATGAAGGTGTTTACTTACATTTTTTGTAGCAAAAGCCTAGAATTAATTTTTGTATATTTCTATCTAATATTATTTTTGTAATAACATCATTATATATTTTTTAGACAATCAAATATAACTTTTTGTAGTATTAAAAGATATTTTCCCATTGTAAATAGTAGTTTTTTAGTATAGTGTCATTATGTAATGTTATATTAGACATTTTTTTGTTTGTTTTATTTATATTGTTCTAACTCATAATTTGTTTTAGTAAATTAAATTTATTTTATTCAGAGAGTTTAACCATATGCATATAGATTCATTATACTTTTTTTAATTATTGTTATTTACACTGTATTAGTTTGTTGTATATATTTTTTTTTATCTGGAGATAGTTTTATACAATGGGTACATTGTGATGCATTAACTATAATACTAATTTTTTATTGATTTACTTCAATTAATTTTGTTTTTAAATTATTCATTTATATTTATGCGTTAGTTTAAATTAATATGTTCATGGGAAAATAAATAGAATTTCCATGTTAACTAAATAGATCATTTAGTAAAATTTATTTTATAATTATCTCAATGAAATAACATTTGTTTTACTGACTTCCAATACAGATTTTTACCCCTTTTCCCACCAGAGCTGAGCCAATACCCGATGTGCTCGGGGTAGCGCACAGTGTTCCCATGCTTTGTTAACTAGACGACCTTCCTTATTTAGAAAACTTCGTCTAAGTCCCAAGTCTTTTCTCATAATCGGCCTTTTAGGGTGCTCACTCTGCTAGTTCTATTTAAGGAACCGCCGCATTAGAACGCTATCGCCATAATTTAGATGTTTGGAAATAAACTAATTTTTTTTAACGATTTAGATAATAACTTTAAAATATCACTTCCATCTACGCCTACTAACCTATAGATTAGTGGCTCTAGAAGTGAAATTAAATTCTGTATCACGTATTATCCCCTAGTATAGCTAATTTTAAGTATTTACTGAGACACAAGATGGCTATGAAATTTAATACTGTGGACAAGACCTACCCTTATTACAGGTACAGCCCTCAACCAATAATTGATAAAGGGCACGTCAAGTTTTATTGGGACTAGGCCATCATAAGTGATCACACAGTTCCTCACAACAGGCCTGATATTTTGCTGATTCTAAAAGAAGAAAAATGTGTAAATATAATTGAAATAGGAGTACCGGCAGATGATAACTTGTGGAGGTTATCGGTGGTCGCCGTAAAAATTAAGAAATATCAGGACCTGGCAGAGGAATTGAAGCAGTTATACAAGCTTGATAAAGCAAAAGTTTTGCCATTGTTTATATCCACGAATGGACCAAGAAATAACATTAAACAGCATAAAAGAATTATACCTTAATTCCAATATTCTGGATGAAATGCAGAAAGCGGTCTTACTCGGACCTGCGAGTATTGTTCGAAAAACTATGAATATCTCTAATTAATTTTTCAGGCCTACATCTTGAATATATATAATAATACATACATACTATATATATATATATATATATATATATATATATATATATATATATATATATATATATGTATATATATGTATATATGTATTATAAATTCTGAAATAATACAAAACACATAAAAAACAATTACAAATTATTGATTTTGTTTAACGATTAGAAACTTCTTGATGAGGGACTATTGATGACCCTAAATCTTTAATATTATGTAAAATATCAATGCCCGCTATTACTCGAGATTATATGGATTTTTAATGTCCCGCAATAAATATAATTAATTATACAATGGAATTTATTGAGGAACAAACACAGCAAAGTACAAACAAGATTAAGGATAAATTATGACTATTCTTAGCACTTTATAAAATGATATTAGATAGTATTTTAAGGATAGTTTTATAATAAATGTCCACTTTTATATTAGGATATTGTAGTTTAGTATTTATTATCTGTTATAAAAGAATATTCTTTGATAATGAACAAATCTTTATACCGATATTTATTTTTTAGTTCAGACAAAATGAATAAATAGAAGTTATAAAAAATAAAAGGTTTGTCTTACAGAAAATTAAGAAATAAAAAGTGAAAATAATAGATTGTAAGAAAAGGTAATCTTGTGTTTCTTTAGACAAAATAAAAATTAGGAAGTGTTTGTTGTTATTAATCTTTAAAAACGGACCCTCTAAATCAGATTTTTTAATTCATTTCAACTTTAGATTAATAACAAATGCTATAATATGCAACAGAGAAAATTTCAAAATTTATAGAAAGTTTTAGAAATAAGTAGCCAAAATAAATGAATGAAAAAAAAAATGATATTGGATACAAATTTTTTATATTTTTCAATTAAAAATAAATAATCACATTAGAGGGAGAAGATTTATTATTATTTACTTTATTTTTAAATTGTTAAATGAAATTCTTTAATACATTTAAACTTGATAATGATAGATAAATATTTTTATTTTTTATAATCAAAATGTTCACATTATTATATGGACGATTAAATCATTTGTGATAATATAATACAAATGCACATTTAATTGTATATTATGCGATACTAGATTTTAGAAATACAGAAGCATAAAGAATCCTAAAAAGAAATATTGAAGTAATTTGTGTTAAAATATATTTGATAGAAAATATTACTTTAGAACATTTTCATTATTATTTCAGTGAGAACTACTTTATGAATTATATTATATATTTTATTGTGATAGAAACTTTATCGCTACCCGCTTATCAGCGATGAAGTTTGAAACTGCAGGTATCTTGCAACTCTGTCAGTAGGATTACTTTTGCTCGTAGAAACCTTTAAGCGAATAGTTCCCAAAAAAATTTATGATATTGTTTTTTAGATTTGCGTTCATTTTATTTATTATTATTTTATTTACTAATCAATAAACAAAGATGAGGATGGAAGCCTAACCGGTGAGGCGGCCGCCCTTAGACTAGAGTTTAGATTTAACGCGACTAGCCCTAGTCCTCTTTCGTGTTCGAGTTGAAACCCGTTCCTGGCGAGGACCTTGGCAGTCTTTTAGGGATTATTATTCCCGTTGAATTCTTTGTTGCGAAAGTGCAACTGCATTCCTCAGAATATCACCTTCCTCTGCAGTACCTGCGCTTTGATCTGGATCCGATGCATTCTTCCTTGGGTCCTTGCATTTGTACACGTGACTTCTTGGTTTTCTGTCTACTGTTCACTTCTTGTAACCTTATTGCCATTAAATAATATTAAAATAACACATTTAATAAATTATTTCTGTTAAATAACCGTTACGCGATCTATATTAAGTAAACATATTGCTCCTTCATAAAACCAACGTCATAATTCAAAAAACCTAATTTTTGAATATAGGTATTTGAAATATTAAGATGAATTAGAAATAAATAAAAACTACGGTATTGGTGAAGCAAAGTATTCCTATTGTAATAGGAGGTATGGAAATTCTTTTATTGACAATTAGAAAATGTTTAAACACTTTCGCAGGTAACCAAATTTTTTACGCAATTGTGAGTGAATTGCGCTTGAGTGAAAATACGCTTTTTATGATTTGGATTTTTTAATGCATGTTTTTATTCTGCTGATTTTTAAAAATTGAGTTGTCTATTAACACCTATTTCTAACCTCTCTCTGATTGCTCCTCCGGAAGAAACAAAGCCCGGTAATACTACAAGCACTGTTTTTTAGAACTGTTTTTAGGACAATGGTAGTGCGAGGAGGTGATTTGTCCTAGACCACGCTTATCCGCCAGGATTTTCCGAGTTTTTTTGGGTACCTAATGTACAGAGATTGGGTGAGCCCCAGGAGGGTCTCCAGATCCCAAAGGAACCGTCCAAGATTGTTAACAGATTAAATAAATCCTTCCAGAGCCGAATTTGAATGCAGGATCACGTGTCAGTACGTCAACTCTAGTACTTAGCCACCGCTCTCCTGATGGAATTATTCGACTGTCATAAATAATTCTGGAAAATTATTTATTAGTATGTATATTCCTTAGCCCTACACACCACCCTGAAACCGTCTTCTTTCCTGATGCCCGGCTGATCCCTTGATCGGATTCTAGCCCAGACACAGTTAAATCCTCCAATTAGGATCCTGCCGTGACCTGGCAGTGATGTGCAAGGATAGTCCTGAGGTGTGGTCGAAGGACCTCGCGGGGTCGCCGTGTTTGTCTTGTCCTATCTCAGAGATGGTTATTCCATGGAAGGCAGTCTTGGCAGCTATGGTGACATCCTGCGTCTATTTATACCTCCAACAAGGACTATGAATCGAATCAGGAGTTAGTCGACCGATACCTTATTTGTTGCATGAATCAATAATGTTTAGAATGAAGGCATATAAGGACTTTTATATACAATTTTAAAATTTGATGTATCACTGGACTAAAATCACTTCGAGTTTTCATAAATTGATCTAACATTTTTATAAAGTTACGTTTCCTGTATATACTACAAGGGTGGCCAACCCAAATGATCCTTTAGGCATCTAAAAAAAAATCGCCTTAAATGGTTACGTCGCATATAGATAGAATTATATATCTCTATATTAAGATTGTACCCACTACGGGAAAACATTAAGAGTTATTACTATTAGATTTACTATTATCACATCTAAATGCAAATAATATAAGAATTATGATACTTAATGCACATTCTAATCGTGATAATGATTTTATTTCATAATTTCGACAATTAATTTTTTAATATACGGACGCCCAAATATCGTATTTTTTAATACACCGGTCCTCACTACTTTGGCCATTGTAAAATAAAACTCCCCAAAGCGTACTATTACTAATTATTATCACATGTACAGACTGCTATTACTCAACTATTCCAATTTTGACAACAAAAGCCATCCTTTCAATGGATTTCCAATGTCCATCTCTGCATAGCTTGTATATTGGAGAACCACTATCCGATACATCTATATAGATTTCAAACATAATACGATGTACCTAGATTGGATACATTCCACAGTTACTAAGGTATCTATCCACCCATGGTTCTGTCTCCTCTACTGACGCAGAATCCCTCCAAAGATACGAACACGAGCGGTGAAGTCTTAATGAGACACGTGGTATTCACCTGAGCAGTATAGACATCAAGCACGAAGTTCGTCTTTACACATTGTGTCTTCAATGCCCGATATGTATTCAAAGCTTGGAGTCCAATCCGTATAGAATGTACTTGTGTTAATATTCCAGCACTCTATTTAAGGTCGGCAAACGTTAATGTAGTAATCGTTTGATATTAATGTTTTAATAGTAATAAAATATAATTTAGGACGCATCCAAAAATATGTCAAGTCGAGACAAGCACAATCCCTATACATTTTTATTTTGCTAGGGAAATGTGTCAACAAAAAGATTATACAAATATTGTACATTATACGCCTTGTCATTGGAGGAACTTCCAAGTGTATTTATTCTTTATATTAGTATCCATTGCAACAAGTTAAGTAATTTTCGAGGAGAAATCTGAGAGTTGCATCTTAGTTAAATAAGAAATTACATCAGACACAAAAACTTTTAATTATTTTGAGGATTAGAAATTTATTTAGTAGATGTACGGAACTTAAGGAGACAATATTTTAATTAGATGAATAAAATTCCAACTCAAAGTGTGTCGTACGTATTGGAGCCGACGTCTCAGAGGAATTCTACAGAAATAATGGAGTGAGGCACGGGGATGCACTCGCATGCCTCCTCTTCAGCCTAGCCGCAGAAGGGGCTGTCAGGAAGTCGGGTATCCATGTTGGTGGGGCCCTGTTCAACAGACTGGTGCAGCTGCTGGGTTAAGCGGACGACTTTGACATTATGGCCAGATCCAAACGAGCCTTAAGGGAAGCATTTCTTGCCCTTGAGGAGGTTGCAAGAAGGTTCGGATTAAAAGTAAACCAGCAAAAAACTAAGTATATGCAGGTTGGAGAGCTAGGAAACCAGGAGGCGTGCTTTGTGGTTGGACAGTACAGATTCCAGGTTGTCAACTACTTTACCTACTTGGGAAGCGAGATAAACAACCAAAACGATATCACCCAAGAAATTAAGCGTTGGATAATAACTGCTAACAAGTGCTACTACAGCTTAGCAAGAAACTTCAGGAGCCGATATCTGTCAAGGAAGACAAAAATCAAGATATATAAGACAATAGTCCGCCCAGTACTAATTTATGGCTCGGAAGCATGGGCTATTAAGAAGGCGGATGAAAAACGGCTCTTGGTTGTCGAAAGGGGGATACTGAGGAGGATTTATGGACCCATCAAAGTAGGCGAGACATGGAGGAGACGTAAAAACCTGGAACTGTACGAACTCTTTGAGGATAACGAGATCTCCAAAATCATAAAATTGGGAAGATTTCGATGGGCTGGCCACCTAGCCAGAATGGATGATGGCGAGATTCCGAAGAAAGTGGCCACAGAAGAGATCTTAGGAACAAAGAGAGTGGGACGACCGAACGTAAGATGGATGGATGGTGTGGCCGAAGACGCTAGGACTCTTCTCGGCGTGCGGGACTGGAGGACTGGAGCCAACTGGCGAAGGCTACTTGAGGCGGCCCGGACTCGGAGACTAGTTGTTGTGCCGGATAAAGTGAAGTGAAAGTGAATAAAATTCCATCCCAAAAAAGTTTTGACAAATATTTGGTATGTCAAAAGTCTTCGTACACACAAATATCTCAGTGATACTCCATGGGGGGTAAAAATAAATTCCGCCTCTGTCCACGTAACGTATCTTTTTAATTTTATATTTCAAGAGTTCTATTAATTAATTATAAGGTATATTTATAAAATTATATTTTTGATTTCGTTAAATGTAGAAGCTTAAATAAAAAAACTGAACCACTAAAATTCATGAAGAGATATTTGGCTGAGATTAGCTGGTTCTGTTTCCAAGCCATCTGTTGTTAAGGTAGGTAATCGGGTCGAGATCATATTCTAGCGCATAGTTTTCCCCAAATGAAGGTACCCATTTAGAGGCTGGGTAAGACACAAGAGGATGTAGGCCCCTCATGCATGGGTAACTACATGATTGAGACTGAACTGTTTCAAAGCCATTAATTGTGCAATTAATGTTCTAAGGAGATTTAGAAGTGGATCACCGCCAGTATTTTTCCTGTTATAAGGAGTAAATACTCACTTTATAGAGAATGGGTGAACCCCTGGAAGGTCTGCGAGTCACATAGAGTCAACTTAAAGCTATTAGCTAATTTATCTATCAGAGGCGAATTCGAACCCGATATTTTTAGTTCAGCGTCTCAGCTCTCTACCAACTGAGCTACCCGCTCCAAGAGACTAAAATTCAACGATTAAAACAAAATAAAAGAGGCATAAAAAAAAGACGGATTACGTTTTTGCAAAGGCCGGAAAGAAATTGGAAAGGGCCTGCTTTCCGGGCTTTGAAGAGCTTAGGTTGATAGAGGAGGCACTGCCAACGACGTCTGTTAATTAAATCACTGATTTTTAATCACTATGGTAAATCCCGTCACGGGCGAAAAAAAATGTTCTACCTAAACCGAACTACTTCCGGTAAGAACCATATCGATATCACGGCAGGTAATAAAATGTCGATTCAGCAGTACCATTGATGTTTTATAAACACAAATGTCAATGCCCGTGTATGGAGTACGATCGTGCTGCAATCACTGAAGCCCGCTGATGCAGATACGTGACCATGTCAGAGCACACATAACTCCACCGGCCATCATTCGCGGTTCTACCCCTTTTCTTTTTATGACTTTTATTGCCCTTTTTATCTATTTGTATTGGTCCCCTTCAGCGATAGCCGCCGGGGCATTGTACTATCATTCGCATCGGGTCATTGTAGTGTAGTCTCAATGGGTGTTGCTTACTCTCTTGACTCTGCCTACTTGCCTACTTAAAACAGAAAAAAATAAGTTCTCCTGAATGTAAATAAAATAATGTATTTTTTAATTATAAATAAATCCCTGAAATATAATAAAAATAACTTAGTAAAGAAAAAAAATAAGGTGAAAGAAAATGGTCTGGGTGGAAGATAAACAAATAATTATTTAAATAATGATATACTATTTATTATAAGCTGAATTTTCTACTAATTCTTTGACCTACACTGGGACCACTTTCTTTACCTTATAAATTGGTTCAACTATAAATTATTTCTGATCTATTTTTAGTGATTTCTTAAAAAAATTATTCATTCCTTTCTTTAATATAATTTTTTTTTTTAATATATACCAAAATCAATTTAAAATAAAGTTATTTTTTACTCATCCCTCTTCTTCGTCGCTCTTTTTAATAATTTAAAATATGACAGATTTCTTACTGAGAAGATTTTACGAAATAAAGAGTTTAAATTGGCTCAAGCGGTTTATCTATTATTAATTGATTATAAAAATTACAAATAAAACCTAAACGGATTTTTTAATAATGGAAACTTGGTCCACATTTTGGACCAACAATATATACAAGTAATATTGTAAACATTTTTTTAATTGAATCTTTTTTATTTATTTATTTAGACATACCTACAGATGAATATTTGAGTGAACTAAAAGCTTTTAGCTTATACTAGCCTCAATTATTCATTATCATCGGTTTCACCCCGACTTCCTCAGAAAAAGTATGGAAATTCTTGTTATTTTTCGGTCTCAATATTAGTAAGATCGCGTCTTTTAAAAAATTATAATTTATAAAACTATAATCCATACAACTTTTCGGTACGGTTGTGAAACTGTAACGTTGATATTGAAAAATGAACATCTTAAGGTATTCGAAAATATGGTATAGTGTAGAATATTCGCTTCAAAAAAGGATGAGTCAAATAGAATAAAGATGGTTCCAAAAATCGGGATCGCTGAGCATGCACCCATGGTTAATAGTCTAATGTAATAGTATCACAAAGATGAAGATGTGCTTATAAACTTGCTGGGCTGTGCAATGAATGACTTTCTACAAGGTTATAATTATATGTAATAAGTACTGAAGGGTAAACCAAGTCATAAGAATGCAGAATGGCGGTATCCGCATCTTTCGGCTTCCCTAAGTCTTACTATTGTTATTATTCACCTTGATCGGTAAATATGCATCTGATTAGTTTTTTTTATCTTGTGAAATATACTTTTGATTTTTACTTCATTAATAATTTTCTTGTGAAGCGCTGGGTATTTTTTATATTCCACTAGTTATGATTTAGTATTTGCCTCTATTTGGTTTGAATCTACCACTGTAACCAATACACCCGTAGACGCAGGTATTATTTAAAGTTTAAATTTTAAAATAAAATACTTTATTGGTCGCTAAGGTTGACAGTAACTACTTTAAATGCCAGGCCGGTTTAAATGCAATATTTTAAGGTTCACTGCGGCTACGAGCAAGTCCCCGGCGTATTCCACATTCTTCAAAAGGTCATTAGTATCTTCGAGTTTTTTGTTAACTTGACAAGAATTCCGCCATAAATAAGATCTACCGTAATCCCCGTCGTAATTTACAGCTACTAACTCCCGAAGAAAAACTTTTATCCTGAAAATTCCCGTCTGAAAAATATTTCAATAGCTTCTGAGTGAGTGAGTGAAATCCGATGGCAGAATCAATTTATTTTATATTTTTAATCATCGTTAAAACTGTGAAGAATGGACTTCGAGAGATGGTTAAGTTGTTTTAAAAAAATATATATGATAAAGAAAAATCAAACACAATGAACATTATTTTATGTTTGTAACGAAACATTTTATGCATTTCTAAAAAAATACAAATAATAATTTTTAAAATATCAAACTGAAGGAAAAATGATTTTAATAATTCAATGAAACATCTTTTACCGTCGAATACAAAGTAGTCAGTAATCATGAACTCCGTTAGATAGCACTAGTGTGTCACCTTGTACCGATAACACAAAGTATTCTTGGGTTATTTTCGATGTTGTTAAGAGAAAACCAAAATTAGTTGGTGGCTTAGAATCTCCTGGTAAATCTAATTTCGTTTCCATTACAATAAATTTTAATAAAACAGTAATCCTTCCAGAATTTAAGTACGGATGTGAAACTGTGCAAAATTAACGTCATCAAGTATTCGATATTAACGTATTTCTTTAAATGTTCCATCCGAAAAAGAATAAATCCACTGAATAATAAAGGACCATACATAACGCGGAATCACACAGCATGCTCTCCATTAATATAATTGTAGTAATAGTGTAGCTAAGGTTGAGTTATGTTTGTAATATCGTTGGGCTTAGTAATTAACGAAACTTTAAGTAGATAAAAAGCGCTGTGCTCACCAGTAAACATCTGAACGGCATGCCAAGGCGTAGGTGGGATGATTATATTAAGAATAATACGATTCATTTTTTTAAATAAATAAATATTTTTGTTTTGAAGAAAACATATTTGTCCAGGACCGGGTTTCGAGCCCGGGTCTCCCATGTTCATCCCAAGTAATGTTCATTGAACATTACTTTAATTAGGATCTTGTTGACTTAGGTCATTATATTATTAATAATTTATTGTATTTTATTATGTTATAATTTTTAAATATTTTTTTATTTTGAAGAGAAAAGTCTGTGAACACACAGACTGGTTATTCCTAGATTGAAGTTTCTATAAGAAGCGATTGAAGGAGTCGGCATAAACCCTTAGGTAGCCCCCCAAAAAAGGAATAAACAAAAACAAAAACCTGTACCACTAGAACCCGCGAAGGGTCTTGAGTACATGGTAGAGATGGTTCGGTTTCTTGGACTATGGTTGTATAGGGAGTGATTTAACTTTGGTCACGCCCAATATAGGGTACCCACTTTTTAGAGGTAGGGTGAGCCCCCGGGAGGTCTCAAGAACCTACAGTATCTACTACAGCCGGATTTGATCCCGGATAACGTCGCCACGGCAACGCAGTGCTCTATCACTGAGCTACCCGGTTCCCCTTTAGACTTTGCCAAGCCTTTTATAACTATTATAGCATAGTTAGTTCACTATTATTAGCATAGCATATGCCTTTTTTTCGGCAGAAAAACTCTAAAAATATACATCCATCTGGAAAATATTCCAAAATTCTTCCAAAGCAGTTTATGCAATAACGTTGGAGTCGACCCGTGCTAGGCAAGAGGATCGGATCGAGCTGGTTAGGGATAGAAAAAGAGAAAATTGTGGACCACTTTCTACGACACAAGATGGACGTGCCCTGATAGAAGATGGCCCTTATCAATGCGCCGCACGTAGCTGGAAGATTCGCATTGATAAGGGACGTGAGGGTGCAGTATTCCTTGTCCCCTGCAGTTCGCCAACAATCCCAGCCCAGATTACCATCGCCGGCCATTTCGGAAACATGATATTACACAATTACTGCTCACAGCTCATATTTATGCTAGTTTTTTTATAATAATTATATATGGATATACAATTTAAAATATTACCTTTTTTATTTTGAAATTTAAATATTCGAAAACGTATACTAGGAAATAAACATTCTTTAATTTCAATGGCTCAAAAAATATGTATAAAATATAACATAGAAGACACTAAGAGTATTTGCTATAGGACGTTGTATATCTCTTCCTGTTGCTAAGCCAACGGTTGCACAAGGAGGTGATTAAGATGAGAACAGGCTCAACCGCCAAGTTTTTCTTTTGATTAAGGGTACCTATTTTAAGAGTCTGCCTAAGCCTCAAGAGAGGGTTCCCTAAGGCGAATACTATAGACTGTTAATGGAATATAAAATTATCAAATCATAAATTGTAAAAGTCACATAGCCTTTTACAGATTTCAAGTATGTTAGTTAATATTTTCATAAAACAAATAATGTTCAAGTTTATTCAAGCAGTGTCTCTAAACAGTTTTGTCATTTCTTTATATTTACTAACATCCAACTTCCAATAAATTATTATTTATTTTAAACAAATGTTTGAATGGGATTAACGAATACTATCTGTACAGGTATTTTAGAATTATATCAATACTAACTTTTGCCCGCGGCTTCGCTCGCGTGGAATTTGGTCAGCCACATAGTTTCGTGAAAGATCATTTTAAATAAATAATTTTTTTTTTAACTATAAGTTACTCAAACATCCAAAATTTCAGATTTCTAACATCAAAACTGAAGGATTCTATACAATCATTGCACCCCAATTATATTTAAGGGGAAACCCTTGGGTGTGAATTATCCAAATTTCTTTCTTGAATTATACAAAGAACCTATCTGCAAATTTCAAGATGCTAAGTTCCTGATTTGCCTTTAATTATGTACTATAATTGATTCCCCACAATCCGGGGGCATGTGCCCCCGTGCCACCTCCCTAAATCCACCCTTGCAGTAGCCAATGTGTTATTCTGATGTATAACCTACTTACTGTAAATTTTCATCCAAATCCGTTCAATAGTTTTTGCGTGAAAGAGAGACAAACATACAATCTTTCACATTTATAACATTAGTAAGATTATTAGGATATCAAAACAATATTTTCACTCATGGTCTTTCTATTATTTTAGCAACTATTACCATGTGATTTGCCTTTGATTATGTACTATTATGGATTCTCCACAGTACCTAAAAAACTGTGGAGAGCACGTGCCCCTGTGCCCCCTAAATCCGCCCTTGCTGTAGCCTATGTGTTATTCTGATATATAACCTATATCACTGTAAAGTTTCATCCAAATATGTTCAGTTGTTTTTGCGTGAAAGAGAGACAAACATACACACTTTCGCATTTATAATATTAGTAGGATATACATATATATACGTGTGTGTGTGTGTGTAGTATAATATGGGCGTGTGATTCGGAAAGGCGATAACAGCCTGGATCTATTGTACTCGACAATCCGATCACACCTTCAACTATTTATCCTTGACCTATTTCTTTCGCTATGTCATCATCATATTTACCATTGCTCTACTACCGTAATGAAATATAATGCAAATCAGCGGATGAAAACGATTAATTATTATAGAATTGTGTAGAGGACCCGACCATACTATATTTTGCATTGAATAGACCACTACCAAGGGACTGGCTACTCCTACATCTGAGGCTCCACTGCATCACTACACCAGATCATATCTCTACACTCTATCAGACGCCCATGTTACTGTCCTAAAAGTTATTGGGTAAGGGCACGTACAATTGCGAAATGAGAAACTTTCGTATTGTACACTACAAGTGGTAACTAAATATAACGTTAATGATTAGCATATATCAAAGAGAATACTTTTGTTATTAAGAAATGCATTGTGTTCCATAATTAACAAGATACTTTCTTTTCATTTACCTTATTATTTTAAATTTCCTATATAGCAATCTTTCATCATTTTCCATGATTTTGTTTTTTTATTCGTTGGGTGAGAACAGCATTAAAGAAGCGTAAGCTTTTAAGATAAATATGAGCGAAAATAAACGTACAATTCAAAATAAAAATACAAATATACTGGAAATAAAAACCTGTACCACTTCAACCCATGAAGGTCAGTGATTCAGTATATGGTAGAGACTGTACTGATTCTTGGGCAATGGTTGGGAAAGGAGGTGATTTATCCTAGATCACGCTCATCCGCCAGAATTTCCCTCTTATTTGATGCCCCAGGTGGGTCCTAGATCCCGTAGGATCGCTCCCCAGCCACTAACAGATTAAATAAAAGACTGCTAGTGAGCAAGATTTAAACCCATGATCTTCAGCATGGCAACTCTGCACTCAGAGCCACCCCGCCCCCTATTTACTGGAAATTATTTTTCCTATACGAGAACATCCGGGATTGGTGTTTAGGGTATCAGAAAATACACTACACAGTCTGCTAAGTGGATAATTTCTATTTGAACCTTTGTAACATGATAATAGGGAATAAGTGCTCATTGTATGTAGCTTTGTTAGAGTAGTTTTAAATTAAATTATAAAAAATCTATTGGTGAATAACCAGGAAAATTTGAAAAAAAAATAACAATCAATAGCTTCATACCGATACCATCACTAGCTTCCCCTTAATCTATACATATAGAATGCTTTGTCCTGAATGACTGACAGATCAACGCACAGCCTATTGCTGATCGTAGAGACCTGAAACTTGGAGGGTGTGTTCTATTTATGATCTAGGCATCCGATAAGGAAGGATTTTCCGAAATTCTATCACCCCGGGGTTCATACCTTCAGGGGCGCAGCTCGAAATGGATCAATCCAAACACTGGACCTTCTCCTTACCAAGGATACCCTCACCGTTACGGATTGCATTGCACTCACGTACGGACCATCGGATCACCGGCCAGTGCTCTATACTTTCCAAGTACCTTTTGCACAAAGCAGACTGGAAAAGTTACAGAACCAGCATTGTGGAAGATCTCCCGACGATCACCCATATCAGTACAGTGGACAGGGCGGTGGGTGTCATCACCAATACCATACAGGCCGCGGCAAACAAGCACATCCCAAAGTTCAGTCCTTTACCCAACGCCATCAGGAAACCTCCGAAACACATCTTAGCTCTCATAAGTCAGAGGAATAACCTGAGGAATATTTTCCAGCGTTCTCGTGACTACGGGCTAAAACCGGCCATCAATGCGACGACCCAAAATTGACAAATCTTCACAACTCTATACAAATTACAAATCTACAAGTCCATCCATTCTATCTGCGTTGTTCTATGGTGCACCAGAGGATTTTGGATATTCGGGATATGACTCCTTAAGTTGTGAAAAAACCCAGGAAAAAAAATGTAAGTAAAAGTAAGCTAAAAGTTAAGACATTTTTTTTTTAAATTACCATAAACCATAAACCGAAGGCCCTTCATGATTTGTAGTGGTACAGGATAATTTTATTTTTGGTTTAGTTCCCTAAACCAATTCTATTTACAGCCATAGAGAGAAGATAAAGCTGGGGACTTGCTAACCTCCAAATCTAACGCATGAAACACAACAGCTCACAATTGGAACTACGTATTCTGCGATGAATGGACTATTCTCCCGCGATGAAGGTAAAGTTTAACGCTCGTGCCTGGTCGAACGCCGTTCGCAGCGAGTTAAGATAAAAATGCACTAAAGATGCCCTCGTTCTCTTTATCGCTTCTCTTTCAAATGAGAGGCAAACAAATGCATTTTGTAACTAAGAGCCTTATCAATCCTTATGCGCATTTGCATTCGTGTGTGCATGTGCAGTCAGGGATCGCTGTAAAGGTCCTATGCCTTTATGCATGAAATAGTTCTTTTAGCGATGTATCGTGCGTTTTTTTTTTTATTGTTTTTTGCCGACTCAATTTTTTTCAGGGCCGTTCAGGTGATAAATATATGTTGCAAGTCAGTGGATATGAGTCTTTTCCCAGATATGCATGTTCTGCATATCTTCTGAGCTTAACAACCTCTCGAATCTGATATTGCACCTTGAATCAAGTTAGTCGAGCGAAAAACAAGGAGTTATATATCTTAAGAAGGTTGTACGAAATATATCACACTTAGAGGCATTAAGGTTTGCGTGCTTGATAACACGAAAAATAACTTACATGTTATTGAATTAGGAATCCGTGTTGTGCTTTTTCAGTTCGTATCGCTAATTTTGGAAGACGATGGATCAATCATTGTACAATGAGCCGTGTTTTCCAGCACGCTCAGTGAATCTTCATCATTTCAAATTTTCTTTAGAAATTCTGTATGTTCTTATATACCATCTCCTGGAACCTCTGCTTATACTCTTCGAGGATCGTTTTAGCTCATTGGTAGATCGCTGAGCTCCTATGTTGAAGAAATCAGGTTCAGATCCGGCTGTGGTGGATTAATTATTTAATCTGTTAACAGCCATCTGTAGGACCTTGTGGGACTCACCTAGCCACTATTATGTGAGTACTGTTAATTGGGGGAAAACCTGGCAGTTGACCGTGATCTCGGACAAGTCACCTCTCAGCACAACTGTTATCCCAGAAACAATACAGTCCCTATGATGTACTAAACCCAAGACCCTTCATGGTTTGTAGTGGTATAGGCTTTGTTTAACTATTCTAAGCGGGTCCATCCGTAAGCATTCCTTAAATCTTCTTTAACTGGTCCGGTTAGGTTTGTTTCGAAAGTTGAAGATATTTTAATTAATCTTTCCGGGCCCATTAACAAATAACGAAAAGTAAATCAATTGAAGAAGTAGTAAATGTATTTGACGGTTTTAAGGCATGTCATCAGAAATAATATTATGGCTTCTTCTAGACAGATTCAACCACGAAAAATTATTGGTGTTAGGACTAAAACTTGATATCAGGAGATACTTAGTGGATCTGAGAATCTTTTTGAAGTAGTCCATGGATCCTGGAGGAGTGATCAACTATAAATATTCTCGTTGATGGATGGTTTAGTTAAACAAACTTAAAACTTTTTTTTTTGTCTGTAGACTGATAGTATATCGATAGCCTATGAAGAACTCACTCGAACTTAGAAGCATGAGCGGTCTGTAATTACAAACTAGTCCATTAAGTTTGGCTGTAAGCGGAGAGAAGGACATAGTGTTGGAGAGGACCTGAGTTGGGGCCCCGTAGAGCGAACGGCGCACGTTAACATTAACGTCCTGTAAACGATATTTCAATGATAATTGGCGACGATAATCTAGGATCTGGGTGGCGCGGTCCCACACGATAGCTCTTCTCTGTGTGGGTTTGTCTCCAGCTTTCTTGTACACTGTCAATTTCCAGTGTGTGGGTTCAAGTCCACGCCGCAGTAGTGAAATATTTAGTCAGTCTTTGATATTGTATTAAATTTTAAATAATTTATTCTGTTAGTAGGGAACAAATTTTGGAATTGTTATTTTTTATTCTTCTTCTATCTATTTCAGAAGTTGGCTATGTACATGATGATCTTGATTTGATGTACATTGGCACTTCTGCATAATTGGTCAGTTGTGAAACCATACCATTACCATAAAGAAGATTTACTAGGTAAAAGCTGCTGTGCCAGATCATCTGTTCATTTCAATAAATTAAAAAAACAGGTGTGAAATGCCTTTGCGGGATTTTGAATTGTCTAGTGGCCCTCTTAGATGCAATTTTTAAAAAGATAAACTTAATTAAATATTACATTTATCATTTAATTTAATCTGTTTAGTCAATCGTGCATTAACTAAAACAATTTCATAATATTTTATGAATTGTTTTAATTTTTAAATATTTTTATTTTGAGAATAAAAGATTTAAAAATGAAAACAATTAATAAAAAAATATAAATAATATGACGTAAGTCAACAAGATCCTAATTAAAGTAATGTTTAATGAACATTCTTCCTCGTATATACATCGCAACATTGCGAGAAAACGGGGATATAGGATCGGAGAAGAGAACGGATGTGTCCTAAATGTGAGGCGACCCCTGGTAGCTCAAATAGTAAGAGCGCTGCCACGGAGAGGCGGACGCACAGTGGAACGAGCGTTAGGGAGGACTGGACATTCATTAATATCTCCGCTTCTAGTTCTCCTAGAATAAGGCTATTGGTACGGTTTTAAAGCTTTTTGAATGGACTATTTAATTATATGATTAACAGGATCAGATCATTTAGGGGAAACATGTAAAAATTCTCGATTTGATATTTCGATGTTAGATAATTTATTATACCATTGTATAAATTGTACCATTTATTGTACCTATACACTACGAGAATAGGTGTGAGAATTTAAATTAATTCTCAAGGCCCAGAAAAGGAAAAAAAACTCATTTTCTCGGAAAATAGCACCTAGTAGCAGAATCCGACTAATGGAAAAAAACTTCAAACATTCTAGTTATTTACTGTGATGGTAGTTTTTTGGGCGATTTTAAGCGATTTACGCAATTAATTTTTTTAGTTTTATCCCCCAATTTTTACCAAAAATCCCAGACGTTTGAAATAATCCCAAGTTTTATTTGCCTAAAATATCTTATGATGGGTGAGTTGTTTTCCAGTAGGTGCACGATTAATTTAAGGCATTACCTCAAAGTGGATTGCTTTAAAATATGAGACTTTTTAGAAAAATTTATATTTCAATTCAGATTTTTTCATTTGATTTGATTTCACAAAGAATTTATCTATGGATTTTGTTGAGAAGAAGTATAAAGTATAATTTAAGATCAAAATAAAGGACAAATTTAGTTATTAGAGAATTGGTCCAATATCCAACAAATGCGTTGATTCGTTCTACTGTGGAACATCCCGGGTTCGAATCCCGGCCAGGGCCAATCTTTTCCCTTCTATTGTATTGCGATCTATATGACGAAATGAACGAGCCGGGCGTGAAAATAACCCAATTTAGGCCGTCAACTAAAACTCTTAGATTTTTCAATTATGTCTTAAACAGAACGAAAACGTGGTCTAATTGTTGGTGGAAGTGTGTCGCAAAATTAACTCAAGTTGGCCGCTAGAGAGCACTTGTGTCAGAGTCGAATTATCAAAACCTTCTCTAGGATTTTGGGAAAAGATACAATACCCGTTAACTAATAATTTTTAGTTTTGTTTGTGCTTTTCCGAAGGAGCTATATATTTGGTAGATCAATGTGTAGCCTTGTGATTATTAATAATAATGTATAATTAAATAAATTCTTTCATAGGTCTATCCTATAGAGTGCACTAGCCTCGCATGAGTGTATGAGTAACGATGGCCCTAACAATTGAGACAGCCGATGAAATACAGAGGCCCGCATCTCCTGGAGTTCCCACCAAGTACTGGCCAGTATATTCCCACCTGGGATCTCAAAGTTATTTATGTTCGGTGTCTGTCTGGTGATGGAGTATCATCGTCAACGCTAAGGGTGTCATTGTTCATTTCGGATAATAAGTTAAATTTATTATTAATAAAAAAAAAAGTACAACCATTAAAGGGTTCTGTGAAAAGTTGGACGTGTTTCTAAGCCAATAATTGTATGTTATGCTCGAGAGCATGCTCACTTCCAGATTTTTCTTTTCTTTTATAGGCTGGATGAGTATCGGGAGGGTCAGCTTGATCCACGGCTGTTTTCAGCATAAATAAAATTTTGCCTGTCATCCTGGACCTACAACTCAGTACTAAAGACTACAGACTAAACTACACTTCTCCACAATTAGTAATGGAAAGAAAATTAAAAACTGGTTTTCAATACCATATCACTGACCTTAAGAATGGAGTCAAAACTTGAGGATTATTATAAATTCCTACAAATCCCATCAAATAACCTTAATCTTTTGTCGGAAACAAATGACTTATTGTTCTTCAGTATCGTTTAATAACATCCCACTGATTCCTGTAGAACACATCCGATACTTTGGACTACATCTTGAATAACGTTTAGCTTGGAACAAATTTCTTGATACTAGACTGAAAATGCAAGAAACTGCTTGCCGTTTTAGGCTAGTGCAGCTCTTACTAGACAAACGCTTGTGCTCCCAATTTCATAAAAGACACACGGGCCCCACTTAGTGATCTATTGCTCTCGTATCCAATCCTTACAATCCAAAATCCTTCGTAAAACTCTCAATCGAAAACTACCTAGATTAATGATCATCTTTAATTACAATATAATCTTTGAAAAAACGACTCAACTTTTAGGTAAAAATTACGATCCTACCGGGCAAGCCGAATATTTTTGATGTGTGAAAAAAATAGAAACTTAATTACTTTTAAATTAAGAGGTTTAGGGTCTCAAAAATTGATAGGTGTAATTCTTCATCTCAAATTACCTTTAATTAAAAAATAAAATAAAATAAAATTGGACGGTGGGAAAAATGTGAATGAAAAAGAGCGAAACTGGTGTCATTAAACCGAACTAACGACTGGGGTAATTAATTCTATTGCGCATGAGCGAGAAGTAATTGACTATGCAAAATCCTAGGGTCGCCTTTCAGTAATGGATGATTGTAACAAACAATTAAACCGAATGTTAATAGCTCATTTTTCGGTGCATAATATGTTGTTATTGGAGTGACCAGTCATGTGAATTAATTGAAACAAAACTGAGAATTGTTTCAAATCGCTCTCGGCATAGCCTGAGTTATACTTCTGGAAGTCGAAAACATACAACAAAAAAGTACAAAATGTTAACAATATTTTTTCAGGGTGCACTTAAGATAAATTTATTATTCAATCTTTTAAGTATTTGAGGGAGCTTAGTTGGTAGAGTGTTCAATTGCTATGCTGAAGATTCCAGGTTGAAATCTGGCAGTGGCTGATAAATTATTTAATTTATAACCAGCCACTAATGGACCCTGTGCGACCAACAGACCCTCCTGGGGCTCCCCCAGCATCTAAGTGGATACTTCACGGGTTTGGCCGTAGAGGTTCTTTTTTCCTACAAGCCGAATCTTGCGAGCTTTCAATAAGAAAGGAAGTTTACCGTAACAAGATGGTGATGAAAAGAAAGGTGATGGCTCACCAGTTCATGCCGAAACGTAAATTTTTAATAAACTAACATTAACCATTATTATTTAAACCGTTGTACACAATCGGTCATCGCGCCTCAATATAACTTTTTCAGTTTTTTTGTTAGTATTTTTTCATTTAACGTCACTTTATGCAGCTATGTTTAATCGGACAATGCAGTGGGAGTCCTCACAACAACTTTTCCCCGGAGTTCATTGAATCAATATTACCTCTGGATCAATCACTACTGTGATCTAGATAAATAGATAAATCTATGGACAAATGTTTTTCTTAGGAATTATGTCTTTAACCTAGAATTATGATTTGTCCTTTCAAATATAGCGCAGCTCTATATATTCCTAAGGATAAATATTGTCTGGCTGAATTTACAAGAACTTTATTCAGTACTTAAGAAGTAGCTGTGGAACAGTAACTAAGGGGACACAATAGTGTAATCAGCCTGAAGCAGCTATTCTCATCAATCAGCTGAGAGCGATCTGAGCACTTAATCTTTATGCCTCAGACATGTAATTTATTCAGAAAGTTTAGTTGTTCGGAAATAAGCCCAATAATTGAAGTAATGAAGGTAAAAAATTTGTTTGAAAATTACGCTAATATAAATATATTTTCAGTATAATGCAATTGGGAAAAACCACAATGCAAAGCCTAATGTTTCAAAAATACACCCACTTACCAGTCGACGTTTCGCCTATTCAGGCATTATCAAGACACCAAAAACAAAAAGGGGGTTATGTGAATCACATCTCGAAGAAAAAGGTGTAATACATCCTAACGATCAACTGTCCAAACAGGCTCCAAACATGAGACAGCACCCCACCACCAAGACGTTCAACATACAACTCCAATATATTTTCTATAATTTTAAGTTTTTATTGTATTCATATTGTTATGTTCAAAAAACAACTCTATTAATGAGGTAACCTGTGGTGTGAAGCATAACAATCTACTATGCCCAAGATCGCGAGTTTGTAGCCCGGCAGGTGGCCCTAGGGTTTTTTAAAGGGAGTTAAAAATCCTCAGTAATGCCGTCCTTTGGAAGGGGCGTTGAACGGGGGTCCCGAGCCTGTTCGATTTCAGGTACTCGTTGAAAATCGTAATTAAGCCTATATAGGCAAAATTTAGAGCTCCCTCTGTAGCATCGTCAGATTAGCCATAACAGCATGAAGTGATGTTAAATAAACAAGCAATCAGGAACCACCCTAGTAAAATTATTGCTAACTTGCCTGTTGAATAAGTTACTATTGCATCAGTTATCCACGTAAACTAATCAGATAATTAATTAAGCTTTGTCATATTACTACGCATTTTAAAACATTAGTTTGCAGGATAGTAAAGTGAATTTAGAGCAATGCCTATACAGAGGTGACACTCAACGCCAGAAGACCCAAGGCCTCCCCCCCCCCCCTCTCCTAGGGGACCTAGCCTTGAAGATCTAGGACATTCTATTGTCGTCGCTTCCTAGTTCCAGCCTTCTAGTACGTCCATTGTCTTTGTCTATCTCGGCGGCTTCTTTGATTGCGTCCAAGGAGCTGGTCGAGACTAGGGGTGTGGAAAAACATCGATGTATACCGTATAGACAAAACAGCTGTTTCGTGCATCGAAATAAATATATTTTATTTTTTAATTCTTCTCTTTAAAAAAGATGTAACAATCGATCTTAGTATGGAATTCGCAACTCAAAATATATGGTAAGATCCGTGAGACAATTTTTATTAAAACGTTTTGACTCCACTTCACTACCATTTAGATTTAGATCATTTTATCGTAAAAGAAGCGTTGGAAAAGTTTAAGTAATTATTATCAGAGAAAATGTTTAACTATTAAACAACCTATTTGGTTAAATATTAGTATTCTTTTTTTTTTTTCTTAAATTTATTTATTGATATCTACAACTGTATTACAATAATACAACAAGTAAATAGGCTAAGTGATATATAATGACATGATAATGACAAGTAGAGAAACTACCCACTGGTAGTACTCAAATCAAAGTTCAAGTAAGGAGGTCACGTTGCCATCTTCTTTTCAGACGCCTCGGAGGATTATCGGGAATTGAAGAGGAAGCTAGGTTTGAAACTAGAGGGTTTGAGTGGTAATGAAGTTTGTTATGAAAGGATAGATACCGGGTTCGGGCCAAATCAGCAACAAAAGGGACATTAAGGTAGTTATGGATGAGTTTATTCTTAACAAAATAAGGAGCATTGAGGATTTTACGAAGGATTTTGGACTCTAAGGATTGGATACGAGAGGAATTCGATGGCTTAGTGGAGCTCCAAAGCTCTATTCCGTAAGTCCAAATAGGTCGTATGATGGTCATGTAGATGAGTCTTTTGTAGTTAATTGGGAGCTTAGAGCGTTTGTCTAGTAAGTGTTGAAGTAGCCTGAAACGTCGTGCGGTTTCTTGTCTTTTCAGTCTTGTATGAGGAATCCAGGCTAATCGTTTGTCAAGGTGCAACCCTAAGTATCGGATCTGTTCTACAGGCACCAGAGGGATATTATTAAAGGATACTGTAGGGCAGGAAGACATTGGTTTACGATGTAAGGTAAAAGTGATTTGATGCGATTTTTGAGAATTTATTTTAATTCTCCAGTTTTGACACCATTCTTCAAGATCAGTGATATGGGATTGGAGGCTTTGGAATGCAACAACTGGATTGGTGTTGACTGATAATACACATGTATCATCAGCATACGTGGTAAGGATAGTGTTAGGATGAGTTGGGATGTCAGCTGTATAAACTGTATATAGGATTGGACCAAGGATACTACCTTGAGGAATAGTATTCTTTTAAATCTAAATATTTTATTTAAACAAGGTGCATTAGCGCAATAGTTGATTGAGCTATTTCATTATTTTTGTACAGATAGGCCTAAAATTATTACCTACCGACAATGTCCAGCTTGCTTTGATTTATATTACTAGTTCAAAACAAAGCATTCCAGAATGACAAATAAATGTACTTAAGGTAGCCGAAATGTTTAATCATTTAAGTTTTTGTTTATTTGTATGTATTTATTTAAAGATATTTACCTAAAGTTAGTTACCGTGACGGGTCCGGGGTTCAGTACATGGTAAAAACTGTACTGTTTCCTGGCAACAGTTGTGCAGGGAGATGATTTGTCCTAGATCACGCAGAGCTGGTTGAGCCTCGGAGGATCCTAAATCCAATAGGATCCATCTCCGGCTGCTAAAAGATTATATAAAAGTCTGCCAGCGAGCGGGATTCGAACCACGGTCCTTCGTCTCGGCTAATCAGCACTCTACCACCGAGACACTCCGCACTCATTAGTTAAATAATAGATCTTACAAATTAATCATTTGTGTACATTAGAGCAGCTTTATTAGAATGCTGATTAAAAACCAAGACACGTTAGCCTTAAAATCTTTACCTCCCTACTCTGTCTAACGTAGTTTAATTCTTAAGGTTTAAGATTTAAGATATTTTTATTGTTAATCTAATTTTAGCAATAACAGTAAATAAAGTAACTACAATTGACATCAAGCGCCCCACGCTTTTTTACTATAAAATTTCCAATTTAATGTTTTTTGCAGATAAAGTTTTATACTGTTTGAATGATGAGGAAATTTATGAATTGAAAATGACCGAATTGGGCCGAAACGTATAAAAAATAGATGAGATGAAATGAATTTTTGGACTAAAGGTTTTTTTTACACCCAAGGAAAAATATAAAATGAGAGGAGCTCAATTCAGTCGCTTTAAGGAGTAACTTTAATTGAATAATATTATTATTCGGTTTTATATTTTCATGTCTTATTACGCAACGCATTCGGATGTCTAGCATATCACGCTTCCTTCTCGACACGTCATTGAGTTTGAAATTTAGTCCAGCAATCCACATGGACTTTAATATGAATAATTATACTGATTTCTAGATTAATTTCGCTCTCCTTACAATTTAGGTAAAAGTGAGCTACCTCGTTTTTTCCCTGTAGCCCGCCTATATTTCCTAACATAGTTTATAGTCTTTAGTTAGCCTATCCTATCCTATTCTACTAGACAATATCCTATATTACTAGGCAAATTTATTTTCTATTTTATTTGTTTCCCAATATATTTTATTACTTAATAACATATCCTGCAAATGCTTCCTTAATGAGTGGCCTAAAGTGAGTGATATTGGGGGTTACCTGTAAGATGGACACTGGAAAGGATCCAACATTTCTCTGAACTGGGGACAGCAACCTCTGGTTCCAAACAGGAAAGGGGTCCTGGGAGAGTCAAGGATATTCTTGTTATTGCTGTAATAAATATATGTCAATAAATAATTGTATCTATGCCACTCCAAAATTATAATAATAAATTGTGGGAAAACACGCAATACTTTTAAAATAGGTTAAACCATTAATTACCTTATTTCACTTTCCATTAAAAAAAAAAAAGTAAATTTTTCATTCAATCCCTTACCTATTACCTAAGAACTGATTTCCTATGTTTATTAAAAATGTTTTAATATATTTTGAAATTGATTACTAGAGAAATTTCGATAAATTAAAAGAAGAATACCTCTTCAGGAAACTGTTTAATACTTTACAGGCTGAACAAGCTTATTAAAAAAAAATAAAACAGATTAAATCATTCTTAGAAATTTCAGGAAACGAATCTAATCCTATTATGAAGAAAAAAAATCACTCCGCTTCCTATGTAATGGTAAAACTTTTGAAAAAAGAAAACAAATTAGGGTTAATATTTTGCATACAAATGTTTTTATTTCATCAAGTTGTTTTACTGAATAATATTTCCTTTAAAAACAGATTTTTCAAATGAAACTACACAATAGACTAGCTTCTAAGAAGTAAAAAAAAACAACAATAATTTCTTATCGAGACTAATTTATATAATCTATATCAAAACATATTTTTTATTTAATCTAAATCAAATCATAATTTTTATTTAATCTATATCAAAACATAGATTATTTGTTTAATTTTTAATGTAGTTTTTTATCTATATTATTATTTTTTTATCCTCCAAATAATACAATAATAAACTTTTGCTGCTAGTTTAAACATTTGATCCAAAGTAGACATCGCCAACTTCCGACTATGCATGACGATTTCCCTCAACAGCGAGTACCCTCATAGCCGGACGCAGGAGTGCATTTCCTAGCGGGAAGCGGACGATCGGAACTGCATCAGGAGAGGAAATGCAGCTCGGGATGAATTATGCATCTGGCTAAAATTAGCCTGCTGCACCCGGGACTGCACTCATCGACAATATATCGCTCCCCAGGCCCGGCTTCCTAAATCTGGGTTCGTGTTTCCACGCTTCGTCGCCCTCACCACGACTTCCCAGAACAGGAACGAACCCGGTCTATGCCAATACTTAATAATTTCCTATCTCTTGAGTTTGAGTAGGTAACAGACTATACTAATAATCTATTTAAATACTAAAATAAGCAGGAATCGTATTGGGTTCCAAGATTTATATAGTTCAATATAGTGTTTTTAAAATTAATTATAAGAAAACGTTTTATAACAATAATAAAGAGAAAAAGGGTGTAAGAAAATCAAAACTAAGGACTTGAGGAAATCTGATTAAACAGTCTATCATTAAAAACATCTATATTGATACTGTAATTTAGTATTGCCCAACAAACTTATCTAAACAGTGACCGTATTCAATTTTCATCATGTATTTGCATTACACCCTTAAATTCAGAAAAAAATGTATCTCTTTACTTACGTAAGTGCCTCAAAAACAACCACTTATAACTTTTCCTATTTATACCTCACAGGACTTCGGGAGAAGAAATCTCTTCGTGAGTCTTCATCCACATTGCACCATCGTTTATATCACCTTTCGGCGAACAGTTCGAGATTGATAGGAAAGGTGCGAAGGAGCCTTGACCTTATTCAAAGGCTAATATATAATAATCCGAAACATTATATATTTTTCCCTAAATCCGTTTTTGCTGTAGCCTATGTGTTGAGACAAGCTCGTAAGTTCAGTTATAAATTTCTTAAAAGTAAGTGCAGGTTTCGTTGAATCAAATCTCGCTCTGGGTGTGGACTATATGTTGTAATTTAAAAGAGCGTTCGTAACAATAGAGAAATAATATGAAGAAATCCAAAACATAGAAATAAAAGTTACTTACCCAAGACGCAGGCCGGGCAGCTTCGTCGATAAAACCTTGGCTCCTTGAGCGCGCTCAAAGACCAAAAGAAGCTGGTAACGGGATATCAGACGGTTGAGCGTGATCTAGGACGAATCACCTCCCTGCACAACCATTGTCGATGAGTACAGTACATGTACTGAACTGAAGTCTTTACCATGTACTGAACCCCAGATCTGTTCACAGGTTGTTGATGTTAAGTGTTGCAGGTTTTTGATATATAAATAGTTAAATAGAAATATTTCGTCCTATTAATAGGTTAATAGTGCCTGAGTGAGTCTCAGAGTAATGTGCAGATCTTATAAAGCACATCTATGTTAACAGATTAAATCTAGAGCCCCGGTGAATAAGTCGTATTATATCGAGAGAGGGTTAACTGCTTTCATATAACCGGAATCGTATCATTCTTGTAGTTTTTGGCTTGAAATGGAGTTGTAATATAAACAATAACTCCTTTTCATTTTTATCCGTATTTAATAGTTTTTTTAAGTAAGAGATTTTTAAAAGTGAAAGCATACTTGTCGATGGGCAAAGGATATTAGAGCCCTCTGATCTTCATCATATTCATGAATATAAAAAATAAGTATGTAAGATAAGAACAGCAAGTGTATCGATTGGTTATTGAGAAGACTCCAGGGGACGACAAAGATGTTGAGGGAGGGACATTGTATATACGAGATGCTAAGCTGACAGCTATTGATCAAAGAGATACTTAGCCTCTCGGCCTTACCTCTCCCACACCAAGGCAAACCAACTTCTCATATCATGTTTTGGTATTTGCGGCCGCATGCCAGCAAAGATGTATCCATAGCATCTCACAACCGCGAACGCGATTATTTCATTTCGGGGCTTCGGGTCTTTCCCCATAACCCACGATTCGCACACTCCTGAACTCTCTCTTCTCCAGAGTTCTTGACCCATTCATTCGCTCATGCACATCTCGCCAGCATGCGGACGCAAATCCACGGAGATAGGACTACCCACCATCCAGCTTCCAGCCGTCGAGCCGTCACCAGTTTCCTGGATTACTGCTCTTCCGACCTTCTAACCACGCCACTACGTCTGCGACCGGCTAAACCAGCCACCACCCTCCCGTAGTACCATTTTGGGGCATAGCCCCTGAAGCCTAGAATGGTCACTGGCCCGGGAACCATAGTCCCCTACCTCCTCGGAAGTACACTTGGGCTGATGCACCTCCAGGGAGGAAGGGCGGGATACGTACCCATGGGAGGGAGGGACAGAGAAAAATGAAGATCCTGGGGTAGAACAACTCGAAGCAGAAAGGAAGTAGGAAATAAAATAAGAAGAAAATACATAGATAGGCACCTTTCCTAAACCACCCTTGAGGTTGTGCCTGTGGTTTCGTTACCCATTTTTTATACTGGATGGTTCGCCGCACTGAATCCAGTAGCAGGAATGGCTACCTGCTAATGCAATCAGTGTAGCCCTATGAAACCACTGGACTTGTGGAAAAATGATTCTATATTGATGGGGAGAGCGGCAATTTTTTAATAAAAATCGCAAATCTCCGACCCCGTTTCAAGCTGCTCCGAATTCAATAGCTAAGAGCGTAAACCTCATTAAAAAAAAAAAAATTATTGAAAGCGACATTACACATAATTCAAATCAATGTAATCAATGGTAAATAATAATACAAAAATAAAAAAGAAAAGAAAAAGAAAATTTAATTATAGATAAGAAAAACAAAATAAAATCCTTTTGATAATTAAACATTGAATTAGGTTTATGAGTTAATGGGATAGAATACACAATAAAAAAAAATATATTAATGCTCAATATGAGTTAATGCGATAGAATACACAAAAAAAAAATATTAATGTTCAATATGAATTACTGCGATAAAATACAAAAAAAAATATTAATGTTCAATATTCACTTGTTAGCGATTCAGCGGGAAAATCCCACGAAGTCTAGTTGATTCGAACATCGAATGCGTTGAGATCGATGCGGGCGATTAGTCGATATGTGAAGTGCGGGGACTTGCGTCTTTCTTGTTCAACTAACTGTCTTCAACTGAACACTAGCGGGATTACAGCCTGCACTTCGGTCACTTACACAAAACAACTAGTCCCTTTTTATTGTCTTATACTATTTATACTGTACATAAACAGCAATTTCTCATTGCAAATTGTCCTTTCTAATAATTAAATGAAAATAAAAATTACTATTCTAATAACTAAAATAAAATAGAATTATATTGTCGCTTCAATAAATTCGAAATAAAAAAAATTACTTTTTTAATGTTAAGGGCCTTAACATACCGCCCACCAAATTTTATGTTTAAAATTTCACATAGAGCGAGTCTCCTCCGGTTGGGGAAAGAGAGGTGCCAACTTAGAGACGGGGCGTGTGTATGTCCCACCAGGGGTTTTTATTTTTACCACCCGAACAATTCCGTCATTACCCGGATGACATTCTATGACCCGACCTATTGGCCACGATAGGATAGGTGAATTGGGTTCCTTAACTAGGACCAAGGTTCCAGGAATCAAGTTAGGAATTGGAGTCATCCATTTGGTTCGGTTCTGTGGTCCTGCGATGTAATCGAGTCTCCATTTGTTCCATAAATCTTGAATGCATCTCTTAAGGAATTCCCACCGTGATAGTAGGTGTGGTGCGCGTTCTGAAAGATCGGGTTCTGGATGCGACAATAAAGGTCCCCCTATAAGAAAATGACCAGGGGTTAAGACTTCAAATGATTCTGGATCTGATGAAAGAGGAATCAATGGCCGGGAGTTCAAAACAGCTTCGACCCTAATAGCTACAGTGTTCATTTCTTCAAATGTCAAGGGGTGCTCGCTTAAAATTCGAGATAAATGAAACTTTAATGATTTAACCCCTGCTTCCATAGCCCACCGAAGCGTGGGGCCGAAGGGGGGATAAAACTCCATTCCACTCCACGAGGATGCAAGTGTTGTAATATAGCATTCAATGTAGTAGGGTCTCTCCACCATTGTGCCCATTCTTTCAATCGTCGGTTAGCTCCCACGAAGTTCGTAGCGTTATCGGAATACATTTTGCTTGGTAGTCCTCTCCGAGAAACGAATCTATCCAAAGTAGCAAGAAAGGCGTCGGTGGACAAGTCAGAGACCACCTCAATGTGTACGGCTTTCGTACCAAGACAGACGAACAAACAGTAGTATGCTTTTCGTATGGTTGATTTGCGTCGAGGAGAATCTTTAATCAAAATGGGTCCCGCAAAGTCAACTCCAGTGTTAAGGAAGGCTCTACCTTGCTCAAATCGTGAGACTGGGAGATTCCCCATTAATGGTGTGTAATTCTGAGCACGGATGCGATGGCATTTCAAGCATTGATGAATTCTGTATCGGATAATTTTACGGGCTGATAAAATCCAGTATTGACGCCTGATTAATGAATGAAGAAGTTGCGGTCCTGCATGTAAATAGGTAATGTGAAGATGATCGATCAGCAAGTTAACGAAACTGGATTTGTGGGGTAGCAATATTGGATGTTTCGATTGAAAAGAGAGTGGTGAGTTGTGCAGGCGACCGCCCACCCTGATGACACCGTGGGAATCAATGAATGGGCTTAGCTGTTTTAAAGACACGGAAGCCCATTTATTAGATGATATCTCTGAGAACCAGTAATGGTGCTGAATACCTTTTATCAAAGTAACGAGTGCGTGTGATCTTTCTTTCAGACGCAATATTCCAGAGCTTCGCTTCTCCTTTTCCAGTCTGAGGTTTTTCAAAAATCGCCAAACTAGTGCCCATACTCGCACCATTTTATCAAAAGATGAACAATTTTGGGCGAATTCATCAATAAACGAGGAATTTTCCACCGATAACAATGTTGTAACCTTTTTAAGTTCAGGTAGTTCTAGATTCATGATGTCAGAATTCCCAAAAGATTTAATAGGCCATTCGTGGAGGTTTGATAACAGCCATGAAGGACCTTTCCACCAGGATGACTGTTTTGAGAGTTCATGCGGATCGCAACCCCATAACGCTAAGTCGGCAGCATTATCCTTTGATCCTACATGGTACCAGGATGATGAAGATGATTGATTTAATATTTTTTCCACTCTGTTGGCCACGAAAGTTTGAAGGTTGTGACTGGGGGGTTTGAAGCCATGCTAGTACAGTTGAAGAATCAGAAAGAAAAAAGCGTTTTTTAATTGAAAAGTCAGAAAAAAAATTGATCAAGAAATGCACGGTATCCGCTAGTAATAACGCCGCACATAATTCCAACCTAGGAATCGACATATATTTTACAGGCGCTAATCTGGTTTTTGCCATTAGAAGCGGGGTAAAAACATTTCCAGTTTTTATTTCAACACGGAGGTAGACAACAGCGGCATATCCATGACTTGAAGCATCGGCGAATCCAATCACCGTAATCTCGTTAACTGTGTCAGGAACTAGACATCTAGGAATTTGGATGTTTTTTAAATGTGGTAAGTCATTGAAAAATGCTGTCCAGAGCTCTGCAATATGTATCGGGACCGGCTCATCCCATTCACATTTCAATTTCCAGAGCTCCTCTAAAATTAACTTGGCTTTAAATACGGCTGGAGCAAGGTAGCCTAATGGATCGTACATGCGAGCAATACAACTCATAATACCTCGTTTAGTGGTGGGGAAATCTTTTAGTTGAACATCATAAGCAAGTAGATCGTGACAAGATTCCCACTTCATTCCCAAAACTTTTATTGCGTTGTCTTCCAGGTTAGATAAAGGAACTGAGCTTAATAAGTTATCAGACACTACATTTTTCAAAAGTTCTTTTGTATTGCTACTCCACTTCTTTAACTCAAATCCACCTTTATTGTTAGAAAATTTGCGCTCTAAGGTGTTAAATCGTTGGATTGCTCCAAATTTGGATTTTTCTATACCAAGAGGATATTCTTGAAATGGCAAAGTTATTATGTAGCGACCTTGATCATTTCTCTGATGAGTTTCGATGAAATGTGCTTCACATTTTTCCGTTAAAGGATCAATACGGGGAGTAGAGGTGATTTCTTCTATTTCCCAAAATTTAGAAAGAAGATTAGTTAAATCGTTTTCACGTGAACCTGAAGATGAGACCAGAAGAGAAGTGTCGTGATGAGATTCCAAAGCCGGTATTTTCCCTACCAGTACCCATCCAAAAATGGTTTTCATAGCGTAAGGCATGCCGTCGGAGAGTTTGACTGATTCCTCTAGAAGAATGTCGCCAAATAAATCTGCGCTTAATAAAAAGTCAATAGGTTTTGATTGGTAGAGCTCTGGATCAGCAAGATCGTAACCCTGGAGATGTTGATGTATGTCCGGAGTAATTCGACCCGAGGGCATATTGGAACAAATTTGGTCAATCACAATGGCTGATGTACTGATATATGGTGCATCTATTTCTTTAGGTGCTAAAACACAATGTACCGTGGAACTGCTTTTGACCATATCTTGATTTCCAAGTCCCATTAAACGATGTTTCTCATACCTAACAGGTATGGATAATTTAAGAGCACATTCGGGGGTTATGAAGGAACGTTGCGAGCCACTGTCCAATAAAACACGAAGAAGAATGAATTTTCCGTCCTTAGTTTGAGCATTAGCGATAGCAGTGCCTAATAGTACGTTAGTGCGTTCAAATTTAGAGGACGACAACAAGGCGTGTTCCGTGACTGGGATTTGCGTTGTTGAAACAGCCGGTGCGGGCGATGGAAGAGTTCTTGAATTTCCCTTTGCTTCAGGGGACAAGTTTTTTGGTTGAGGTGATCGAAAATTAAAGCGAGTCTTGCCTGGACCATGATCACTCTGGTTAGAATAGTGTAAAAGCGTATGGTGCTTAATATTACAGCGATAACAAGAATTTTCTGAAGGGCAAACACGCCAGTTATGTCCTGAAGAAAGACAATTGAAGCAGCGTTTCATGATTTTAATTTTATGGTAGCGTTGTTGAGGAGTTAATTTATGAAATTTAGCGCAATCGAAAATTCTATGGTTAGCTGCACATATTGGACATTTAAATACTCTGTCTGGAGATGGTCCAACGGCCATTAAAACGAGACAGAGTATTTAAATGTCCAGTTCGTGTTTGCATTCGGATTCATCATTGCGTTTGATTGTAAGTGTAAATATTGCGTTTGTATAAACTCAGTCAAATCGGTGAGTCCAGGAAGTTGTGTAGGATTTGAAAATTTTGCTTCAAATCTTTCCGTTGTTTTTGAATCCAAGAGTCTCAGTCCTAAAATGCACAAAATAAATTCTGCGGGATTAAATAAATTTAAATTTAAAAATGCTTGAGCATTCTCAAGTACCACAGCCGAAAACTGTTCTAGTGACGATAGGTTGTTCCTTGCGATGGGCTTGAAATTTAAAATCTTCATCAAATGGTTAGTGGCTAAAATTCTTTTGTTGTCAAAGCGCTTGATGAGCAGTTGCCATGCCTGACTATATCCGGTGGAGGAAACTTCAATGGCCCCTATAACCTGTGCTGCTGTACCCGTTAAAGAAGTCTTCAGATAATGAAATTTATGGATTGAATCCAGATCTGGGTTCGAATGGATCAAGGACTCAAAAGTGTCCTTGAAAGTCGGCCATTTTGTAATATCGCCGTCAAAAGTCGGAATGTTAATGGGAGGCAGTTTTCGAAAATTAGCATGTTTCTGCGATTCTGTGCTATTGGTTTCATTACTCTCAAGCGTTTTATCTACGGTTGGTGGCATTCCCATAGCAATGGTTTCATAATATAAAGTATAGGTTTTTTCTTTTAAAGTTTGATAAGTAGCGAAATTTAACGATAGTTTTCTGCTTAACGTTTTTAATTCCAATGTGCGGGCCACAAACTTTTCGAAACACATATCGAGTCTAGAAAGATGAGCTCGAAATATTTTATCCTGTGACGTATCGTTGAGCGCTTCTTTTCCCACTTGATGGGACCTGTCGATTTCCTCGGCTAAGTCTTCAACCTCTAAAAGTACCTCTTCATATCGTGACGTGTCTTTACATGGGTCACCTTTAGCCGGCATGATGTTTAAATTAAATGAAAAATACAAAAAAAAATATAAGCCAATGAGGAAGGTTCAATACGAAACGAAAAAAAACAAGATCCTTTAAATACGATGATCTTTTAAATCTAAGCTACTGATCCGGCCCGCGGAGGACCAATATGATGGGGAGAGCGGCAATTTTTTAATAAAAAATCGCAAATCTCCGACCCCGTTTCAAGCTGCTCCGAATTCAATAGCTAAGATCGTAAACCTTATTAAAAAAAAAAAATTATTGAAAGCGACATTACACATAATTCAAATCAATGTAATCAACAGTAAATAATAATACAAAAATACAAAAGAAAAGAAAAAGAAAATTTAATTATAGATAAGAAAAACACAATAAAATCCTTTTGATAATTAAACATGGAATTAGGTTTATGAGTTAATGGGATAGAATACACAATAAAAAAAAATATATTAATGTTCAATATGAGTTAATGCGATAGAATACACAAAAAAAAATGTTAATGTTCAATATGAATTACTGCGATAAAATACAAAAAAAAAAATTAATGTTCAATATTCACTTGTTAGCGATTCAGCGGGAAAATCCCACGAAGTCTAGTTGATTCGAACATCGAATGCGTTGAGATCGATGCGGGCGATTAGTCGATATGTGAAGTGCGGGGGCTTGCGTCTTCCTTGTTCAACTAACTGTCTTCAACTGAACACTAGCGGGATTACAGCCTGCACTTCGGTCACTTACACAAAACAACTAGTCCCTGTTTATTGTCTAATACTATTTATACTGTACATAAACAGCAATTTCGCATTGCAAATTGTCCTTTCTAATAATTAAATGAAAATAAAAATTACTATTCTAATAACTAAAATAAAAGAGAATTATAATGTCGCTTCAATAAATTCGAAATAAAAAAATTACTTTTTTAATGTTAAGGTAATGTTAATGTAACAATATAATAGATACGTCAAATTATGATGAGATAAATTCTGTTATCTTGTAAATGCTGAAAAATGATAAAATTTAAAATATACGTTTAAAAGGTTTCCCTCTTGACTCCAAAATAAGTTTTCTTTTAATATTTTCTTCAAATAATGGAATAAATTCTATGTTCACAAGACGGCTGCTCAACAAACTTTGAATAATAAATGTTTATTCTATCACCTAGGTACGTCAAATTAAGATGAGATAAATAAGTTTTCTTTTATAACTTTCTGAGATATATTCCAAAATCTTGGAAAAGAGAATCAGAAGACGAGTCGATGGATTGCTCTAAGAGGAACTATAAGGCTTTCGTGAAAATGCGAGCACACAAGACCTGATTTTTGCTATGAGACAGATTTTTTTAAAAGTCCATGACGCGGACTTCCGGCATTACCTGGTGTTAATTTAATTTATTAATAAAATAAATTAAATCGTTGAGGCTGTGGCAAATCCATTTCACATCCTCATTGGTCACCCGGCTGTTAATAACCTTCACTAAATTTATTTCAGTTTGCTTCTGACTTCGATGGAGTGCGGTTATACTGTGAAGTGAAGATTTAAGTACATTTTACTAACTCTTCATAACTGTCTTTTAGTTATTTTTCACTTATATATGTTTAACGAATCATAATTAATGATGAAGGACGATGAGGAAGGTGTTCGACATCCTTTTCTCAGACCGATGCTTCTAAACCAGATGACGAGTTGCATGAGACGAAACCCACATTTTTACCTCATGCTAAAATTTAAAATTCATTATTAAAAAAAAAAAAAATAACGGTAGGAAAAGCCGATCTGGAAATAAAGAATATATAAAAAAAACTATATTATTTCACTCCCGTCACTGTAGTTTGTATCACTGTAATTAAAATAATCATTTTTCCGTTGTGTGTAATTTTTCTTCTGATGTTTTTTTCCTTGCCATACAAATAACAAAAATTTTTGTAAACGTATTAAATAAATATACTTTATAATTAATCAACAAATTAATTAGGAAAGAAATTAAGAACTGGTTAGGAGAAAACAAGGTTAAAAAAAATCGAGAGAGCTTTAAAGGCGGGAGAAAAATTAAAAGAGGGAGGAACTGCTAAAACAAAAATTACTGTTATTTTAAATGAAAAAGGACAAGAATTAAATGATAACTTGGAGACAATTAATAGAATATAAGAATATTATGAAAAACTATATTACGACAGAAGAAGTGATAAAAAAGGGAGTGGAATATGGAATGCTTGGACCCAAAAAAGAAATTATTATCGAAGTATAAGAATGAGTGTAATTGATAGCTGCAAGGAAAAACACCAGGAGGTGTTGACATTGTTGTGTGTGTTAATGGCACTTATAAAAGCTGGAGGACAGATTCTAAATAATTATCAAGCATTGCTAAATGATCTAAATGCTCTATCTATTAAACCCTTTAACTAGAAAAAATTGAATATCACATTTATTCAAAAACAAATCCAGCCAGGAGAACTACACCAAATTTCAAATGTTCTTCCGTCCTAACGCCTGATCAAAAAAATAATCAAGAAACTAACACCTAAAGTAATAGTACTGAAAACGTTTTATACAAAATCATGAACATTATTTTAGAGGTGATAAAACCTTACTTTTCACAAGTAATTAGCCAGTTAGCTTAAATATTTATACAAAAAAAAAATGTTTTTTACTTACGTGAATTAGCTTCGTGATGGAGTTGTAACTTCTTTCTACAATGCTTAAACTCAAAAAGACTCTTCAACCATTCGCGCTAAGAATTCTTTGATATTTCCCAAAATTCACTTATATTAATTTTCTTATTTTAAATTGACTATTTCATCAGAAAACCAGTTAACAAATGAGAAAAAAATTCGGTATTTCTTCTACCTAAATATACTCAAGTATCATAGCAACAGAAAAATCTTTATTTTATCGTTATTCGCTTGACAAATTTTGAAAGAAAATGTCAGGAATATCTTCAGCAGTATGGCCCATTGGTGCAGATCTGGGGATAAACAAGATTGTACTTTTTCTCACAACGAAAACGGCCGTGCATATATACTAGGTTTTTCCTCTATTAAGGGTACACACTTAAGGAGGGCACGTGCCCTCCCTCGCGACAGTTTTTAGGTACTGTGGAGAATTCATTATAGTACATAATTAAAGGCAAATCACACGATAATAGTGGGTAAAATAACAAAAAGAACATGAGTGAACCTATTGTTTTGATATCCTATTAACATTATAAATGCGAATGTTTGTACTTATGTTTGTTACTCATTCACGCAAAAACTACTGAACGGATTTGGATAAAACTTAATCAGTAAAATAGGTTATATATCATAGGCTACAGCAAGGGCAGATTTATGTGGGGGCACGGGGGCATATCCCCCCCTGTTATAGTACATAATTAAAGGCAAATCAGGAACTTAGCATCTTGAAATTTGTACATAGGTTCTTGGTATAGTTTAAGAAAGAAATTTGGATAGTTCCACCAACATTATATAATTCGCTATCTCCTTACTATGCAGCTCCATCCGGTTTCTCTTAAAACAGAGAACTAATCCCATCCACCTTGAGTAAGTATGTGAATACCGAAACAAAAATAAATAAATACAGTAACGGTAATTTTCGAAGACATTGAAATAGTTATATTATACCAATACATTTGCTACTGAAGGCTTAACTATAAAATGCCGAATTTCGGGTTGTCATTCTTTTGAAGGAGCGGTATGATAAGAATATGGCTATTTCACCCTGGTCCGTGTCCTAATTAAGATAAATTGACCTTATAATGGGGAAGGATGAAAAAAAATTACTTTGAGTAAAGGTACTGAATAGTATTTCAGAACGGTAGGGTATTTTTAGAATATGATTAAAGTATTTTATTTTGCTATATAATGTCATCTACATCATTTTTTTAGGGAGCGGAGTGGCTCAGTGGTAGAGCACTAAGTTGCCATGCCTGGTTCAAATCCCGCTGCAGGAAAGACTTTTAATTAGTCTCATAGCAAGTGGAGATGGATCATACGGGATCTAGGACCTTCCTGGGGCTCACCCAATCTCTATAAAGTGGGAAAGGGCGGATCCAGGATTTTTTCAGGTAGGGCACAACGGGAAGACAGGCTAAAAAATCAGCAATAACTTAGAAATAAACATGTAGTATTTATGGAAAGGTTTCAGAGGTTTATTAAAATATCTAAACAATAGTTTCACTCATGTTATTTCTGTTATTTTAACAACTATCATCACATGATTTGCCTATAAATATGTACTGTAATGGATTCTCCACAGCACACAAAAAACCGTCTGGGGAGGGGGGCAAACTAAGGTGGAAAAATTTGGCAGTTGACCGTGATCTATGACGAATCATCTCCCTGCACAACCGTTGAAACATTACAGTATGTACCACGTACTGAAAACCAGACCCATTCACGGGTTGTAGTGGTTTAGGTTTTTTTTTTTTATATCATCTTTTACTTCTATCATTTATGGTGTACATACAGAACTATTATGTTATGTAAATGACCTTCTTTGATAAATATTTTTTTTTTTTCAGGTATATTTTGGACGACTACTGAAATCACCCTGATGTCCTAATATTACACATCCTGAAATAGTTCAGATCAGAAGAGGCATCCTGATTCCCTAGCACAACGTACTACATGGGTTTCAGATTCTGCCTATAAGAGAACCTGCTCTACAGCTGCCATAACAACTCTCTTCCTCCACTGTTTATCACGGCTAATTGCTAGACAGCGCTACAACAATATTTATTCGAAATCGGAAGTCGAAACGTCCAATCAATTTCCCGACGAGGTTTTTAAATCTATGCGACGGAAGGATTCGAATGTGTTGATAGCAGTGACTTCCTAATAGATACTGTTTGAGCTAACACACAAATCATCAAACCGTGAATTTATACGGATATTCACCATAGCAATGACCATGTTCGACACTAAAAATTGTGCGTGTATTTCTGAAAGTGTTATCATTACATTAGGATCTGAAAAAAAAATCTTTTATCCTTTTAAATAATTTTAATGAGTATTATTTTATAATAAAATTAAAACATGACTATTGTTAAAAATAATACTCTTTGCTAAGTGATAAATACTAAAAGCATAAGGTTTGCCCATTTAAAAAAAAATATTTCAAATGCTAAAAAGAATGTCTAAAAATGAACAACGTACTAGGATATTCGAAAATAAGATGTTCCGCACAATATTCGCTCTAAAAAAGGATGATACCACTGTACAATTTAGGAGATTACACAACGCACAATTTCGAAGCATGCACTCGATGAATATTATTCAAGTGATGTAGTATAGTCGTATAGAAGTATTATAGTAGTATAGAAGTATAGTCGCGAAGAATGGGCTTGTAAAGTTGTTGGGCAGAATAACAAGCGAATCCATAAAAAGTTAATAAGCGCTTGTCCCGCTGAGAAGCTTCTGAGGGGTAGACCGAGACGTAGGTGGGATGATCGCGTTAATCACGGACGGAAGTTTGTTGGTCGTTATTAAAGTAAAGATACAAGTGAAGATTGGTGGTATCGGGATCGAGCCTTCGGGTTCGCTATGCCTTTTTATTTATTTGCTTATTGAAATATAAATGTTTAAATATCTCCATACATGAAAATATGAATATTACGCATTCAGCATTTTCTTCTTGGCTAAGAAAGTTAAAACGAATTATGACTTATGAAAAACATTCAACATAATTTGAGGTTTCTTCAAAGCATATGAAGTATTAAAAGTATTTGTAATAATAATATTAATAGCCCACTAATATACGATTCCTTTCATTCATCCTTGTAAAAGGGCCAAGTACTAAAAGAATTTCCCGCAGGATTTTCTCCTTCTCTTCGTTAAATCTAATATAATATGATAATAAAAAAAAATGCTTGAAACTAAACATAAAACGAAAGATGTCAAGGATGACAGTAAAGGGGATTGATTGTTAATGTAGGTAAACCGACAATAAACTGAAACGTCTCCAAGAGCATCGCTATCTTCAAGGAACCAATATAACATTTGTCCTACTTTCTCTAAGCATCTCTTCAGCTAAGTATAAACTTATTTCCCGGTAACAGCACAGGATTATTTTAGAACGGAATATTCAGAAGACCCCTAGGTTTGAAAAATCTGTTAAAATAGAACCTATTATAGTTTTGAAGAGAAAAGATATGCCCAGGGCTGGGATTCGAACCCGGGTCTCCCACGATTCCGTCGTGGTGCACTACCACCTGAGCTACGTACGTACCTCGGTCAGACAAATCCACTCTCTTCAGTAATCCCATATCCCCGTGTTCTCGCAATTTGCGATGTATACAAGGGGAAGATTGCAGATTGAACATTACTTTTAATTAGGATCTTATTGACTTACGTCATTATATATGGATTATAATTTATTTTTTATTAATTGTTGTACGTGTACATTATTTTATTTATTTTTATTTCATTTAGACTTTATTTTATTATCATTTTTGCGTTAATTTCCTTTTATTACCGCATGTATATATTTTTCCGCATGTATATATTTTATTACATTCACTTATTTCATTTTTTTTATACCATTTTTTGTTTTGTTATGGAATGGTTGTAGCAACATAGCACCATTACTTATTGCCTACAAGTGGCAGATTGTAATGTTTCAATAAAGTGTTTAATAAAAAAAAAAATTTTAATTATAAATATTTTTATTTTGAAGAGAATATTTAAATATGTTCCTTCTACTTACATAATGATTCCTAATACTTAGATAATGAAGGCATTTATTTACTTATTTTCTTTGGCCTTACTCTTGGTCGTTTATTCATTTAACGTCACTTTATGTTAATATGGCTAATAGGATTATGCAGTGGGAGACCTAAATTTCTCCTGTCCAGTTAAAATTAGGATAGGGATCTTTAATGAGCACCTGACACTTTTGAGGCTCGAGGCTTCTATTTTACGTCCTTTCCGAACGATGGCATAACCAAGAAATTTTTACTCCCTTTTAAGATTATGCTAACCACTATACCATAGGTGACCCGAACAATTTATTGATGGTCTACGACGATTAGCCTGTGTTATAGATTACTCCGATCATTCTACTTCCATCCATTCTTTTTAAATGATAATTTAAGAATTCGATATATGTCAAAATCATTGTGCTTCAAAAAAATAATAGAACACGCAATATTACACAATTTTATGTTATTAGTATATACTAGAGAAAATATTGCAGTTATCGTAAATATTTCATAAGATAATATCATATAATCTAATCTCATATGTCAAAATAAGTGTTATAAGTCGTAGTACTGGTTCATCCTAACTCTATCCCTTCTGATTCTCTTTTCTCTTAGATTTTAAAACTTTATAAAACGGATTGACATGCTAGTTTGCATACTGTACATAAAAGTGCTGTTAACTTGTACAAAAGTGCCATTCTTCCATTTATCCGAGACGTTAATAATTAATAAAACGACTGAGGGTACGAAAAGGCAGGTCGACGTTGAATAATTTTATTCAAATCCATTAGGACCAGGTTGTTTAATGTTTTTAAATACTTTGTTCCAATGTCCCGTTTAAATAATCGAAGGGATCGGATGGCAGCCTGCCAATTATAGTTCGTCGAGTTTTGTTGGCCGCCATTAAATATATAGGTTGAGTGATGTGTGAGTGCTGTAAAAGAATGTTCAATGTCAACAAACACGGGAAAGACTCGGATTTTTAATTTGAAGTGATTAGATCAGTTTTTATCAACTTCGTCGTGCAGGAACATAACAGCTGTCCAATGAAGCTTCGGAATTAAAAAGTGGTAGGACGGTACAACCTCTGCTCCCCATTTCCTCAATTTATAAATCATTTTTATGATAAAACGAGGATGAAACCAAGGGGAATACTGACGACGGCATAAGAGTGAGCTGTACAATCATGTTCCGAAAATATCCGATGATATGAGAAAAAGTAGAGCTGCATTTTATGGCCACTTGTTAACAATGAAATCCATTAGACTGACATATTTTAAAGAAAATGAGACCAACCCTGCTTGGTTTGAAGAGGTAGAAAAAGGTTTACAAGAGATGGAGCTTACCTAAGAGAATGTTCTGGAAAGCAACCGTCTCAGGATGATACTGAATACTCACGTGGATTTTCAAGTAAAACCATAGAAATGGACTGCAAAAAGAAGGAGGGAGTACTGGGCAAATATAAAAAAAGACAGTTGAAATAATCCGGTCATTAATAATTTAAAAAAAAAAAATGAAGATGCCTTTTTTGCAACTATTTCTATTTGCGAGGAAGACTAAGGAAGTGAGAAACGGTTTAGAAAAGTTAAACTTCACTGACTCTCACATGTTAGAATTAAGGAAATTCTAGGTCTAGAAAGCAGTGTGTGAAATCTGTATGGATTTTCGTAAGAAAAAACAGAGAAGGCAGGAAGAAGCTGGAGAGAGGATTGAGGGAAACATGCCAGTGAACGCATGAAGGAATATTGGAAACAGAGGAAAGGAATAATGTTAAGGCCTGATCTTAACTGGTCAATAGGAAAATTGAAAAGACAGTTTTGTTGAGTAAATGAAGTGATATTTCCAAGTGAAAAATAAAACTTGGTTACAACTCTGCATTGACTCTGTGTTTAAGAGAACACACTTGAAATCCACTATCAACAAAATTGACACCCTACTCTTTAACGAGCCTATAATGTTATAAGTTTTGGTGTTAGCATAAAATCCTACAGATTATTGAAATAGCCCCCCTCCAAAATATTCTTCAAAATTTCTAATCCTTAAATGTTCTAAGGTGTCATTATTAACAATGTTTAATTTCAAGTTTCAATGTTCAGTTAATTCAATGCCATTATCATTCCGTTCTACAAAATGCTAATCTCATAATTTTTTTATTAAAATTATTTAATATTAACTTATATATTATTTTAAACAGAAAAACAAACAAAAAATTAGTCGGTAAAGCATATATTACAATACCCTTTCATATCCTCTCTGATAAATAATTTTTTCATAATTTAAAATTATGTTATACTTTGTTCTATTCAATAAAAAGCCACAATTGATATTTTATTTCGGTTGACCTCGAAAAACTCTTTTTGAATTGTGGATAAATAATAATATTTTAATTTTATGACGTTTATTAATAATTATATCGTAAACATAAATGATTAAAATATATAAAGAATATTAGTTTAAATACTAAACTACATATAAAATAGTCCAAACTGTATTCTCTCTATGATTCAAATCGACATGACAGTTTTTGACACCTCTCACGAATGTCACACGGAGTAGATATCACCAAAATAGTGTCGCTACTGAAAGACCAACATGACAGGCGTCAAGAGAGATTCCTAGCTTCACATATTCACTAAATATGGATAGAATAACTCGATCCAAATTTTCCAATACATATCTACGGAACCTTTGTTACTGAAATGGTTTATGTAAATAGTGGCCGCATTAAGCTCAATCGAACCGTGCCTAACGAAGGCAGAAGGCACGGTCTATGGCGAATTAGCATCTTCTTCAGGAGCCTCAAGGTGATCTGCTAATAAGCGTTTTGCTCAATTATCAATTTTCCATTGCATAATAAATAAAAAAATAATCATATGTAAATAATATATATACATATATATATATATATATATATATATATATATATATATATATATATATATATATAATATAATATAATATAATATATTATGATGTCAGATTTAAAAGGCTAAAATAAATAACAGATAGCAATAAACTATATCATACATATAGTATATCAGAGAATATACTAAAAGCATAGAGTAAATCGTTATCTTAAGTTCTCCGCTGATAACGCTAGATAGCGCTACCGCCCTTAGTTACCGGTAAACAAAGCATCTCCTTTTTATCTCACAGTCAACTTTAAACAACTTTCGTAAGTTTTACATGTAATAATTACATTACACAACTTATTTTACTTTACAATTGATGTCACATGTAACTTTAAAAAATTGCTTTTGAAAATTCCGTAACAATTTTCTATGTCTAAATATAATGGGAGACCTGGTAGAACATTCAGGAGAGAACAGCTATACGGAATACAGAACAGCGTTCAATTGCACATAATTCGATAGTGACTAACCCTGCTCAGAAACATTTGACAGGATATTTAGTTAAAGTTATTAAATCGTTTTTAATTTTTGTCTTATCAGGACGCATCTCGGTTATACTGGAATAGCTGCAACGGGAGAACCGAGAGACTCAGATCTTGTATACAGACGGTTTTGACAGGATGTTGGAATAATTACATCGCGCTTCTGGAACAGTATAATTATATAAGTAGTGTTATATAATTATATCGTCTTTATATTATGCCTTGCATTGATCGGCTTCCGATCCCTCCCTTTAATATTATTGTTATTTTTTAAGATAAAATCATAACATTACAATACTCTATTCGAAACATTAGTTTTTCCCTTATTGGTAACCTGTTTAAACTTGAAGTAGCCGCAAGGAGAAAGCTGAAAAGAGAAAATATTGCGGTAGGTTTGGGCGGGAGTGAAAAAGGCGGAGGGAAGGTAAAAGGAGAGGATCGCGCGAGCGATAAGGAGAGGGAATTGGGCTGTTGACCCGGGGGGTGACCTTGGCCAAACCGGTCCTCTCAGCCCCTCTGGATTTCGGCCCAGTGTCCCGACCTGCCTCAACCTCTTTTTCAGTCAGCCTCTTCTCCAAGTTCTTCGGCAACTTCACAAGACCAAGGGTAAATATATTTCTTGGAAAAATAGGAGAATAATTAGTAATTAAAACAAAATGATATCCCAAAACAAAGTTTATTGGGTCGTTTCATATGAAATGTAAATATTAAAATACTTATTTTTTTTTTAGACAAAGTATGGCACCCGGGATTTCTTTAAAATCTCCGTAAATTCTTATCCCCTACATACTTTCTCATTATCCAATCCTGCTTCACTTACAGTTCATACAAATTAAATAATAATATCCCTATTTTTCAATCTGCTGGTGTTCCTAAAGGCAGTATCTTCGGCCCAATTCTCTACACAGTTTATATCCGAACCAATCCTAACACTATCCTTACCATGTATGCTGATATAACATGAGTATTATCAGTCAACGCTAATCCAATTATTGCATCTTCTTCAATCCCACATATCAAAACTGGAGGATGAAATAACAATGATGAAATACAAATTTCGCGAAATCACCTTCACTCTTCATCGGAAACAATTACTTTCTGTCCTCCTATTTCCTGTAATAATATCCCACTGACTCTTATATATTGCAATTCCAGTACTTAGCATCACATCTTGACAAACCCGTTTGAGGCTACTGCTTTACTTAATAGAAAAACGCTCTATGCTCTCAATTAATTATAAAAGTCTCGTATACATGAATATTACGAGACCTATTTAGAATTACGAAGTAGAGCTTTGGGGTCCACCAAGCCATCGAATTCCTCTCGTATCTAATCCTTACGATCCAAAACCCTTCCTAAAATAATTAATGCTTCTTACTTTGTTACGAATAAAGTCATCCACAATGACCCCAATGTCCCAATTGTTGCTTGTTTGGGTTTACTTCAAACCCGATACCATGACAATACTTTCATGACAAATTTTATCCCAAACCCACCTAACCCCAAACCTAACCTAACCTAAACCCACTAGTTTCAAGCCTAGCTAATTCTTCGATTATCGATATTTCGTGGCGTCTGAAATGAGAAGTATAATTTCTTATTTGAGTAATACCTTTATGTCTTTCTACATATCTTTATTTCATGCCATTATATATCTTTCATTCTATTTATTTTATGTATTACTATTACACAGCAGTAAAGTCAATTTACAAATTTAAAGAAGAAAAATTTCTAATCAAGATCAAAACAATTTTATTCAAAATATTTAATCTCATTTTCTAATCATTTTTCTCCACGTGTTGTCAAACGTTCAATTCCAGAAACCGAAAAATGACCGACTCGAATAAATGGCTTGTTTGATATATTACAAAGCTAGATGATATTCATCCCTGTCAGGATTAGATCAGTAGTAGAAAGCTAGTCAAATCCTGGAATGGAAAATAATTTATTCAATCTTTTAACAGCAGAGGATGGATTCTGAACTATCTGGAGGCTCTCTTTGGGGCTCACCCAGCCTTCATAAAGTGAGTTTCTTCAATACGGGGAAAAACCTGGCCGTTGAGCGTGGCCTTGGTCAAACGGTATAGTCTCTATCATTTACTGGACCCAAGACCGTTCATGGATTGTAGCGGTACATGTTTGCCTTTATAGCTTACAATAAGTATGTAGTTTATAAGTGCTGCATAAACGCTCTTGCGATTCTTTGTAATTAATCAGTTATGGTAGAAAAGGTTGGAACGATGTATGCCGCGATAATCGCCATTTCGCCAGTAAGTAGGCTTGTTACAGTGCATAGCTCACTAATTGTTTATTTTCGTTAGTTGGAATGTCACGAGACATGCCATGCTCGGTCTGAAACGGATACTCCACTTGTTAAATTGCTCGTTGCATCCCAGCGGCGAAGACTAGTTTGACGAATGTGGAGCATGCGGAAACCCAGCAATTACACACTCACGAAAAAAACAAAACAAGGATCTTTCGAAAAGCCGTAGTTAGCAATATGTCAGAGTTGGCCGGAAGCGTTTTGCCGAGTCATCTCTCACGTGACGACACAAAGCGACCCGCAGCGCGATCAATTCATGAGCCATTAAACTGTCTTGACCAATGAGGAGTAATTACGGCCCCTGATTGGTGGACATCAGTCAGGAATAATGAGATGCGAAGAGGCTATTGGCCGGTTGGAATAGGCCTTAAGCAGCGCTACAATAGAATTACAGAAGGTGTAGTGTCGAGGGTCCAAGTGCATTCCCTGCAAATTGTACTAGAAGCGGAGAGTGCAGCGGTACAATAAAAGTGTACCTAGAGTTGTACGCCTATCCGGACTTGTACTCCAGCCGGCTACTACATATTTTATCTCTGACATGTGAGAAATAACAAAATGTTTTTTTATTAAAAAGGAACATTATAATTATGTTATTTTTTTTTCTTGATTGTTATAATTTTTAAATAATTTTATTTTGAATAGAAAAGTATTGTTCAGGGCCGGGATTCGAACCCGGTTGTCCCTCGTATCCGTCGTGGTGCTCTGGCACCTGAGCTAGCCCGGCTCGTACCACGGTCAGACAAATCCATTCTCTTCGCCGATTCCACATCCCCGCGCTATCGCAATTTGCGATGTATACAAGGGGAAGAATGTTCATTGAACATTACTTTAATTAGGATCTTGTTGACTTACATGATTATATTATTTATAATTTATTTTATTCTTTTATTAACTGTTATAATTTTTAAATATTTTTATTTTGAAGAGAAAAGATTTGTCCAGGATTCGAACCGAGGTACGAGCCGGGCTAGCTCAGGTGCCAGAGCACCACGATGGATACGTGCGAGATCCGGGTTCGAATCCCGAGGATGCCTTTTCTACAATGAAACTTGGAAAGGCTGCCGGACAAGAAGATATAACCCCAGTATATTAAATAATAATATATAAAATATATGGAGAAAAAGGGAAAGAGATTTTTCTTCACCTCCTAAATTTGGTTTGGAAAAAGAAGAGGATCTCAAGGGACTGGGAAGTTGCCACTTTAATTTCCATATTCAAAAAAGGTGACAATAGAGAGTGTCAGAATCATCCTACCATATCTGTTTTAAGCATTGCAAGTAAAATATAATCCAAGATCATGGCGAAATGGCTAAGACAAAAAGTTGGTCCACAACTCCAGGAGGAACAGTATGGTTTAAGAGAAAACAGGAGCACACAAGATTTGATTTTAACCATAATTCAGATCACTGAAAAAGTAATTGAAAAATGCAAGGAATTAACCGTGTGCTTCGTAGACCTCACAAAAGCATTTGACAAAATAAAGCAAGAGGACAAGGTTTTAACAGAGGGAGGCATTAACAAAGGACTAATGATAGCAATAATGATCCTCTATAGGAACATCCGAAATGTAGTGAGGACATCCAATTGTTACTCCAAAGAGTTCATAACCAAACTTGGTATAAGACAGGGTTGCAGCTTGAGCCCTCTTCTCTTTATTCTGGTCCTTGATTCTGCTATATCTCAGACAAAAGCCCGGATGAGAAGTTTCCATCTGTGTTTAGATACTTGAATAAATTTACCTACTCCTTGATGGCCTTCGCTGATGATATAGTAGTCCTTGCCAACAACGATAGAGACCTAATACACAATATGAGGGTTCTTCAAAAGATGAACTAGAGAAGATCCAAAATGGAAATAAACTCCTCGGCTAAAAATGAGAGTGATAAGAATCAAGAACAAGCCCTCTTGATGAGAATGGAGTCAAGGAATATGAAATCCGGGAGAGGGCTAATTCAGCTGGTGAATTGTACCATGCACTAAATACAAGATTCCTGATTAAAAGGGAAGTATCCAACAGCATAAAGTTGAGGGTATACAAATCTACTTTATTCCCCATAGTGGTATACTCTTCGGAATCATGGGCATTAACCACCAAACATAAAAGTAGGATCTAGGCTTCAGAAATGAGATTCCTTAGAAAGATAGGGGAAAACAAGGCGAGACCGAATTCGCAACTCGATCATTAGATCAAGCCTCGGAATGGAGCCTGCAGAAAAAGTCATCGAAAAAAACAGTCTAAGATGGTTTGCACATGTTTTAGAGTGGAAAACAACAGGCTGGCCAAGATGACATATGAGGCTAAGGTTGAAGGAAGAAGGTCCAGAGGAAGACCCCCACATACCTGGGAAGATGGTGTTAGGGAAAGCTTCACAAAGAGTAGTCTGCAATGGATCAGAAGAAGAGAAATGGTAGAGGATCGTACGGTTTGGTCCGGGCTGTGCAGAAGGAAATGTCACACTACATTAGCAGTAGAGAGGATGAACGATGATGATGATCAATCAAATTCTAACCTAAAGGTATAAATAATAGGTGTAAATACTAAAAAAATTCTATATTTCGTACACAGGCCGCTACGAATCACCAGTCTCACGGATTATGTCACGAGCATGATGGAGACGTGAAGTTTTTCCCTCACCAAAAATCCCACAACACGGTTAAAGAAGTTTTCACTTCAAAAATTCAAACGATGGTTAAGAATTATATATATATATAATATATTGGGAAAAAATATGTCAAAGGAGTTAATCATATATATTCATTATAACGACTAATAAGCTATAAGCTATAACGAAACAATCTGACAGTAAAAAAATGAACAAGTTGGTTAGAATGATGCGGACTAATGATTGAATAAATCAAAATTAGTGAGGCCGTAACTAATCATCTTAATCAGCATTAAAGTGGCTAACAACCAACATAATGATTTTCTACATCATCTCCTCTTCGCGGTTGTCATAGCCAAATATAATAGATGATGCAGAATTTACAAAATGGCATTATTCTATATTTGATATATATTTCCAATATTATATTTTCAAAGCGAAGTACGTTTGCTATGTTCTTATTTTAATTATTTTAACATTAAAAAATTATGACAGAGCCATAACAAATAGAATGTAAATAGAACATTATTGAAGCAATGTTATCATAACTTACAAAGTCTGTTATTAAACTAAGTCTGTTATAAAATAGATATGAGAATAAAGTAAACAGTAGTTATATTAAATTTCGGTATAGATTTTGTTCAACCTTGTTTTAAGTAGCGCTATCTCTCCAAGTTCTATTTGTCTATAATAATCTCTATTTTTATTATAACAGATTTTTTATATTTGATTTAATAATACAAATATTACAATTTTAATTAATTATAGCAATAATGTAGGCAGTAATTTATTGACATATTATATTAAATGACAGTAATGATATTGTTCAACCTCTTTTTAATTAGCGATATCTTGCCACCATTTATGTAACTATAATTTTCTTCATTATCTATTACTATAGAGTTGAAAATTATTGATATTTGCTTTAATATATATTTCTAAACACAATTATAATTTTAATTAAGTTTAAGAATAAAATGAATAATAATTGGGTAACATATTATATTAAATGACAGTAAAAGTTTAGTTCAACTTAGTTTTTGTATCTCCCCAACTTTTATATAGCTGTAATTATCTTTACTTTCTATTTCAATAAATTTAAAGAATTTGGATATATGCTTTTAATTATTTATTACTATATTCATTTCCAACTAAAGGTTTTAATGCATATTAGAAGTCCCTATATCATATCTAAAATAATTATTTAGTTATTAGTCAACAACTTACTATTTATGTAGCCTACGCGGTCATTAGATCGATACAAATATATCCATTAGTAAAGTATTGTAGTTTTTAAATAATTCTTAAAATATATCAGATTTATTTCTTTGAATTTAAAAAACACTACATTAATTTAAAAATGCTGATAGTTAGTAAAATCATATTATTAAAGTCTTATTTTTCCAAAATTAACATTATATATATTAATAAAATATATGGATGAAGAATATTTATTACAACTACCTCTGGCTAATACTAATTGGGCAGCTGAATTCTGTTTATTAGACACAATAAAACTTCATTTGTTTCAACCGATCATTATTTGTACAGACTACTTTTAGTCTCAGAAGCGATGCTTATCTCACTCAAAAAGAACATATAATAAAAGTTCTTATAAAGTTCTTGTTCGATATTTTTGCCATAAACCTACTCATTTTATAAGGAAATAATTAAAAATGACATGTCGTAGAATGAATTTATAAATACTTAATATATACGATATATTATGTAATTATTTATAGTATTTTTATTATTTATTTTTAAAAATGTAATTATTGTTACTGCATGTTGATATCTCTCGTTATCAAGAACTCTAAAGTTCGTTCACCTTTCTTAGATCAAACTTCATCGGTAAATTTATACTAATTGACTTCTATGTTCACTAACTGGATCATATTTTAGACTGGCAGTAAAAAGTCGCCCCAAATCTCAGACTTCCCACGCTTATTTTCGACCAAATAGTTCATGAATTATTTAATTCGCTAAGCCCAGCTGGGAATCGAAACCTCCCTAATGTCGTTGCAATAATATATGCACCCAGTAGCGGAAGTCGGCTACGATGCATTTCCTCCCTTCGATGGCATTCGTATGCAATTTCTCTCGCAGTTATTGTTTCTGTCCGATGTCTTGTCGGTTATTTTTATTAGTTGGCTATATCGTTAAAGTTAACAACTGTCCTAAGTACATGATTCTTCAAAACGTTCAGTTTCTAATTAAGAATAATGTATGCACATTATTTATACATGCATCTCTACTCTGGAGACCGAAAACGTCTACTTAGTTGCTTTTTTTTTTAAATATTATTATTTTTATTATTTTGAGCTTTATCTTACTATATTATTAAAAGAAGAAAAAGAAAGAGACCAAGTTATCTCTTTTTAGATAAAAAAAATTTTCTAATGTTAACATAGACTTTTCCATTCCCTGAATAAAAATGTATTTAATAAAAATAATACATTTGTATTTAATTTTATTGTTACTACGGGTATGAGTTAAGGCTAAGTGGGTCGAATAAACATAATTTAACAAAAATGTAAAACGATATATTTTTAATTTATTTAGTTATAGCATCGAAATTTAATAAAATTCTTAATTATTGAAAAATATTATTAAATGTCTTAATAAGAACAATGGGGTGATAATATGAACATTCGTTTAAATAAAACCACGGTAAAAAATAAATATTCAGCTCTAAATTATAATAGGAATTTACATTGGTGTATACAACCAAAAAAAAAAGATTCAAAAAGAAAATAAAAATAAGGAAATACATATGAATAAACATAAATTTTTTTTCGAGATAAACATTTTAAAAGTTTCTCCTTTTTTTTACTGAAATATATTCTGTCATTTCCAAATTCAGTTTCACTAAGTTAAAATAAAACCCCCATTCCAACATACTAGTGTTTTCCTGGTCTATAATTTTTTCTCTTTTTTATATTCAGCTGTTTCTTTATTCTATATTTTATATGTTTATATTAGCTATTTCAGAGAGGGTTTCCTCAACAAAAGAGAGGTGACGAAGAAGACGAAGGTATCCGCCTACAAGTCTACGTCCCTGCCCATCCTACCCAACACCTCCGAATCATGGACCCTTACCTCAAAACAGAACGGGAATATCGAGACAATGGAAATGAGATACCTAAGAAAGGTTGAAGGAAGGACCAGGAGAGATAAGATCCGCAACACTACCATAAGATCGAACCTCGAGGTACAGCCGGTAGAAACCACTCTTGAAGAAAGCAGACTAAGATGGTTTGGGCAACTCCTGAGGATGAGCACAGAGAGAACGGTCAGGATAACATATGGGACGAAAGTTGACGGAAGAAGACCAAGAGGAAGACCACGGATCACCTGGGAAGAAGGCGTGCGGGAGGCGTTCAGGAACCGAGTACTGGGCTGGAGCAGGAGAGAATTGGTTCAAGAAAGGAACACCTGGGACAAGCTCTTTAGAGGGCATCCCCATACTCCGCAGCGGTAGAGAGGGAAAGATTATGATGATCATATTTACTATTTCTCTATTTTACTTTTTCACCCCTAGATTATTAGTAGTAATATAATTTTTTTTCAAACAACAGAATAAAAAGTATTTCAGAAATCCTCAAAAAAAAATTAACAAACAACATAAAATAGTTGTTGAAAGGTATTATAAAATTAGCAACGGAGATTTCACTCGATTTTTGCTTGTTAATATGTCTCACTTAAGTTTTCAGTTTATAGAATCTCAATATAAATAAATATTTTAGAGCTATATTATATTATTATAATAGAATATGGGGTTATAGATAATCTATAGCCTAATCTATGACCAATGGTAGAATACATAAGTGGATAATACCAAATAGATGATTGGAACTAGAATATATCTAAGGTTATATTATTTTCTAAAACTAAAATCAGATGATATAGAGATTTGTGCTAGTTCAGAGAGAAAATAATATTGAGTTATTCTGTTGATGCGTATTGTGATTTTGCCCCGAAAATCTTTTTTTACAAAATATTAAGTCTAATTATAACTTGTTTAGTCTAATGTAAATATATATATATTTATTTGTCGGTTATTTTTATTAGTTGGCTACATCGTTAAAGTTATCAACTTCCCTAAGCACACGATTCTTCAAAACGTTCAGTTCAAATTAAGAATAATGTATACCAAATGTTTATACATCGATAGTGACTAGATACGGAACACGTCTACTTAGTTACTGTTTACTATTATTATTGTTATTATAATATATATTTATATATTTTATGTGTGCGTATCGCTCCATATTTTGTTAAAGAAACATATTTTAAGCTAGTTTAAGTTATAGACGCTAAGGATAGGAAATGTGAAGACACGCGCGGGACTTATCGAACATCACGTGACATCCGCGCGTTCTCTTCCAGGAACGTCTGGTCCCTAACCCCGGCCCTCCACTGTCATCTCAGCATCCAACTTTCCATAGTGGTGGTTGACAGCTACTACCATGACAGTTTGGTTGCTCGTACGAAGAATTAAATTTACGTAATAAGTACCAGTAAATAAAGATTTTAAATGATGTTATATTGTAGAGTTACTATAATTTGTTAAAAACCTAAGGGATCTATAAACCCCCCTAGGTCTACCCAGCCTCTATAAAGAACTTGAACTTATTTAGCGGAAAACCAGGGGGTTGAACCTGGAGCCGGAAAAACCTTCTCAATGCTGAGCCGCTATCTTAGAAACAGTACAGTTTCAATTAATGTTAAAACCATGTTTTCATTAGTTCATGAGTTTTAGTAGGATAGGTTTTTTTAAGAGTAATTATACTGAAATCTAATATAAACAAATAAATAATAAAGGTAAGATCCGAACATACGATTGATACTACCACTACGCAGAAGAACTCCTCAGTTTTGGAGAGCATTGAGAATTCTGAAATATCTCTATTTCAGAACAAAAATAATGAAATCTAAAATATATCGGGATAATAATTACAATTTTCATAAATTTCTATTCTAGAGTCTTTCGAAATTATCTAGCCCATATGACGACTCACAAATTTCAGCCGAAATGTAAGCTTCCAAAAAGAAATATGTTACATTGCCGATTATTTATTCTGATATAGTCGATCAACAAACAATAGTTTAATAAAATAAGTTTCTAGTTTAGACACGATAGAATCACTAGTAAAAAAACAATCGTAAGAGAGCAACGTTTTTCGGCATGGATGATATCATTAATATCATTGAAAATCCCATTGTAATAAAATCCCCAGGCATTCAAGTTAGCTAAAAAACCCACCGACAATATAATTATAAAATCAAATATACTACTTATATATAGCTAGTATTATGTTAATTATAATGTAAGGAAGAAATAGTTGGAGGTGCAGTCAATGAAAACACCATAATAAGTGCATATTTATTCATTGTGTGCCGACGTTTCGATTATTGTAACGTATATAACTCTTTGATTATTATATTGAGTTGGCAGTTGCCCTTCCTCGATGCCGCTCGGTATAGTTGCCCTGAAGATGGCCTACATTGTAGGTCGAAACGTCGGTACACAATAAATAAGTATGCACTTATTATGGTGTTTTCATTGACTGCACCCCCAACTATTTCTTCCTTACATTAGAAGTTCCAGTCAACTATTTCTTCTCTAATATGTTAATGGATGTCTAGCCTGATAGTGCGACAGTACTGCACAGAATAAATACTGTCATGACTTCGACTTCCCTTTAGTTTACACCATGCATTGCTGTTGAAAGTTATTGTACGCATTTAAAATCAATAAACGAGTTAATGACTGTAAACTCATCCTTGCATTTTGCAAAATCAATTGATTTTTATTTTTATTAATTGTTGTTTCAATGGTAACAATTTTTAAATATCTTTGTTTTTAAGAGAAAAGATTTGTCCTGGCCGGGATTCGAACCCGGGTCGTCGGCATCTCCGGTACAGTGCTCTAAACCACTGAGCTACCAGGGGTTGTATCCAAGTCAGACAAATCCGTTCTCATCACCGATCCTATTCTTATTCTATTCTCATTATCTTTATCTATTCTTACTATCCTATTCTTATTATTTCTTCTGCGGTGTGTTTTCGATCAGCTGTCTACCTTATCATACGAAAAGAACTAATAAATATAATTGTTTGCAAATAAACGCCAGTCCAACATGGTATGAATTTCTATTGAACAAAACCTCATTTATGCGTTATCATTTTGTATGATACTAATTATAATAAATGTAACCATTGCTAATTACTAAAGCATGGCTTTGATTAGGATATGAGTATGAATTATAATTTAAAAACTATTTGATCTTTTTTCTCAAAATAAGGAATTTGAATTAAGATTTTTTGAAAAGAGAAAGAAAATATTACAAACAGTTACTACAAAAGAGATTGCAAAAGAATTCAGATTACTTAAGAAATGTTAAAACTGATATAATTGTAATGGATACATTACCCAAATTGTTCTTACCTAATTAATAAAATATTTTATTAGAGAGCGAAAATAAAATTATTTTTATTACTTAGTATTACATGACCTGATTAAACAATACACTATTTCACACTTTTTTGTATACAAAATATAGTACCTTATATATGTCTGATATTACTGGAGAATTAAATTTCTAATTGGATCTTACAGAAAACATGAATAAGTTCTGGAACAAAATGCTAATAAATTTATATTTTTTTAAATTTGTTAATAATTAGACCCAGTAATGGATATTTTGGTGTAAGGTTGTCTTCAACTTCTTATGGTAGAAACCCATAACCTTTGAAAAATTATTGCACGTATGGCATAAACCCCAGAATGGGGCCATCTTAAAATGGATTGGAAAAAAAAAGTTTCAGATTCTAGAAGACATTCTACCCGAATCGGGAGATGCCGCCCGTCATAAAGTCCAAATAAATCCCTCCGCCATGAAATATTTATAGAGCGATATGGAATCCATTAGAAATTATTTCTCATTTCGAATGTTATTTTCTGCTGTCGATCTTTTAAATTTTTTTTTCGTAAACGATCCTTGAACCCTAGTATGGTCAGATCTAGTTTTTCTCCGCGAAGGACTTCTTTCTCTCAGCGAAGAAATATACCGCAGAGACTCCGTCGCCACTCTCCACCGCAAAGACACGGAAGAGCGAGAACGGGACCTGTCATACCCTCCTGATCTAGCACATCGGAGCAGACGTTCCACTCCAGAAGATCCGGATGCCTGAGAATTAGCTGCGAGCAGTGAGACAATATGTTAGGAGCAAGAGATGCGATCGTTCTCTGCCTGTCATCAGTTATCGTTGCGGTTTTTATCGCTTCAAGTTTTCCTTCCCCGTTATATTCTTGATTGCTTAACTGTTAATACAGTCACGTTGATATATTGTAACTATAAGATACATAATTTTGTAGTCGGAGATAAATCCTACATTATAAAAATTGATTGTATTATTTCCTTAGAATCCAAGATAGCGAGGAATATCGAAGATCAAAGAGAATTTTTTTTCTCTGAAACTTGAGTTTCTCTTCCTAATTTTGTACTTAAATTGTAAGTTTAAGTTCAATGGTTGACAGTTGGCAGTCACTAAACCGCTTAAGCCTAAATTTGAATTTCTTGAAATTGCGCAAAATGATTTTAATTTTAATCATATATTAATTAATCTATAAGCTGAGAATATTGCTCTGATGAATATTATTATTTATTTGTGGAAGAGAAACGTAAATAAACAAACCATTTCGATATTTTGGAGGTTCCAAAGGGTTAATATCCTCGCTTGGTTTGAAGTTTCAACTACCCTTTCATGGTACTTATTATGTACAAGATATTTCCAGTAACTAAACCACATATAATTATGAATTATAATATACCATATATACATATCGTACTTTCCTAATGAGTGGCAAGATATTTGTAAATTTTAAAACTTTGATAACTAATCAAAACTAGTGAGAACCGCAATGTTATAAATGATATATAATGGCGTAAAGACTTTAAAGGAAGTAGAGAAACTAGCCACTGGTAGTACTAAAATAGCAGATTTAAGTTAGAAGGTCACTAGGCCATCTTCATATTCCCAAATTAAAAGTTAATTCCCAACAGCACTTTGAAAAGAGAAGTTGGGATGACTTTACACGTGTTGGAAGCCACTCTTCAGAACTCTAAGTAAGGTTTCAATGAAACGATCTTAATTAATTTCAGATTGAATATTACACAATTTATTTAATATTCACAGGAAATCGTATCCTAGATTCAACTAAGTGGCCAAAATTCGACAATGAACTTGAGCATATATTATTTTCGCAACCTGAAGTTCATATCAGGACGGATATTTTTCTGTATTCTTTATAATATAAATTTACAAATATTGTAATGATTTTCACTATTTATGTACTTCATGCATATAAATACAGTAAATAAAATAAATATTAACATGATCAACTACAACTCAAGATACCCTTTGAAAGCTTTGGAGTAAAGCATCGGGTGGCGGACATACAGGGTTTTTTTTTATTTGATTTTGGATTCGTTGTTGAAGCGTAAAACGTTATATTTTGATAAGAAAATATTTACATAAGAAATGGGTTAGATTTGGTTGTTCTTACTCTAACATTAAGAACAACAGCTCAAAAAAGATATAAAATACATTTTTGGACACGTATAAAAAATGTCCAAACAAAATCTCTTAAGTAACTAAACTAAAAACAGGAAACAGAAACATCTTTCGATATATCGCGTGTTCAAGCATCTTCAGGACAGAAAGAGAATAACAGCTAAGGAAAAGTAAAGAAATAAAGCAGATCCCAACTTCAAAATTCAACAAACACATTCATAAGAAGAAACTTCCCAACACTAACCAAGGCTCAAATGCAACAACTCAGGAAGGTTACAGGACAACGGTCGGAAAAAGTTTAAATTAAAACTGATCAATAAAAAAAAGCATAATGCACATACCAAACATCAAAAACCACAAAGGAAAATAAATATAAAATTCTCAATCTATTATTTTATTTAATGATGAAAAATGCCTGTAACCTCCAAAAATATATTTCCAATTTTGATTTTACCACTTTTACTTGTATTTTATAATTATTCAACGCAAAATTGTACATGGAAACATATCTGGACAGCATTGAGTACCTTAGCAGGGTAAACAGGAAATTAGTAACAATCCAGATGAAAGCAAAATGCCTTTCACAGAGTAATTACCATCAAATAGTAATCAACATTATGTGTATTTTTCATCATTATATTCTATAAATTATAACGACATTTATTATTATTCAATACCACAAATAAACAGTCCACTATTACGAGAGCGAAAATCCATAACCCATAAATAGTGATGGCATAATCTCACTTTAAACAATTATGAAATGGGGTCCGGTTCTGTATTACAGATGAATACCCTGATGCCTGGTATGCCTAAAGAGGAAAATATATCAAACGATTCCAAGCTTATTCGTTTCTTCTGTCTTTTATTTAATTTTTTGTTTTACGGAAAACTAGTACCTAATGATTCAAGACAGATCCTAACATAAGATAGTTCGAAGAAAATGCCTAGCGCCATTGACATTGCCCATACTTCTTCATAAGACGCCCGCTGTTAGATGAACCTGTTATTATAAGAGAAGAGCCCAATTAGCGGGAGTGAAGACAGGCAAGAGTGAATTGATCGTAGGCGATTCGTCTTCCACTGGGGTGCCAATTACCTTCCTAATTAACCAATCACCTTCAGTCTTATTTAAACATGTTTACTTCCGTTTTTGTTAAGTAAGGGGGAAATTTCATGGCATCATTCCCAATGGCCGCTTTCTAAACAAACATAACAACTCATGTAAGTTGCTAGCAAGAGTTAAAAAGGGGGAAAAAACATAGTTACAACCAAAAATTAATGTAAACGTTAACGATTTTTCGATAAGAAACCATGAGCAGGATTCTTTGAGACTACTCCATCAACTATTCTTCCCACAATAGAGTAGTGGTTCCCAACCAGGAGGGCGTGAAGACATGCAAGGGGGAGAGGGGGAGCGAGACTAGGTGAAAATAAAGAAAATTCTCGCTTAGTTTTGGCTATTTTCTCTTATCAATACTACTTTATCTTTTTTTTTTTTAATTATCTTGTTTTTGTTACTGGAGTACATCTTTCTTAGTCAATCATTCAAGTGAGTAAATTAAAAACCTTTTTCCAGTCATATATTATTTTTCTTTATTTAAAAACGTTTCAACAATACTATGTCATTCTCAATTTACATTATTTATAAGTCCTTAAACGTTATTTAATTTTAAAAATATTCTCTAAATTTTTTTTATAAATTTGTACATTTTCAACCTAAAATAAAAGACAAATCAAATAAATACATAATTTTACATACAAACATGTCCCAAAAATACTGAATAAAAAGTATAGATACCTTTTTGGTTGATTGTCATATAATTTAAAATATTTCTTACAAAGCTTAGAGCTACAGTGTACTCCATGATCATCATTAACTATTTTTGAAATTTGCACTTTGGGCTGTTTTTGTTTATTATTATTAAAATAGTATTTTAATTTGTTTTCTTCCCCAATATATAGTCATCATGAATGGTCAATTAATATAAATTAGTGATTTTTGATCTATATTGATCTATTTTATATCTTTTATTTATTTTGAAAAGTTAATTGTATGAATTAAGAAATTGGAAAAATGAAAACAATGTTATGAGGTTCCTGAGAAGGTTATGTTATATGTGTTATCTAATAAGTGTAGACTTCTATATTTCTTTATTTCATTTTTAACTTTAAAATCACTGATGAGTACAATTTACTTATTTCGTTAGATTCCTCCCTATCATTTACCACCTTATCTATTTTATCATTGATGTATAATGCTTCTAAAAATCTCCTTTTTATCTTATTCCCCTCTCTGTGCAAAATGCGTGGCTTTTCGAAATAAAATGTGTGTGATTCTTTTTTGCAATGGGCTGATAATGCAGTGCTTGTCTTTGAATTTGGTTTCAGATTATTTTTGTGATGATAGAATCTATTTTTTAGATGTGTACTGGTATGTCCTATCTTGTTTACCACAATTTTTGCAATCAATGTTATATACTACACTTATATTATCTAAGATTGGTATTTTCTACATAGTATTGTTGAAACGTTTTTAAATAAAGAAAAATAATATATGACTGGAAAAAGGTTTTTAATTTACTCACTTCAATGAATACTACTTTATCTTAAATTGAAAGTTATAATGTAACATCTTGTGATAGAAAAACTAAAAGTTTTGTTTTTAATTTAATACTTTTTTTTTTCATATGCCCATACAAATTTTATGCAAGGGGGCGTGGGAGAATTTCATTTGAACAGGGGGGAGAGTCTTTTATATGAACCAAAGAGGTATGGTATAAAAAAGGTTGGAAGCCACTGCTCTAGAGGAAAAAAAAACACGTAAATTCCATGTACAATTACCTATCCAACCCAAGAAATCCAAATAATCGTATTTAAATAATTATTTAAAACATAATTATTTGTTTTTGACAGAGGAGCGGGATAAATTAAGTACGTAGAGCGCTGGATTACTAATCCAGGAAGAAGATATGTCTAACTTTCATTTCATGTCTCCCATTTAAAAAAAATTGTTTCAAATAAAATTTTTTGGTAAAATCCATCATTATATATTTTTTATATAGCTAAAAAAAAAATGTTTGCAGAAGAGAAAAAGAAAGCGGGGAAGCTTAACGAAGATTTTCGTGCCATTCCGTATGATATTTTTATAAAGAAACAAATGATAGAAACCTATAGCCAAAGCCTATTGATGCTTCTCTATATTTAAAAAATTCCTAAACGGATTTAGGTATGTCCATGAAATCCCAAGGAATGCTAAAGTGTGAAATTCTTAGACAATTGTAAACTAAAATATATTTATATAATATATTAACGGCATTTAATTCAATTTGTGAATTAATTTTTTTAAAACTTTTATTTTTGTATAAAATCCATATCTTTATACAAAAAGAATGTATATCTATAGCATTGTTTATCGAGAAAGTCTTGCATTTGTTTGTTGGGAAGGTCAAGCTCTATGGCATATTCCAAATGGAGACATCTGAGTGGGCATTCGCCTCACCTGACTCACCTCCAGTATCCCGCCGTCCACTGTTGTTTTAGCTTAGGGATATTTTCTGGTATGTCACCGCCAAATTAATCTTCCAATCTGTTGCGGGACAACGATGATAAAATATTGCATTACGATAATATTGGATGACACTAGAACACTCATAGCACATATCTGCAGTTATAAAATCAGCAAATGAATTTAAAACATTTTTTTAGGAAATTAAAGCAAAGATAAATTGACACGTTTTTGAACTGTTATTTTCGATGATAAACCTTACAATAGTTTCCTCACGATCTGTATTCTACTATTATCCGAAATATATAGTCCTCTTCCTCAAGGTGGTACATCTGTGACAAATAACCGAAACCCCTCCCTGCCTCTGTTCAGATATTTCGAATACAATCTTCTTCTGGATGGAATTTCACGGAAGGGTTACTTCTCATTTCCGTTCGACAAACGGAAGCAATACGATAGCGGAGGCCTAGGAGGGCAATATAGCCCGGAGGAGGAACGTCCTCAGCCTGTCAGATGTCCCGCATTTATCAACTGCCGCCGATCTACTAGGAAATCCACTCGTTGTATTTGTCATATCAGGATAAAATGAGAAAAAGGGAGTACCGAAGATAAGGCTGTACATTTTTTTAATTTCTCTAAAGTTTATATATTACTACTTTTGTATAGTTGTTCTTCACATTAACTGTTAATTGTTAGGTATATGTGTGAAAAAAAATACAATAAAAAACGTCTTGATGAAATCCCCCTGTGCAACCTCTAAGCTCCAGTAATCATTCAACATATATTTTGTAAATTTATATTTAATTAGTTATAAAAAAAAAGTGAAGGAATATTCCAAACTATGTCCATGGGTTCAGTAAATGGTAGAGACTGCACTGTTTCTATGCTAAGGGTTGTGCAAGGTGACCTGGTCGAACTCACACAACCACCGGACTTTTCCCTGATTTAGACGTTTCAGCGCTCTACCTTAAAAATTACCCAACTACCGAAATTATTAAATGTCGATGTAAAATTAAGAAAAAATACTGAGAAGCATTTTGTAATGATTAATATGTTTCTATATGGAGCGGCGTTAATCGGTGTGTAGGGGGCTGAATTGTGGTGGTGAAGTGGGTCCGAATCCGGCTAAGCCAGGTGAATCATTTAATCTGTTAGCAGTCATAGAGACTTGTATGATCTTCAAACTTCCTGGCGATCACCCAGCCTCTATAGTTAATCAACTAATTTTTCATCAAAACAAAATTTATTCTGTCATACGGAATTGGCGAGATCCAGAAATATTTTAACACAGTGTTAAAAATCGGTATATATAAATAATCTTAGTTTATGCATTGTATTTTCATATGCATTGTAATAGACACCCATTGAGCATTCACACAAAACAGAACTATTAATTTGAATATATTTCTCTCGTTTCTCTTTTGACCATGACATACACAATGAAGATAATTAAACCAAAGTTAACAAAGGAGTGTCATCTTTATGATTAATTAAGATGGCTCACTAAAAATTATTTTCAGTCCCATAAATTGTTATGAAGGTAAACAAATGCATTAAGGTTGTTTATTGCAACTGATTGAGACGCACCATTAGTAATAGCGGAGGTGGCGTTACCACGACTAACGCTATAGATACTGATTTGCAGGACTCCCTTGAATACTAGTTCTATTGTGGTAAAAAAAAATGTATTATAATATTACGACAAGTAAATGGAGTGAATACGTAGGCATTATATAAATGTAATCGGAGAAACTAACCACTGGCAGTTATCAAATAACAAATTCAACGTGGAAGGTCTCGAGAGAATTTTCATTTAAGGATTATCGAGAACTGAAGAGGAAATAATGAGTGGGTTTGAGTGGGAATAAAGTTTGTCATGAAAGGTCATGAATAAAAATATCCAGTTCAGGTTTAGCTACTAATGTGATACTAAGGTCATTATGGATGACTTTATTCGTAAACAAAGTCAGGAGCATTTCACGAAGGATTTTTAATTGTTAGAATTTGATACGAGAGGAATTCGATGACATACGAGGCGACATGGAATTACGACATGGAAGTCCAAATGGGTCTTATAATATTTAAGAATATGAGCCTTTGGTAATTATTTGGGAGCCTAGAGCGTTTGTCTAGTAAGTGTTGAAGTAACCTAGAACAGCAAGAAATTATGGTAAATAATAAAAAAAATTATGTGAATTTGAAGAAGAAAATAGATCTAATCTGCACAGTTTAAGCTGGGTATTATTTTAATTAACTTGTTTTTGTAACTGGAGTACATCTTTCTTAGTCAATCATTCACCTGAGTAAATTAAAACCTTTTTCCAGTCATATATTATTTTTCTTTATTTAAAAACGTTTCAACAATTCCATGTCATTCTCAATTTACATTATTTTTAAGTCCTTTAACATTATTTAATTTTAAAAATATTCTCTAACAATTTTTTATAAATTTGTACATTTTCAACCTTTTTGGTTGATTGTCATATAATTTAAAATATTTCTTACAAAGCTTAGAGTTATAGTGTACTCCATGGTCAATTAACAATCTGGGTATTATTAAACAAAGCGGTGAGAGAGGTCCGAGTGCATTTACAAAGATGATTCAAGCACATGAATATTGAAGCGGAACATCCGCTAACTGAGTCAATAAAAAAAAAATCATTCACCGAAATCATCAATCGTTCTCATTCTCACCCAATTGCTACACAAACCGATTAATCTAATGACATCTTCTCCATTACAGGTGTTATTGTAAGCACGGGGAAGTCATTACATAGATACGACTTTGAAGGTTGTGGTTTACATTCGCCTCCGATTATAGTTCTAAAAGAGAATTAGGCTCATTCCAGAAAAAAAAGTAGTATTAAGTATTATGTTATTACATCATTATAGTATCATTAGGAGAAATTCTGCATAAGGCTAGAAGGTTATTGGATAGTGCTTGTAACTCTAATCAAACAACAAATAAATTGCAGTAAACAAGATTGTTAAATACAAATTAATATTTGTATTTGATTGGTTTAAAAACCAAGAGATTTCATCTAAATCACCTCCTTGTACAACCATTAGCTCAGAAACAGTTCGGTCTCTACAAGGTGATAACCCAATTCTCTTCATGAGTTGTAATAGTAAAAGTTTTTTTGTATATATTTTTATTGAACCATTCGAATTAGGGAAGAATACTGATTGTTCTTGTTAATATTTTTTCGAATAATTAAATTTGAAAATTAATCAACATCAGTTGGCCTATCGCCTTCATAGGTTCTAGTGGTACAGTTTTTTTAAATTTATTTAACAGTATTGTTGACACATTGTGAGTTTAACAAAATTAAATATTCTGACGCTAAAGCAATAAAATTTTTTTCACATAAACCGTAAACGTTAATAATCTTGATCCAGATAGAGCAAAAATGTCTTTTTATTTATTTTTATTTTGAAGAGAAAAGATTTGTCATGATCAGGATTAAAACACGGTTCGTTGCCATCTCTAGTTCAGTTCTCTAAACTGAGCTACCAGGGGTCGTATCCAAGCCAGACAAATCTATATAGGATCGGTGAAGAGAATGGATTTGCCTGGCTTGGATACGACCTCTGGTATCTCAGTGGTTTAGAGCACTGCACTAGAGATGCAGACGACCCGGGTTCGAGTCCCAGAAAAAATCTTTTCTCTTCAAAATAAAAATAATCACCATCAAAATAACAATGAATAAAAATAGATTATAAGTATAAAATTGACGTAAGTCAATAAGATCCCAATTAATGTAATTCTTCCCCGTGTATATATCGCGAAAGTTGCGAGAGCACGGGGATATAGGATCGGTGAAGAGAATGGATTTGTCTGGCTTGGATACGACCTCTGGTAGCTCAGTGGTTTAGAGCACTGCACTAGAGATGCAGACGACCCGGGTTCGAATCCCAGAAAAAAATCTTTTCTCTTCAAAATAAAAATAATCACCATCAAAATAACAATAAATAAAAATAGATTATAATTATAAAATTGACTAAGTCAATAAGATCCCAATTAATGTAATTCTTCCCCGTGTATATATCGCGAAAGTTGCGAGAGCACGGGGATATAGGATCGATGAAGAGAATGGATTTGCCTGGCTTGGATACGACCTCAGGTAGCTCAGTGGTTTAGAGCACTGCACTAGAGATGCAGACGACCCGGGTTCGAATCCCGGCCAGGAGAAATCTTTTCTCTTCAAAATAAAAATATTTACAAAAATGTCCCTCAGCTGAATAAAAACATTTGTTTATTTATTTAACGTCACTTAATGCTGCTATGGCTAATCGGACGGTGCTAAACAGGGATTCCTAAATTTTGCCTATCCATGTATAATTAGGATAAGGAGTACCTTTAATACACCTTAATATATTCTTTAAATAGGAGAACAAAAAACCTATTTCCAGTAAAAAGAATTGTTTATTCTTTATTTTCGATATACGTTTCGGCCTAGGCCATTCTCAATCTTCTATTCTAATTGTTTCATTTTTTTACTTATTATATGGTTAACAATTTGACCATAAGTCATTCATCTGTAAAAACATGCATAAATTCTATAATCATAACAATATAAATAATTCAATAAATAAAACTGAATATAAAATATTTTTATTGTCCAACAAATAACCAAAAATAAAGCATAGATACCTCAATATAAGTTGTTTTATCCAATTTAAATTTTTTTTCAAATTCAGAGGGAGCCATATCCTCTATAGTCATTTAGTAATAAGTCAACCTTTGATCTTGGTATATTATGATCTTTCATATTATTTTTGAAATTATTTTGGTTATTTGTTGGACAATAAAAATATTTTATATACAGTTTTATTTATTGAATTATTTATATTGTTATGATTATAGAATTTATGCATGTTTTTACAGATGAATGACTTATGGTCAAATCGTTAACCATATAATAAGTAAAAAAAATGAAACAATTAGAATAGAAGATTGAAAATGGCCTAGGCCGAAACGTATCTCGAAAATAAATTCTTTTTACTGGAAATAGGTTTTTTGTTCTCCTATTTAAAGAATATATTATATGTATGAGATGAAAATGGTTGACTGGATGATCTTATGTAAAGGAGATGGTTGGGGGGTGCAGTCAATAAGAACACCGAATAAGTGAAGTACTTATATTATGTGCCGACGTTTCGACCTACAGTGTAGGTCATCTTCAGGGCGAATGATGGGAAGCGTGGCCGTTACAGATCGCGGCTAGAGTGTACTCACGTCGGCACATAATATAAGTACTTCACTTATTCGGTGTTCTTATTGACTGCACCCCCAACCATCTCCTTTACACACAATATATTATATGATTGAGTCCAGTTGAAATTTATAAAAAAAATACACCTTTAATTAATACCTTGTTTTCTTTAAGGAGTACTTGACCCTGTACAGGTTCAGGACTTCCATTTTATTTCCCTTCCGAAGGATGTCACAACCAAGGATTTTTTACTTCTTTTAAACAATTCTAAGGGCATCGGGCTGCGAAGCCGAAATCTTGGGCGTATGCAAACCACTGGACCACTAATAGCTCTTTGTTAGTAGATAGGTTTATAATTCACTTATTAATTAATTAATTCCAAATTAGAATGTGGAAATCCTTCGATAATTAATTTTGCTAGAATAAGCCTAGCTTTTTCTGAATTTGCCAGTTTATGGTTAATTGGTTTCTTATCTTATTACACTGTTTTGTGATTCGTTTAACTGTTTTGCATGTTAGTAAAACATCGCTCATTCCTTGCATCTTCCCCAAAGCCCTCGGAAACTACTCCTGGAGCCAGCCTCGGCTATTCGCAACCAGTCTTTCCTTTCTTTCAGAACTAGCGGTAGCGGGTACGAGGAAGAGACGGACAACCGCGGTGACTTACCCTGCCCTTCCTCTTTCCCGTTATTCCCAGAAGTCGAAGGCCTGGAGGGGATGCTATGGCCAAGCTAATTAAAGGTTGGTGTACTTATTCCAGTTCTCTGGAGCTGCGACTTTTGTCCAGGCTACTCCAGATCGCCCAGTATTTATAGGCGCGAATTGAATCGAAGCCAACTACCGAATGTTCTATTTAAATTTCTCTTAACCACCTACACTAAACACTAAAAAGAAGTAGTTTATTTTATTTTTTAAATAGACCCTTTCCATTGTTTTCGATTTAAATTAAAAAACAATTTCAATGCAATCATTGATACGAATAAAAAACAACGGCTTGGTCATTGACCAATATTTTAAAATATTTATAATTTTAATGATGGAGCACATCAAAAAACGAAACTCAAGATAGTCCCTCGACCCTTTGCAATATTACACCATTAAAAACATTTTTATGTAATCGAGAAATAATTATAGATTTTTTAAAATTAAATCAATAAAATAGAGCCAAAAACTCAAAAAGAAACACTATTATTTATTGTAATGCAATTGGGAAAAACCACAATGCAAATCCTTATGTTTCAAATCCAGTAAAACACCCACTTACCAGTCGGCGTTTCGCCTATTCAGGCATTATCAAGACACAAAAACAAAAAAAGGGTTATGTGAATCACATCTCGAAGAAAAAGGTGATAGATTACCTTCCTTTCAGTTGTATATTGAACGTCTTGGTGGTGGGGCGTTTTTTGTTTTTGTGTCTTGATAATACCTGAATAGGCGAAACGTCGACTGGTAAGTGGGTGTATTACTGGATTTGAAACATAAGGCTTAGCATTGTGGTTTTTCCCAATTGCATTATAATACATTTTTAAAATTAATATACGAGTATCTACATTATTTGTCAAAATGGTACACAAATTTATAATGCGATGATTTTTTATTATTACTTTTCTAGTAAACAAATGGTCCCAATCTTATTACCGACGCAGAATGACGTCCACAGGAATGAAAGAGAAAAATATATTTATTAAATATTTTATTTGAAAAGAAAAAATATGGCCAGAATCGGGACTCGAACTCGGGACCTTTTTTTTTTTTTTTAATGGCTTTAAGACTTTATTATCAAAGTCCTATTTTGCCAGTTATGTTATGTATTTACTTTGTGCACTGTTAAGTAAGTTGCCAACAGCACGCGGTTTTTCCCAGATGGTTACCGCCTGTTTTTCCCAGGCGGTCACCCATCCAAGTGCTAACCACGCCCGACGTTGCTTAACTTCGGTGATCTGACGGGAACCGGTGTGTTCAACGTGGTATGGCCGTTGGCAACTCGGGACCTTCACCTCTCCGTGGTGACGCCTTATCCATCTCGGCTATCCTGGCTTCACTTCACGGCCAGCCATATCCCCTCTTTTCAATTGATCCTACATATAAGGCGTCACCACGGAGAGGTGAAGGTCCCGGATTCGAGTCCCGGTCCTGGCCGTATCTCTTCTTTTCAAATAAAATATTTAAAAAATTACATAATATAAAGATAAAATAAATTATAAAAATATATTTACTTTGCGACAATTTTTAGGGACTTCTTTATAGATGTTCTCTCAGTACATCTTTACTGTTTTCAGTTTCTTTCCTAACAATAGTTTCCCTTCATACAAAAGGAATCATCCACTTATCACCAACCTTCTACACTGCAGATTGGGGACCACTGGCTTAGAAACAGTAGATTGTCTGTACCGATCCAATACCTTTCATGGGTTAGAGTGTTACTTACAATTTTTTTTCAAATTTCTCGTTGACTACTTTTCGAGTATAAAAAAATTATACAGGTTGCTGAACAGTTTAAAAAAAATCTAATTTAATGCAAATAAACTCCAAATAAAGCCATTGACAGTAAGATGATCGAACATGGAGGCTCAATCCTGAACTAGACCTGCCAGAACAGTAATTAATATTGAGCGAGGGAGCGATCAAACCGGTACAGCATCGGCTCCATGACTGCATAACTGCATACTCATTGCACCACTAAATCAACCTGTCATTATGTGCATTTAAATGTCGAGTTGTAGTGCATCATCGTCTCATTATTACCATTATATTGTTAAACGCCTGTAATACACTGTCCATATCTACCTCGACTATGGCATATCATTGACAATTAGGTGCAAGCATGGGACAATAATGAGATGATTTTTTTTTTTTTATTGAATTTTTTTGAATTCATAATAAAGATCCTTTATTGAAATTTTGTAATTTCTGTTATAAAAATACAAGTAAATGTAATGGCAGAAATGATACATGGATAAAGGCAAGTAGAGAAACTACCCAGTGGTAGTCCTCAAATAATAAATTCAACTTAGAAGGTCACGAGGCCATCTTCTTTTCAGACGCCTCGGAGGATTATCGGGAATCGAAGAGGTAGATAGGTTTGAAAACAATAGGAGTAGACTTAAAGTTTGTCGAGAAAGAAACTGGTATCGGATTCGAACCAGCAACAAATGGAACATTGAGTTCAATATGGATGACTAAATTCGTAACCAAGTTTAGGATTTTACAAAAGAATTGGATATGAGAGGAACTCAATGTCTTAGTGGTGAATCTTTTGTAAATAATTGTGAGCTTTGAGTGTTTATCTAGTACGTATTGAAATAGCCTGAAACGTTAAGCAGATATGGTTTTTATAACAATAAAAAAATGTTTGTTGTATATCGAACAACACAGGATCTTGAGTTCAATACGTAGCCGAGACTGTACTGTTTATCATACAACAGTTATGCAGAGTGGTGAGTATTTCCCTTAATCAAGCGTACCCATCTTATAGAGAATGGTTGAGCCTTAGGAGGGTTTGAAGATCCCCATTGGGCCATTTGTGAATGTTAACAGATTAAATAATTTATCTGATACAGCTGGATTTAAACGCCTTTAGCACTCAGCGCTTTACACAATGAGCCTCTCCACCCCGTCTAGAAATAATTATAGAAGCTACAATAATCTTAACTTTAACTTGAGAAACCAAAAGACACACATGATGAATGAAATAAAATATTGGCCGAGGCAATTTAAGAGAGTATCTAGAATAAGCTTATTTTAGTATTGACTCCATTCCATTAGCGAAAATGAAAACTCAAAAATTAGAACAAAAATATTATAAGATAAACGAAGAAAATGTCATTAGTACACCTCACATCAATATAAAAAAAAGAATACCGTGATAAAGAGAAATCACTCAAATAAAAAGTTCAACTTAAAAGGTCACGAGGCCATCTTCTTTTCAGAGGACTCGGAGGATTATCAGGAATCGAAGAGGTTACGAGGTTTGAAACTAGTGAGTTTGAGTGGATATGAAGTTTGTCATGAAAAAATTGATATCGGATTCGGACCAAATCAGCAATAAACGGGACATTAAGGTCATTATGGATTATTTTGTTCGTAACAAAGTAAGGAGCATTGCGGATTTTTTTTTATTTTAAGGATTGAATACGAGAGAAATTCGATGGCCCAAAACTTTATTAAGTCCAGAAGGGTCTAATGATTGTCATGTAAATGAATCTTTTGTAATTAAGTGGGAGCTTAGAGCATTTGTCTAGTAAATGATGAAATCGAGCTGTTTCTTGTCGTTTCAGTCTAGTATGAGGATTCCAAGTTAAGCGTTTGTCAAGGTGTAGTTTTAAGTACCGGACCTGTTCTAAAGGAATCAGTGGGATATTATTAAACGATACACGACAGGAAGTCGTTGGTTTACGACTGTAGAAGATACTGAATTGAAAATTTTCATGTAATTATTTTCTATTTCCCTGATATTAGCTAAAAAGTTACAATTAATCACTTATTGCGAAGATATAATACTTAGGTAAAATAAAGTGACAAAATCATTGTTTTTGGTAAATACATCGTATTTTAGATTTATTAGGTTTCCACAGATTTCATGTTTTGTTATTGACTATATGAGAGTACACAACAATGTGACTAACAGAATTCCATCAGTAGAAAGAATTATTTAGAATAATCAACAAGTATAATAAAATAAGAAAATATTTTTGGGGGGAAAGTGTGTTGAAGGGGTGCAGTTTTCGGATCTTACAGCATGCAGGTGGAAATTAAAAATAATCAAGATTGGACTTGCTGTCACTGATCCCTTAGTATGTTCGTCTGTTGATATGAGATGTCCTGCATCTGATCATCATTAATGTAAAAAAATTTTGTTGTATGTCCTGACGATTGCCATTTGCTGGTTACTTATTTTCATAATCTTAGATTTTTATGGCTTTGGTTTTTAGAGTTTTGATACTGCATTCTATTTATTATTTGTTTGTTTTTTATTTTCAGACAAACAAAAAAAATATTTCTAGACAGAAATGGTCAGTTATCCTGCTATGCAAAATAAAATTGCATTAATGCGATCTGAAACGCATAGCCCTGGAAGATGCACTGGAAGGTGAGTTAATTCCTTGGCATATCTGAGTTCTCCTTTTCAAGACCGCATTCCGGGGAGGTCCTTATTCCTTTAATGATAGGATCCAATCAAATTACAAAGGTCAGCAGGACCTCACCACGCGGAATAAAATCGTTTACAAAATTGCAATAATAAAACGTCAACAAGGGTACAATTTATATACCAAAATAGATAAAATCTTGTTAAACATTTACGAGCGATTTTCAATTTAATTGGAGTTTTTATTGCATGTTTATTTCCCAACATAAATGGAATTTTAGTATTGAACGTCCATTTTGTAATGTTTTATTTGAACAAAGATCTTTTTACTTTTTTTTTGTTGATAAAACATAGTCTTAAAAAAGAGCAACTTCAACTTACCTATATACATTTTTTGGTTAGATTTCGCTAATATAGAATTGCCCAAATCAAAAATGGCTCAAGAGAAATAATTATTATTTAAATCTTAGGCCGCCTGAACATTAAAAATTTAGGTATATGAAACCCCCTCTTAGTAACGAAAGATTCTTTCCATCGTATTATTCATATCCTATAGTAACAATTACGAGAGGAGTAACTCAATATGTAAAGCGCTGATTTGCAAAGCTGAGGTGTCCCGAATTCAAATGTGGCAGATAACTTATTTTTAATCTTAACAGCCCAGGATGGGCTCTAAAGAACCTGCAGACCCTCAGGAGGTTCACCCAGCCTCTCTAAAGTGGGTACGCATAAGTGGGGGAAATACCTGAAAGAAGAAAACAAAATTTTGAGAAAGTTAGGTCAAACATTGCAATCAAGAAAAACACAGAAAATATCTCAAACCTGGCAGTAGACCTAAGAAAAAGATTATTGTAATTTTATATTTTATTGGCTATTACTAGACTTCTCCTAACAAGACTCGCCAATATAATTCTTATTTATACATAATATAAAAAGCATTGTCAACCACCCCATGGATTTTTCAAGTTGAAATAGATTTATAAAAAGCTAAAATAGAATAAATCAAGTATAGACAAAAAAATGTTTGATCAAGGTAGAAAAGTGGAGAGCAATGTCAGAGAAGGAAGCATTGAAGAAACCAAGAACAAAGTGGACAGAGAAGAGAAAAAGAATACATGAAGAAAAGATAAAGCATGTATGCAAAAAAGACTGGAAAAAATTCTCCTGGGTCCATTATCAATAAATCAACATATGTAGACATGTGTGTAGTGATTTATTTGTTTTAGTTTGTCGGAACATTCTACATTTTACCTTTTGTGGTTTGAAATACTTCATAGCGATGAATTTTATTTAAAAAAAAAATGCATTGACATTATTCACATTGATCGTATATGAGAATAGAATATGAATATAGTCGAGTAACTACAATGACACCATAATAGCGCATTAATTAATTTCAGATTGCCCCAACATAAGGTAGGTCATAAAAACAGTTTTTCGAAAAATATTTCGTCAAATATATATATTTTCTTTCTTAAAATAGTGCGATCCGGTAGGAAAAAAAATAGAATCAAACAGAAGTTCTTACATGAGAAATCAATATTTGTTAATACTGAAACCTATATCTAAGGATTATTCTTCGTATAATTGGTTTTTTTGTCCTATTTCTTTGTACTTGTACCAATACAAACCATGAAGGGTCTTGGACTCAGTACGTGGTACAGACTCTACAGCTTGTGCAACAACGTTTGTGCAGGGAGTTTGTCCTTAATCACGCTCACCCAACAGGTTTCCCCAATTTAGTGTATCCACTTTATAGAGTTTGAGAGAGCCAAGGGAGGATCTGTGGATACCACAGGGTCTATTCACGGCTGTTAATAGATTAAATGAATTATTAGTTCCAGAGCCGGATTTGACCCCGGGACCTTTGGCACGTTAGCTCATCGCTCAACTACTGAGCAAACCCGCTCCCCTTTTCCAATTTACAATGATTATTTTATGAAGTTAAGAATCTCCTAGAGAAAGTTCGGCATTGGCGTTCCCTATTTGGAGGAGTTTAGTTTCGCTGAGTATAGTCGCAGCTGTTTCAGGCGCGATGGCTTCTTTATTAGGTCAAGAAGGACAGCAAAACGTTTCGGGTTCTGGTTAAGGACGACCAGTCGAAAGGACTTCCAACCACTAATCGAAAAATAGATCATCCGAGACCTTTCAAACAAGTAATTTTTACTTGTTTTAAAATACTCTTATGATTATGGCTGATAGCTAGGCTCATATATAATAGTTTGACTATAATATTCTCAATACAAATGCAAAGTCGATAATATCCTCAAAACATTCCGCTATTCAGGAGAATAAAAAAACTGTTTCAAGGTTCAAACAGAATCAAAACCAGTAAGTATCGTCAAAAGTATTTTAACTATGTCATTATAAGTTTTTGTGTCTTATTGATAGCTCTACATGAATTTTATAACAATTATCAATCCTGAAGCAATCATCGCTATAGATCGGAAACGATAAATATGTTTTTTCACATTGGAAACTTTGCAATTGTATTGACAATATATAGTTGCTTCTTTTATCAGAAAAAAAATTCAGGATTAAATATACTTATAAATGACAGAATAGAAGTATCATCGTTCCTTCTGGAAAAGGGTTTTATTTTCACAGACTCTATTTAATTCTAAGCTATAATTGAGAGCGGGGTGGATCAGTGTAGAACACCGAGTTGCTATCCTTAAGTTTCCGGTTCAAATTAAGCTATTGCATTTTAAAATATATAAATGTACATAAAAATGTGTGTATTTTTATTAACTGCATTCTAAAAGGTTAGGCAGATGATTAAGGCATAGTTATGCTGCTTTTTGTTGTTTTCACGGGCCACTTATTTTCCTTGTGTTTGCGTGAGGTTGTGTTTGTCAAGAATATAGCGTTTAAAAATCTCTTTAGCAATCAGGGAGCAAAATCAGTAAAGAAGATTCTTAATTTAGTTATGGCTTAATATTTTATTCGAAATTATGTTAAATGCAGAATTTTCTCGTCTGTGTGTCAGTGTTCTAAAATGGACTTCATGTGTGGATGTAATGGAGAAAAATTTATCGTGGTATTTATAGATCAAAAACATTAAAGTGGTCTAGTGGCAAATCCCGATCTCACCAGCCCTGAAGAAGACCTGCAATGTGGGTCGAAACTTCGGCTTCCGAATAAAAAGTTCTTCCTATATTAGAGTATTTTTTTTTTATCCACCCGGACCATTTTCTTCCTCAAAAAAATTTATTGCCTAGCTTTTTTTAATTTAAAATTGTTTAGTATTTATATACATAAGAGATATCACTGAATATGATCTTAGAAAGAATGTTTCTTATCTCCCGAGAGCAAGAGAAAAAAAATTATTTTTGATAATTTTTTTAAGTTTATTTGATTAAGTTCCTCGATTTAATCCTGATGTCATATCACTAGTCCAGAATGGAAAAACAAAAATATTCTTTCACGTTCACACTAATCTTCTTATCAAGAAATTAATTTAAAACATTTTTGTAAATTAATTTTAAAACCTACAAAGTGGTTACGAGGTATGTATATAAATACAATTTTTAGACAGTTTGATAAAAAGGGAGGTTCAATACTAACTTTTAATAACTTTTATTTATCTTATAAAATTTTCCTTCCTCTATATTTTAATATTTAAATGGAATTAAGAGCATGATTAGATTTTCGTAAAGAAAAGCTCAATTTTAAACCAATATTTACGTATTTAAAATAAGACAGTTAATGTAAAAAATGAAGTTTAATTTCAGTCCATGATATATATAATTAAAAATTAACTAAATTGGTGAAAATCAAACTTTAAAATAAAAACATTAATAATACTCTTATTTCAGACTAACCAATTTTCCTAAAAACCAATGCATAAGAATGTTAGAAAAAAAAACCATAATTATACAGCAAAATTCAATACACTAGGCAATGGGTAATCCGTCTTTCGATTAAATAAATTAATATATATATATATACAACCTTTTTATTATTAAAAAGAGTAAAAAGGGACCGAGCAGCGACCATAAGCTCCAGGCCATTGTTTCCCGAAGCAGGGAGTTTTCCAAGAGAGCGGGCTAAATAAGGACAAGAGAGGAGATAAAATTTGTAGCGAGATGGGGCGGGCGAGCCGAGAACCGGTTGTGAGTCGAACCCGCATCCGAGGAGGCTCCTAATCCGAGAATTGAGGGGGGGCGCGGGCAATTGAGGGGGGCGAAAAGAAAAAAAGAAAGCTTGCGAGAGCCGAGGGCAAGGACCCACCGCCCTGATAAATACCTTTTAGTTTTTGTCGCGAAGTACCGCGCTCGCTCTAGCCCGTACCTTGGCCGCCAATGTCGCCATTCTCAACGGATTAGAATATTTCTCGTTCATCGCATTTATTATCAAATATAACGTATATTGCACATATTTAAATATTTTCAAACTTTTATATTTAAATTTGGACTTAAATGACAAGAAACTGTTCGACGTTTCTGGCTACTTCAGCATCAACTAGACAAACCCTCTAAGCTCCCAATTAATTACAAAAGATTTATATAAATGACTACTATAAGACCTATTCGCACTTACGGAGTAGAGCTTTGGGTTTCGAATTGCTCTTGTATCTAATCCTTAAAATAAAAAAAAAGTCTGTACTACTACAGCCCTTTTGCCTTTCTTTTTGAAAAAAAAATCATTAATTGGTAAATTACAAACCATTTAGCAGAACAAGGCGCCACATAGAAATAACTTTAAACCTAAATAAAAATAACTTGTATTTTGTCATCATACAGTGATAATCTATACAAATAAATACCATATAATACAAAGGTTGTAATGGCTAACAGTTAAATAATAATTAGCATGACAGCATTAGGTCAGATGTTTAACAATTTAAATTTACAATAATTATTATTATTTCTCCAACGAATAATCTAAGAAAAAAGATGCAAATATTGTTAAAAATGTTTTAGTTTAATGATGACTGGTCCTGCTAAAAAGGTAGAAGGTGCGGCCAGTTAAAAGCTGCCGCCCTAATTGCTAGTTAGAAAAAAATTCAGTAAGATTTCGCCCTCCCCCCCCAAGAAATAAATTAGGCTGAGGCAGCTGATTCGTCGCCTCTCGCTAACAAGTACGCTCGACTTGAGGAAGGGTCTTCAGGGTGAGGGCGGTCTTTTGGAAGTGAGGAGTACTAGGGAAGGAAATTCGATCATCATTAATTCTATCCCCAAATTTTTAATTGATCACTTAGTTAATTATTTCAACTATTTCAAATAATTGCGTAACGAGTTAAGGTAAAAAATTTCGCAGTAATTAGAGAAAATGTGCACAACGACTATTAATATTGAATAAGGTCATCTGAGGTGTAATGGTTATCATAGCGACCTACGTTCAGAAGTACAAAATCCTTAGTTGGGCTGTCCTTCGGATAGGACGTAAAATGGAGGTTATCCAATCTTTGCAATGTTAAGTACTAGTTAAAGTCCACTATCCTAATTATACTTTTAAAAAACGGTACAAGTCGTTCAATGGGTCATACAAGAACCAATACACAAGATCGGTAACATTGAGTTCATAAGAATAAATTAATTATATCCTGGTGTTGCAGGAACAATGGCAACAAACTCCTACAGAAAGCACATTCTGCATGAAGTAATCGAAGATAGATGTATGCCTATGTAAAACCACCTATGGATCGATTCAGCATTTTACCTCTGGCTGCCAGGCAAAGGCAAATGTACATCTGGGTCTGGCTCAAAAATACAAATAAATAGCCATCCATCAGCCGTTTCACATATGTATACCTGCCACAAGCAGTAGTAGAAAAAGCAGAATTCAAATTATATTGGGATCAAACTATGATGATAATATCCTCCACAATAGACCTGACATACTCCTCATAGATAAAGATATATAGAAAACCAACATCCATCATCAAAGTTGGAGTTCTTGCTGATGATAATGTTTCTAAAACGTTGAGCAAAAAAATTCGAAAATACAAGAGCAGTGCGAGGAATTAATCTTTACCGACTAGTGGAAGTAATACCGATTATTCTATTCAGCAATGGCTGAATTACGGAGGAAATAATTAAATATATGAAGGCACTTGAAATAAGTTAGGGAAGTGCAGTTCAATATTACAAATTAATTAATCATAAGTGGAACATATCCTTGACCACGGTCCAAGTTGGTTCATTAATCCGGCATAAGCCGAGAAATGCCAAATAACGGTCCCGAGCCGGTACGATGTCAGGTACTCGTAAAAAATCCCTATCCTAATTAAACCTGGATAGGCAAAATTTAGAGCTCCCACTCTATTAGCATAAAGTGACGTTAAATGAACAAACAAAGAAACAGATTTCACAATTGACTTGTTTTCGCTAGTTTAGTCAAGAAATTTTGACTAATTCGACAATATTTCCCATGGTTTTAGTCCGGTTCTTAACATAAAGTTTTGGAAGAAAAACGTAATGCTTGACTAAAGCAACACAAATGTGAAAAAGACAATTTTCGAAATTTGTCGTTCTTCACTTCAGATTTTGAGCGTATCATATTATATATAACACGTTAATTACTTGATTGAGTTTTAATTTTAGTATTCTTTATCTGTATTATTATTTTTGTCTTCGTGATAAGTAAGTAATAAACTGCAAATATACAAATGGGTATTTTTTATTGTTGAAATTGTGATAATTATAGAAAAACTCCTTGAGTAATGCAAAAAGAAAAATTATATGAGAATTTGTGATATAATGATAAGAGATTGTCCCATAAGTATACTATTATAACAAAATTATTTAGTGGTTGAGCAATGTTTCTATAAACCTGAATTGATATTTTATATTTTTCATTGCGATAATTCGTTAAATAAATTTTTAAAAGTTACTTAAGAAAAATTGTAAATTGATTATAAATAAATAAATTAGGGCATTTTATATAAATTATTTAAATTGACCTTTATAGAAACCACACACAGTATGATAATTAACCCTATAATTATTACATGCCTTCCCTAAGCATTTCCAGCTCAAAGAATAATTATCCAAGGGAAAGACTTTTCTTATTTTTTAACTGGAGATTTCCAACATTTTTTAAATTTTATTGTAAAGGAGTTTATTAAAAAAATAAATTATGGTGTACCTGTGAACTCTGGACAAGTGTTTTTAAATTTAATTACTAACTGTCGCCCCGGGCAACGTCATAGAGCCCTGAAGCACCATCAAGTCTGTCACACCATAATCTTTTTACAAGTATTTTTTCTCTTAAATACCAGCGAGCAATCTTTTTATTCTTTATTAGTTGATAAAAATATGTACAGAGTACAGAGTACCCCAACGTGCATGACTAGTTAAATTAACTCTTCCTTTCCATCCGTAGACAATATTTAACTCTCGTACATTTACAGTCTCCTACAATTCAAACTCTCAGTCGAAGCAAAAGATACATAAGCTATACATACAGAAATGAATGTAAATCCAAATCCAAACAAAAAGTATTGATCCTCTAAAAAAAAATTCCTGTTGATATTTCGCTAATCCAAGTACCGATGGAACAGAAAAAGAATAATAAAAAAAAAACTAATTATAGTAATAAAGGCAGAGCACATACAGTAACAACAGAGTAGACTACACTAGACAACATCCCACCACCTCCAAAGCTCCGAGGCCCTTGCATGCGATAGACCTTTAAAGGACAATTGGCCAGTCTGGATCCCGAACGATTCACTTACATTATTTTTCGGCATTATTGGATACTTCTTACTGACGGATACGAAACTACCTGAGATTATATTTTTAAAAAATAGGATTTTTAAAATCAAAAGTACAATAATTTTTTTTACGACATTCATTTTTATTTGGAGTAGCATCTACACTTAAATGTGCCATCCTCCTCATCAATCACACGCAATGCTATCTAAACTGAACTCTTGTTTCCTCCACTGGGTACACATCGCTCACTACAGCTACACAACTCGAACCAACACCGTTCGATTGTAGCATCTCACCAACCATCCATTGTTTCTCCTCAGATGATTGGCCCTAACTACCCTCCAGATAGCGGAGGATCCTACAAATCACTCCAACGGTATGCGAGTGGAATTCCATGTCTTCTTGAAGGTAATAGATCCAATAATAAGACGCGGAGGATTCCCGAAGTGATAAGCTCGGACTAAAGAGACTTGAGTTATGTGAGGACCAATTAGTCTTTAACGGTCATCGACGCACAGTGTGGAGAGGATATAGGTTTCTTGGATATTAAAAAAAAACCTGCATCACCATAACTCAGGTAGGATATCGGGTTCTTTACATGGGAACTAAATCTTCTCCAGTTGATAAATACTCTATAAAGAGACTGGCTCATTGTGTCACCCCAGAAGGATCTACATACAGGGTCGATCATCGGCTGTTAATAGTCAATAGTTAAAATTTGAACTTGTTAAACGAATGGCGAGAAGAATTGAAAATTATTTGCAGATGTTCAGCCAGATGTAGATCTCATGATCTCATTTTTTTCTGTGCTATATTCCGAACTGGTAGTATATATATATTAATGCATGTGTGTATAACAATAAGAAATATCATGTAAAGGAGATGGTTGGGGGGTGCAGTCAATAAGAACACCAAATAAGTGAAGTACTTATATTATGTGCCGACGTTTCGACCTACAGTGTAGGTCATCTTCAGGGCGAATGATGGGAAGCGTGACCGTTGCAGATCGCGGCTAGAGCGTACTGGACTACTAGTACTAGACCTACTACTACTAGCGTACTAGACCAGTACGCTCTAGCCGCGATCTGCAACGGTCACGCTTCCCATCATTCGCCCTGAAGATGACCTACACTGTAGGTCGAAACGTCGGCACATAATATAAGTACTTCACTTATTTGGTGTTCTTATTGACTGCACCCCCCAACCATCTCCTTTACATAAGATCATCCAGTCAACCATTTTCATCTCATTCAATAAGAAATATCGGCATATTTTCAGAAATATCCACGAAAAGTTGAGAGTATATTCGACATCCCCTTTAATAGTTTGAAGAACCACCTATGAATGTGAAAAGAGACAGATGAAAATCGTATTTTGCACACCTTAAGAAAAGTCAAACGCATCTCTCACGCATCGCATGTGAAAAGAACCGCGTAAGGAATGTTTAACTCATTCATACAAGTAAGAGGTTAAAAACACGGTATGGGAAAAGGAAGTACCCAAAGTAATAATTCTTCCTTATCTTGATCCTTGGCGAGGAGATCTCTCATCCATCTCCTTTTGACCATCTCCTGTATCAATGGCAAGCCGTATGAATATTCTGTACATTATATGTTTTAAAGGATGATTACACAGTTCAATCGTATTAAGTATATCGTGATAAACCAGTGTAGAAAAAGCATGTTTTTATGATAATTTTAACATCATAAAATATATACTATTTTATTAATATACCCATAGTTAAGGTTAGCCCGTATGTTTTAATAACATTTAAAATATCTAATAACTAAAATAGAGCCAAAAACTCAAAAAGAAACACTATTATTTATTATAATGCAATTGGGAAAACCACAATGCAAAGCCTTATGTTTCAAAAAATACACCTACTTACCAGTCGACGTTTCGCCTATTCAGGCATTATCAAGACACCAAAATCAAAAAGGGGGGTTATGTGAATCGCATCTCGAAGAAAAAAGTGCAATACATCCCAACGATCAACAGCCCAAACAGGCTCCAAACATGAGACAGAACCCTACCACCAAGACGTTCAACATACAACTCAATGAACAACATACACCCCCCTTTTTGATTTTGGTGTCTTGATAATGCCTGAATAGGCGAAACGTCGACTGGTAAGTAGGTGTATTTTTTGAAACATAAGGCTTTGCATTGTGGTTTTCCCAATTGCATTATAATAAAATATCTAATAATTTAACTATAAATCAGTGGCTCAAAAGGTGATCCTATGTTAAATTAATACTGCATGTACAATGACTTAAACAAACTAGTCAAAACAGCATTCAGGATGCATTTATGTATGCATCTATTAAAATCTGAAAATTTAAAATTTTTCTGAAGATTTCTTTTTTTTTTTCTTCTCGAGTTTCCTCGACCTCGAACAAGTAAGTAATGAACGGATAAAGAGGTATTAGATCATTTCTGAAAGTGTATGAAGTAAAATAACTAAAGACCTCATTAACTTTTTGAAATTGAATCATTTAAAAGAATATGCAAATTTTTAATCTTCACTTCTAAAATATTAGAAAAAGCTTAGATAAGAGATTATAGCCCTATTACGTTCGGTAGTCAGTTTAGAATATAGGTAATGTAACATTTACGGTTTATTAACAATATTTAAATTTAATATGTATTTTAATATTTGTAACTGTAAAGCATTAAATTTAAAAAGAATTCGTTATTTTTTTTTATTTAATAGAGTGCGCAGAGATTGAGAAAAATCTCTATAGGATGCCTTTATACAGTTGGTTTGATATACAACAATATACAGTTGGTTTGATTATTTCATTTCTTTAGCATCACTTTATGTCATTTTGGCAAATCTGATGATGCTGCAGTCATTAGTTTTGCTTATCCAGGTACTAATAGGATAGAGATATTTAAGGAGTACCTAAATACCATATAGGCCCGTGATTATCATTTTACAACCCCTCCGAAGAACAGCACAATCAATATTTTTTACTCCGTTTAAAATGGACCTAAGGTCACCTGCCAGGCTATGAACCAGCGAAGGTGCACAACTAGATGTAAATCAACCTTATAAAATACATTATTATTTTTGAAGAATACATTTTTGATAAAAAACTCTTTTGACCTTCAATTAAGAGGGCACTTTCAATTCATCAAGTAATGGTGATCAAAAATGAAGGTCTATAATATTTATAATGATAATTTCTACTGATTTAACTATCATATAAATGAGTAGCTGAAATTACTCAAAAAGTAAAAGTAGCCATGATTTTTAAGCAAAGTACAAATTAATATTTGATAGTACCGCTTAGTAGAATGGTAGCATATATATATATATATATATATTTTACATTAAGAGATTACTTTCAATCTCAGTAGGAGGTGACAAGGCTATAAACAGCTAGTAATTATATGCTTCGTTTATATCGATAAATCGATACCGAAGAAGGAAGAGCGAGAAGCGATTGGTAAACAAGGATGTGGGTAAGAGGAAGGGACCAATTGGGCGGCGGAGGGGGTGTGGCTTGGTGACCTTGAACTGGATTCGACCTATCCCAACAGTTCCCGCCTTGAGCGGGCTCTCCGTCGCCCAATCAGGTTTCTTCCCTCCCGCTGTAACAGTGACACCCTTAATTACGGCAGTGTAAACAAAGCACTCAGTGGCATCCTGAAAGGAAATTGTTTTTCTTTTGAAACGAGTTCTTAATTAATTATCAAATTTAATTATAATCAAACTTTTATACTCATGCGACCCTATCATTATGGACAGTAATAAAAATTTTGTTTTTTATTCGATATCATTAATATTCTTAAGAAGGCTATTGTCGGTCATATTGTCAGTTCTTTTAAGTAACTAAAGTTTATAAAATTTTACTTTATGTAAAAAGTAATCGTTAAAAAAAAAATTCAAAAGATGATTAAGAACGTTTTCAAAAATGCAAAAAAATAATCTAAAATAATTAAGAAGATTTATTATTATCATATATAAATTATAATAATTAAATTTAGTTTCTCCCTTGAAAACCGTGGAGTAGTTTGTTTAATCATTTAATCAATCAGTTTAATCAGCAAATCTGGCGATGCTACAGTGAGAGTCCTAAATTTTGCTAATATTATTAGTATAGGGATCTTTAACGAGTACCTGATTGCACACAGGCTCTAGACCCCCATTTTACGTTCCTTCGAAAGGACGAGGAAACGGTAGAGTAAACTGTCATAATCCGCTTGAAATAGGAGCATATAAAACTTAACAGACATTGCTTATGATGATGAACTATTCGAGACGATTAATAATTTCATGCACTTACTCGGAGATGAGATGTGCTTATTTAAGCTTGTGTACTTAGGCATTTTGTATGTGTACATTGGTCAGAAAATTAAATGTTTGACAATAACCATCAATCAAATATTTCGTGATTATGTTTTATTAATCAAGCAAAAGAGTTATTGATTGGTAGAGATATGCTATTGAAAAAGTGGCAAAAAATAGCTTTATCTAACGAATATTTAGTGCTTTGGAAACATTCTACTTTTGAAAACATAAAGCATATTTATCTATCAAATATACTCCAATTCAAGTAGCATTCTAATACTGAGTGTCTTCTAACATAAATAATTGTGTTCCGTCAGTTTATATAACTGTGATTGTATTAAAGGCACACAATTAAGTTTGTTGATTGTAGTAAACAGCCTAAAAAAAACCTATTGTTGTACAACCAATAAAGAGTCTTATGCTGGAAACATAATAGAGACTGTAATGTTTTTAAGTCAATGGCTGTGCAGGAAAATATATCCCTGATCTCGCTCAACCACCACGTTTTCCCGCAATTGATGGTACAAACCCACTTTACAGATGTTGAGTGAGCCCAAAGTCAGATCACTCAGGATCCGTACTTAATTTATAACAGCTTAAATAATTTATCTGTTACAGCTGGGTGTGAAACCACAAAGAATGTTTAATCTATATTTACTTCAACAAAGGTCATTAATAATAATCTTTGAAAACATTTACATAATTCATTCTTCTTTCGTGTATAAGATTGCGTTTGAATCGAATGCATAAAATAATATTTATTGATTATTATTTTAACTATAATCTATATTTGTTTTAGATACGCAAATCAGTAATATTAACGATACAGTATTGTTTATGTTGTTCTGAATATTAAGATCAGGTAAAGGTAAGAACTGTTGTGTACATAACTGGTTTGTCCTTCGATATTAGCCAATTGGATAATTTCGAAGCTCAATCGAATGACACTAAGCAAGAACATATTGCCGCAGAGATATGTTTTGCTAACAATTTGCGCGGCATTTTGTTCTCAACTAGCCGATACATGCGCCCACAATGAGCACGCAATAAAGTAACGCACGGCGGGAGAGAACAGGTAGTCCCGGGTTTCCTAGCTAGGCCATTTGTTTTGATTGGTCAATATTTATCCTCTTATAATTTCCTTTCATCTTAGCCGATTGGAAAGTCGCCATGGCGAAATGTTTCCTTCGGCCGCCTCCTCTATAGTCGGTTTGCAATTATCTAGCTGAGCATTAGCATCGAGGGGAATTAGGCTAATTCATAGGAATATTCCACATTGAAAAAACCCATCAAACAATAAGACGAGTAGAATATTTCCAAATAGGCAATATTTTGAAATTTGATCAAGTTCAGAAACTTGTGGCTTTTATTCAGCACCCATTAAGATACTTGGGTTTAGTGTTGTTTACCCCAAATCATTGTTTGAAAAATTGGTAACTAACGGGACAGGATTATGAAATCAGCCTCTCACCAACTTATCAGCTGAGAGCAACGGCCATAATATGACACCTTCCTCAGATCTGTAGCTATTCAGCAAATCTAGTTCTTTGTAAATAAGCACTATTAACGGAGCAATGAAGGTGACTATGCGAGGGACAGAAAAAGCGGCAGTTTTTTATTTTACGACCCTTATATAATTAATTACTAATAAAATCGTTAAAAAAGTTTGCGCTTTTTTTTCATACTGTGTCGACCAATACAAAAACAAATATTCGTAAGGAGTGATAAGTTCTGGAGGAAACTTCGAATTAGCAAGACAGCGGGAAAACCGACCTTAACTACTTCATACGAGTTGGTTGGCACACCGTAAAGAGGGTTTTTAATTGGAAGTTATTTAAGAATGTCTGAAAAGATACAACAAAAACACTTTGTAGCGTGCAGCGTTTGCAAATATGGGGACACCTGGGGTCTAGTGATTAAAATAAAAATCTAATATGCCAAAGATCGCGGGTGGTTAGGAAAACTGCTTTACGATTCTTTAAAGGAGTAAAAAATTCTTAGTTAAGCCGTCATTTGGATAAGGCGTAAAATGCAAGTCCTAAAATTCCCTAATTATACTTTTAAAAAAAGGTACAACAGGAGTTCAATGGTTTATACTAGAGTAGTTACGCAATAGGGGTACTATTGACGTCAACGTCAATAATGTCATTACTATCTTGTCGATCCACCAACATTTCTTAGGATTTTTTTTTTAATTGAGTAAAAAATCCTTAGTTAAGTCGTCATTCGGAAGACGCGTAAAATGGGGTCCCTAGCCTGTACGGTGCCAGGTACTCTTATCCAGTGTAAAGATCCCTGAATTAATTATAGCAGGATAGGCAAATGTTAGGACTCCCAGTGTAGCATTGTCCGATTTGTCAAAACATCATAAAGAGACGTTAAATTAATAAAAAACAAGAAGTTTGGTTCGCACTGTTGCCAACCTCCCATGTTAATGTATTTCCCTATGGAGCTGGGAACTATCCACACATAACCTGGAACCACCAAACAAGAGGCGGGCTGATTGGAGCGTAGTTATTTACCCCAACACCTGCAATAAGTGGAGTCGCCTGAGCAAACGTACAAAGGGCAGAGCGCGGCGCCTAAATTCGACCAATGAGGGCCAAAGATGAGCAAACAGGCTTGCTAATTGTCTCCTAGTGACAGGAGCCCTCCCATTGGCTCGCTAATCCTTTGATCTGCCGCCATGTTTGCCTTCTCCCACTGCCAATTGGCTAAACACAGTTTGCTCTCTGATTGTGTCTCTGATTGTTTGTCCCGTCTAAACCTCTTAGTCCTTCAGCCAATGATGAATAGATATCCTGATTAAATTAGATATCATTTGTTTATATTTAGCATCCCTTACAATACTATAAATAAATTTTAGAATGAAATTGGAAAACTAAAAAAAAAAACAAAATCATTTTAAGTCTATCATAAAATATATAAAATGCTAGAAAATAACATACTTATCAATATTTCGGCAATTCAGCCATCATCTAGACTCCTAACGCTCATTTTTTATTTTCATTTTATGAAAAATTTTAATTTTGGGAGCGGAGTGGCTCCGTGGCAGAGCACTGAGTTGCCATGCCGAAAATCCTTGTTCAAATCCCGCTGTGGGCAAGACTTTTTTTCAACTGTCGGATATGGATCATATGGGACCTATGACCCTCCTGGGGCTCACCAACTTCTGTAAAGTGGGTACCCAAAATAAGGGGAAAAATCTGGCGATTGAGCGTGATCTAGAACAAATCACCTCCCTGCACAACCGTTTTCCATTAAACAGTACAGTCCCTACATGTACTGAGCCCCAGACCTGTTCACGGGTTGTAGTGGTATAGGTTTTTTCATAATATTAATTTGAAGTATAGTATAAATAAGAAAGCAGTTTTTTTTTAATATTTAATATTTGTTTTATTTTATTTTAAAATATGTACAAATTTTAAAACATTGGTGGGATAATCCCTTACAATGAAAATGAGTTCACATTACAATGGTTACTGATTAATGTGTTTTTGTTGTTGGTAAAATAAAGCAGTTTTATTATTTTAAACAATTGTATTACCGTCTATAAAAACCACCAAAGGAGTTTTACCCGGCACTCTTAAATAAAAAAATAAAATGTGCATTGTTTACAGATTTTTAAAAATAACATAGAAGTAATAATTAACTTAGATCACTGGCGTTTCTTTAAGATTTAAATCTGGAAAAATTTAGAAAGCTGACAGTAAAAATTTCACTTAAAACAAACTCGTATATATATGCAAATTAAATATACATATATTTTTTTAATATCAGCTTTGCCTTATTTTGATTTAACAAAGGCAAAGGTTAAGGGAGCATGATAGCTAAGTGGTAGAGCGCTGAGTTGCCATGACGAAGGTTAAAATCTGGTTTAAGCAGATAACAATTTAATCTTTAACAACTGGAGATGGGTCCTGTGAAATCTGAAGACCCTCGTGGGGCTCATTCAGCTCTATAAAGTGGGTACCCTTAATTGGGGAAAAATCTGGCGATCACAATCATGGCAAATAACCTTCCTGCACATCCGTTGTCGTAGAAATAGTATAGTCTCCACAACATACTAGACCAAAAACATGAACGCCAAATTTTTACTTGGCACGGCTCTAACGGCGAACTATCAAACAATCTTCTATAAAGAACCTTTTAGTTAGTTTAATTGGTATGATTCGATTAATTGGTATGGTTATTTTTAGTCATTACTAAAAGGAATTATTACTAAAAAAAGGCAGGGAAGTAGTTTTATTTTAATCCACAATATGAAAATTATTGTTTCATGATTCTGTTCATATAGATCTTTTACTAAGAACGCACTTAAAATAACAAACACTGAAAGAGGCCATGAACAACAGCATTGTTCATGAAGTGTCTAACACTCCAATGAGTAGTATCAATATATATTTTTTTAATCAAGATAAATATTAAAAAGAGGTGAAGTCGTTAGTTTGTGTTTGTATGTATGTGTTTTGAGACTAATGAACTTAATTTACGGTAAAAAGGGTTAATTTTTTTTGTTGAAATAAACATAAATTGGGATGAAAGTCCAAATATTTAAAAAGGCTGTCATATAACCCCTGTAAAATAAATTATAAAAATAGTATTCTATTAAAATTAATTAAAAAAAGTTTGCTGAGAATCTTAAACAACTTTATCTATCGTAACTATATGAGCTAATATGATAATATCAAAGGCTAAAAAATGTTTAGATAATATCACCAGAGATACTTTGAATATACCGTACCTATTTTTGAAATATTAATAAAAATATTTTTGAAATATTAATAAAAATATTTACATACATATTTTGAAAATATGTATGTAAATATTTTTTAAGTAACACTGGAAACATTTTTTTTTCAAATAAATAAAGGTAGGAAAATTTTTATGTTTTTAAGAACTCTGTATATTTAATAGCGGTTACTAGAGTTCTATAGGTTATTACAGTTTTAGATCATATAATTTTTTTTTAGAGTTTTCCAATGTTTCTAATGCTAACGTATCGACAAGTTAATAGATTATGTCACTTTATCATCAACTTTTTTATCTTTAGCATTTTTTAAAAACAGCGCTGATGAAAGAAAATATATTTATTTTTTTATTCCTAGTCCTCCTCATAATCATTATTTATTAAATTTTATTTTTCTATCCCATGCCTCAATGAAAACGATAACACAATTACACAATTTGGAAGAAATATGTATATAAAAAATTAAAAAACGTTCAATTTTCTAATGCTTTATCAAAATACATATCATTATTACACAACCTACTTGGCGTATGTATATATAAATGAATGCACAGGTATGTACAGATTTACTGTATGAGAAAAAACATAATAATAAAGTATATTAATAAAACTAGTATTAAAAATGAAATTCCAACGTTCAAAATTTGGTCAATATGTTATAAAAAGTAATATTCATCCTTTCAGCAGAAGTTGAACTTATAAATTGAAACCTTGTTTTACAATTTTTGGCACTTTTTTATACAAAATGCGTGAATGGAAAAACCTTCTTTATAAACCTAAAATTACATTTACTCTATGATATTTTTAAATTTTTTTATGGGGGAAAATATTTAATGATATAATGTGAGTATATATTCATAATAGTACAATGTAATTCGAATAACATACCCTGGTACAAATATGATGTTTATTATTTACACGTAGAATAGAATTAATGTTTCATAATGCACAGATTTCATTGAGATAAAGCATCCTGTTTCCTAAGTTAAAACGCCCCATTGGATCTAAGATATGATATACAATACTACTTTTATATGAATAAGTAAATATACATACATAAATATATATATATATATATATATATATATATATATATATATAATTTAGCTTAAAAACCTGAGCGGCTTCCTGCGTACGCTGCGAATACCGACTGGCAAAAACAAACGAAAGAGCCCCCCCAGTGACGTCAGAGGGGTTGAACGACCCCCGAACAGTGGGGTAGGTCGTGGGCCTATTGATTGCAGGCTCTCGAGGGAGAGCTTTGTTGTTCTTGAAGGCCCCCGAAGTAAGGGGTATTGCATAACTGCAACTGCACTTGGGGTTGCGCAACTACGCAGTTAGAATGCATCTGGTTATAGTTGTCCTAGTCGTTTAATAGTGCATTTATTGCTGCACCGTATTGTGATTGTATGGGGAATATTCCCTCCTTAAAATATATATTATATAATAGATAATATGTTTTAATCTATCTAATAAGAAATAAAATAACTATTAGAATTAAATTAGGAAACAAAGAAACATTGCTACTGTAACAACTGTCTCTGAAATCTTGGAAAATAACTAATCAGTCAATTTTTCGTCAATTCAGGCATCATCATGTCACACACACACACATTCAAAGTCCAAACGGCAGCACATTTCACATCAACTTCCCAACTAACATCAGTCGGAAACAGCATCCTCGCTACACTTAATTAATATGTCTAATCAGGTACTCTACAATAGAGTTAATTATACGCATATATTCGTTTTCCCGCTATAATTTTTATTGTTATTATTTACCTACTTAAAAAAACTTATATACATTCACATTATAATGTTATCTCAGATGCGGTATGTCGCCACATATGATAAGAAAAGAATGACAAGAATCCAACAGAAGTAACAAAAGAATAAAATGCAGCTTTGTCATTTGTTTGAACAGCGGACCATAATACGAATCTACTCAAATGAATTTAGGAGTACCAACAAATATAAAACAATCTGTTCTAAAACAATAAAACAAAAAAAAAATGATTTCCACTTCAAACGGGGAGGATGCAAAAACGCGAGTAACGAATGAAAGAGATATGAAAGTAAAGAAAATAATAATTGAAACATACTTAATTCCATAGTGGCTCAATTGTAAACAAATTTAATGTTAAATTTATTTAAATAATCAATAAATACTGGGGTTGTAGAGGAGAAAAAAATATTCTGTGTATAACATTTTGAAATATCAACTTATTATTCTCCCCTCCCCAATCTATTCGCTAAATATTTTTTTGGAATGGAAAAAAGGAAATAAATCGTCAGTCATCGGCGTTTTAATTTTTAATCAGACTGATCCATTTCCTAAAGATTATAAACTCTAAAAGAAAATTGTGTTCGTTAATCACAGACTGGAATTTCATTCCCCAAGTCGGAAAATACGATTTATCAAACGCCAATCCTAATTATTGAGTTACTTTCAAGAAATTTCACTATTTTTCACCGTTACATTTTCCAAGATTTTTATTTTCTCAGCGCTGATTTAATTTTTCGCTTATTGGACTTTGCTGTAAATTTTTGTAAATACAATTTGTTTCACTTAAATATTCAGATTGTTTCTTTTTCAAATTAATAAGGAATAGAAATAATAAATTCCTTCTAATAAATAACTTAATATACATTAAATAAATACATAAAGCATCGATTCGTTTTATATAAATAAAAAATATAATTGCGCTATGCCCGTGCAACTACCTCTAATAAATTACTGCCGATTTATTTTATTTATTATAAGTATCGATTATTAAAGTTCACGTATACTGAGATTGATAAAAATCTACCTAACGTTATAATTAGTCATTAATAATGTTTCTTTATTTTGCATCTTCCTTCATTTGTATATCGTGTATAGGAATTATTAATTTGTATAATAAAATATAAAGTTTTGAAGACGGGTCTTGTCTTCGCATTAAGTGATTCCTAACATACCCATCAGTCATCCTAGCCAGGACCGCCTTCATCCCAGCTCGAGGCAAAATAATAAATTAGTTGGTTTACCCGAGTTGATGGTTCCTGGCAATTTAATATATCGTCTTCTGCAGGTTAGGTGATTTATCTTCCCAACTACTTTTGGTTCTTAGCTGAAGTAAATATCATAAAAGTTGTTCTTATATTCTGTAGTTAATGCTTGAAAAGTAACAATAACTAAATAAAAAATGTTAACATAATTACGAGATATAGGCATCCTGGGGCCTAACTTGGTCTTTAGCAACTTTATTCTTTTAATCGTTTTATTGAATTTCACATTTATTCTTTTCAGACGCCTCGAAGAATTATCGGGATAAAAATAGGTAACTAAGTTTGAAACAGGGAATAAAGTTTGTCATGAAAGGATTGATATCGTGTTCGGACCATATCAGCAACAAATGGGACATAAAGGTCATTATGGATGACTTTTTTCGTAACAAAGTAAGCACCATTAAAGATTTTAGGAAGGGTTTTGGATTGTAAGGATCGGATACAAGAGGAATTTGATGGCTCAATGGAGCCCCAAAGCTCTACTCCGTAATTCTAACTAGGTCTAATAGTAGTCATGTATATGAGTCTTTTGTAATTAATTGGGAGCTTAGAGTGTTTGTCTAGTAAGTGTTAAGTAGTCTAAAACGGAGAACAGTATTAAAGCATTGGTCAATGGTAAATTAACCATAAAAAATTAACCCTGATAAGTTCAAAAATACAAGGATTTCAGTTCCAATATAAATTCTTAAATGTATCCTGACAAATAAGATCATAAGAAAAATGACTAGAAATTCATTTGTCAAATACTCTTCAATATTTGCAAATGTAAATTTAAACATCCACATCAGATTAGAGTTTATGGAGTGTATGGTGCGTTCAATATTATTAGACGGAATGGAAACATGGACTTTGAAAGCTGAAACGATAAAAAAAAATCTTGAATCATTTGAAAAGTGGCTCTGTAGACGCATCCTTAATTCTCTGGATGATTCTCTGGACAGACAGAATCACTGTAAACGAAGTGCTAAAATGCATTGAACGAACAAAAAAACTACTAACAATCATTAAGGTAAGAAAAACATCCTACATAGGACAAATCTTACGCAACGAAAAATACCTACCATTATTACACATTATACAAGATAAAGTATAAAGGAAGAAAAGCTTTGACAAAATGAAAAAATCCTGGCTCAGAAACATAACATAATGGAGAGATCTCAACGACGAAGAATTGTTTCATGGAGCAAGGGACGCAATTAGGTACGTGGTCGCCAACCTTCAATGGGAAGACAGCAATTAAAGAAGAAGGGGAAATAAAATAAATAAAATTAAATGTTTAACTGTTTAGTTATTACCTATCTAAAGTTGTAATAAATGAGAAAAATGAGACTATATTGAATGTCTTTATTACCTAAACATTAGCTTTTTTAATGCTAATTACAATAGCTTTAGTATAATAGTAATCCCCTCTTGCCTTTGGGTATTTGCTACTTCCTCTATGGGATCAGAATGTTCAAAGGAATAACCAAAAGCATACACAATATATAAATTATTTAATTAAAATTAATGCTTCTAAAAGTTTAACCAGACAAAAACATACTAAATTGTTGAATAGGTTTAAACCAACCTGTTAGTATATACTTTATTGTTATACATGCATATTAAACTCTTCTGGTTGCAAACTTCTAGATTTTTTATAATTCAAATTTGTTATTATTCAGAGACTTTGCTCTTAAGAGAATATGGATTTTTTTTTATATTCTATTGCATTTTAGACAGCTCCAGACAAAGTTCCGATGACTTAGGCTACAGAAGTAATTAGAATAGAGAAAACATTTATTGTTGGTAATAATAATATTTAGAAAATAATAACTTATATCGCAAAACGGAATCAAAGGCTAAATATAACGTAGTAAATTGATATCTCTTGCCTCAGTTGACATTTGGTGGAGAAACTACTCGGCGAAGAGTGGCCATTGTGTGAAAATGCGATGAAGAAAGAGCAGCTGTTTTCGATGCAGAGCTGCACCGCCTTTTCGAGCAAGTTTCGAGGTACAGGGACCACCGGATGTTGTATGCAAAACGGATCTGAGAACAGGAATCTTTGGAGGTGACTGCCCTTTCCATTGTATCCAATGCCTTCTTCTTCACTTCGTCCATTCGGACCTTCCTCTGATCCCGGATCCAATAGTTCATCGGGATAACCAAAAGGATTGTGTTAATCCTTCAAGAAGGATATTTAATACTTATAAATATTTAACACCACAAATCTTTACGGGGTCACCTTTGGTCTAGTGGATAGGATAGCAACCTTCTAAGCCCTAGATCGCGGGTTCCCGTTCCGGCCGATGGGACTCTACATTTTAGAGGAGAAGAAAATCCTTGGTTATACCGCCCTTCAGATGGGACGTAAAAAATCCTGCGATGTCAAGTACTCGTTAAAAATTCTATCCTAATTAAACCTGGACAGACTAAATTTATGTCTCCCACTATAGCATCGTCCGATTAGCCACAGCAGCTTAAATGAACATTTAATAATGGGTTAAATATTTATAAAGTATCCTTTTTAATAACATATTCTCTATGTTTTGTAAGTTTTGGGTTATTCTTTTGAACATTATGGTTCCACAGAAGAAATAACGACGAAAAGGCACGAATTATTAAAGTTCATCTAAGAGGATATTTCATTAAGTAAGTTTTTTGAACTCCTGGTAGAGCAAAAAAAGAAAAAAATTTAATAATGATCCTCACTAACAGAAAACACACTTGGAGTAAAATCGAAAAACTATATATATTTTTCCATTCAGTGTCACTAAATGAAATGCCAATTTCATTTTCAAATTCATATTTTTTTTATTTATCTATTGCATTTTACTACTGTATTATAATATACAATAAATAAATAAAATGAATGACATATAATGGCATGAGATAAAAACAAAGTGAGAAATTACCCACGGGCATTACTCAAATTGCATTTTCAACATAGAAGGTCACGAGGCCATCTCCTTCTCTAACGCCTCGGAGGATTGTCGATAATTGATAATTGAGCTAGGCTTAAAACAAGTTTTTTAGTGGGGATAATGTTTGACATGACAGGAATGATATCAGATTCGGGCCAAATCAACAATAAATAGGACATTAGGGTTATTGTGGATGAATTTATTCGTAAACAAGTAAGAGAAGAACAGACAATTTTTCGAAGGATACTTTCAAACATAAGTTTTAAGAACCTATAGAAAAAATAACTAAATTCCCTTGAAAAATTAAAATTCTAAGTGATACTAAAAACCAATATTTTCAATAAAAACGTTAATTTATATACACGATGCTAAATAAATAAGAACTTTAATATGATTTTTGGTTCTAGTAAACTTTAAAAAATGAACAGAAAAAGGAAAGCTTTGTGAGCTTGAAAAAAAATAAAAATAAAAATTTTTATAATTGAGTATATAAGATAATGAAGTGGCAATTGTATTATAAGACGGCTATGTGCTAAAACAAACAATTATTTATGTCTTCAGTTATTGCATTGCTTAATAGTAGCCAACAAAAGTAACAACGATATAATTTATATATATATATATATATATATATATATATATATATATACACATTAGGTATACAGCGCCAAGGGAGGTGAGGAATGGGCGGTTTCCCGCCGAAACTGTGGGTCAACGTCCCGATGTCCTTAGAGGGCCTACCCCAAGCTACGTCTTATTGTCCAAACCTCCAAGGACATCTGCATCGCGATTCGGGTCCACCTGGCCTTGTGTTTTTTAAGCTCTTCAGTTTCAGATAAAGAAGGAATTGAAAATACCTGTTACAATTTCCAAAAAAAATTATTATAAAATCAACAGTCTACCTATGTATATACATCGGTTTTATTTTTGTATTCGATTGGCCTACTTTTTGAAAATATCGATATCAATCCCATGTTACACTGATAATGGTTCGTTTATTAACGTTAATACTTTTATTTATAATCTGAATTTTCAACAACTAACCATAGGTAGCACTCCAATAAAGTTCTATAATAGGTCTCGAGTCCATCTTCTTTTCAGAAGCATCGGAGGGCTATCAAGAATAGTATGGGAAGCAAGTTGAGAGACTAGCGGATTCAAGTGTTAATGGAGCTTGTCATGGAAGGATAGGTATCTAGTTTGGGCCAAATCAGCAACATATGGGATATTAAGATCTTGATGGATGAGTTAGTTTGTGACATAATAATGAGCATTGAGGATTTTACGAAGAATTTTGGATTGTAAGGATTGGATACGAGATGAATTGGATGGTTTAGTAGAGCTAAAAAGTTCAACTCCGTATGTCCAAATAGGTCTGATAACTGTCACGTAAATGAGTCTTTTGTAATTAAGTGGGAGCTTAAATGTTGAAGTACGCAAAAACTTCGAGCAGTTTCTTGTCTTTTCAGTCTTGTATTTATATATTGTATAGAATGATATTTAAATTTATTAATATAGATATAGAAAATTAGGTCGATACTTATAGTCAAATAAAATAAAAAACATTTTTGGATTATTGGTAAATAATACTTTTATTAGAGAATAAAATAATCCACATTAAGTAAACCTAAGATAACAATTAGAAAGCAAGAGTAGAGGGACATAAAATTATTACCTCTCTAATATGTCTAGCTTGGATTGATTTGATTGAGCATCTTTTTCTTTTTTTTTTAAATTATTTTATTGAGTTGTACAACTGTAATATATACATCTAGTACAATTGCTATAAGAGTAAATAATACATGACAGGACACGTAGAGGCACTACCCACTGGCAGCACTCTAATAAAATTTCTATAATAGGTCCCGAGGACATCTTCCCTTCAGACGCATAGGAGGATTGTCCGGGATGGAATTGGATGCAAGGATGGAAACTAGTGGGTTTGGATGGGTTTGAAGTTTATTATGGAATGATAGGTATCTGGAATGGGCTAAATCGGTAACATATGGAACGTTAAGGTCATTATGGATGGTTTTATTTGTGACAAAATAAGGAGCGTTTAGGATTTTGCGAAGGATTTTGGATTGCAAGGATTGGATACGAGAGGAATTCGATGGTTTGGTGGAGCCCCATAGTTCAATTCCATAAGTCCATATAGGTCTTATAACAGTCACATAAATAAGTCTTTTGTAATTGATCTGAAGCTTTGAGCGTTTGTCTAGTATGTGTTGAAGAAGTCGGAAGCGTCTAGCTGTTTCTTGTCTTTTCAGTCTTGTGTGAGGGTTCCAAGTAAGACGCTTGTCTAAGTTGAGTCCCAGGTAGCGAATCTGTTCAATCCCTATTTACTGATTCCTATTTACTGTTCAATCCCTATTTACTTATCCCTATAAGTGGAGTACTCTTAAAGAATACAGTAGGACAGGAAGCCATGGGTTTTCGGCGAAGGGTAAAGGTAATTTGATGGGACTTGCTGGAATTGATTTTAATTCTCCAATTCCGACATTAGTAACTTAAAACAGGGTATTACAAATATCATACTTTATATTTTGTTATATATTTATTGGATTATTATTATTATTATATATAATATATGTTATTTTATTATTATTATATATTTTATATTTTATTATATATTTTATCATATATTATATTTTAGAAGAACCAAACTATTTAATTAGTTGGTTCGGCTTTACACTATTCTTTGCTGGAAACTATTAACTTTTCAAAAATACATTTAGTTAAATTGCAGTATTAATATCTAGCCAAATATTTTATTTTGAAACATCGTATTAGCTCAAAAATCGATAACGCTATTTAATATTTTCGTACATTAAGGAAGCCTTATTCTAAGATGCTAATTAGAAACCAAGACAAGTTATCCCTAAAATTATTATATCTCTGCTATATCTAGCTTGGTTTGGTTTCCATTCGCAACTTGAAATAAGACATTACAGAATGACAAATATAACATTTTGTAGTAATCAAACAATTTAATTAGTTATTTGCGTTGTAAATATAATTCGGATTCATGTTTACTTATGATTTATTCATATTTAGTTACAAACAATAAAAAATCTGATTTAGAATGTTAAAAGATAATTTAAAGTAAGATGATAGTTCCTTTATATTTTATCATATATTTATTAGATTATCATTATTTATTATTATTATATATAATATATGTTATTTTATTATTATTATATATTTTATAATATATTATATTTTAGAAGAACCAAACTATTTAATTAGTTGGTTCGGTTTTACATTATAGTTAGCAGGAACCTGTTAACTCTTCAACAATACATTTAGTTTAATTGCAGTATTAATATCCAGCCAAATATTTTATTTTGAAACATCGTATTAGCTCAAAAATCGATAACGCTATTTAATATTTTCGTACATTATGGAAGCCTTATTTTACGATGCTAATTAGAAACCAAGACAAATTATCCCTAAAATTATTATATCTCTGCTATATCTAGCTTGGTTTGGTTTCCATTCGCAACTTGAAATAAGACATTACAGAATGACAAATATAACATTTTGTAGTAATCAATCAATTTAATTAGTTATTTGTGTTGTAAGTATTATTCGGATTCATGTTTACTTATGATTTATTCATATTTAGTTACAAACAATAAAAAATCTGATTTAGAATGTCAAAAGATAATTTAAAGTAAAACGATAGTTTCAATATACAAAATTAAATTATGCTATAATTGTTGAAGACTAAGTTTCACCTTTCTATTGATTAAAAAAACTTAATATTATTGGATTGATAATATAAAATTTAAAAAATAGCCTAATTTCGGATTCAATTTTCTAATGAAATAATTCAGTGGAAATTTCCATACTGGATTTGACTGCATCTTAAGTTCGCGCTAACGTTAGCCTTTCGTAACCAATCAGCTATAATCCATAATATGTGTTTAAATATATAAAATATTTAATATATTCTGAAGAATATTAAGAAGCTGAAATTCTAAAAATATATATTAATGATGCATTTATAACAATATAAAATATTTAATAAAAAATAAACTTGCAAAGACATTTTACAAAAAAAAGTAGCTTACACGGCAGGAGAAGATTCATTCTGAAATAATTAATCTGAAAATACCCTGTACCTAATATTGAATAATGTTGTGTTCTGAAAAGTTTCTGTATCAAATAAATTATTTTAAAAAGAGGCCTAACTAAAAAAAACCTAGGATGAACATTAACAAAAAAATAATGACTAATGAACAATAAAAACTATGAAATTAAAAAAAATTAACTTATTGGCAGGATTCCTTCTGAAATAATTAATCTGAAAATGTACTATACCTAATATTGAATAATTTTGTCCTGAAAAGTGTCTGTATCAAATAAAATATTTGGAAAGAGGCCTATCTAAAAAAAAATCAAAATTGAAAAAATAAAATAATTCAGATTAAAAAGGTTTCCTTAGTTCACCATAATGGAAACATCTTATTGTTCAAATAATATCTACCTTTGTGTAATTTAACTTGTTATACTTGTTTCGTTAAACAGGATTATGAATCAAAATGAAAATGTCTTAAATAAAATGATGCTAAAATTCTATATATAAAAGTGTAGGTATTAAGGATGAATATATAAAATATTAATAAGCTTAAAAAAAAAATATTTTGTTTTAAGGAAATCTATGAATAGTGTTCTAGAAAAGAAAGAGATGAAAAAAGAATTACATAAACCTGGAAAAAAAAAATCAATTTCATGCATTATTTAAATATCTCACAGTAGGAAATTCTAAGATGGCCGATCTTTCTCCTTGTAGTTCACCACTGCCCGCCTTGTTCTCCAAAAATAGGCAGATTTAGAAGAGAAATAAAAGGAAATAAATAATAATAAACTACCACGAATGTAAAACTAATAATAACACTATTAAAAACATTTTCACTGCACTTTTCACTAAAATAAAATACACTGAGACACAACCGATCAGGACAAAATCTGGAACAACTATGACCAAATAGATCTGTAATGTGAAGGCGCTAAAGATGCATGGTGACTTGATCACAGAGAATGCTCGCTTCTCATTGGTCCGTAGTTACCGCCGAAACTGGGCTCTAGGACTATTTCTGAAAAATGGCTAGTATTCAGTATGCTGCCGTTCGGTTAACATCAGTCACAAGTCTTTTTCTAGCAGGTATTTCATAATTATTCATACAATACTTTTTTTAGTTTTTTAGTTAAATTTTCTACTGTTTTCAAATAATAATTATGGTAAGTATACCTGACAAAATTTTAAATATGTACATAAACAGAAACACAAATATATTGCTCGGTTCAGTAAATGTTTTTAGAATAAAAATATTCAAGATAATTAGGCAATATTTAGTTCTATCATCTACAAATATGAAATAAATAAAAATATCTTTGGATAAATGTCTGTGCCACTATTTTTATATTAGTATATCTATAAATATAACTGATTATTCAGACAGATTAATCTTTCAATAATTTGTTTAAATGCTCGCTAGGTTTTGCACAATATAATTTACAATTATAAATTATTAAATATTATTCAAGATTAGGATCAATTCACCAGAGTAACATAAATTAAAATACAAGTAACATCAAATGATTATTTGAATTTTTTTCCGATAATGATGAAATACTTAAAATTATTTCATATGGTGGCTATATTTTAAAAATTAAGATTAATAGCTATTTATTCATTTTTTACTAGGATTACGTTGACTCATAATTGTTAACTGTAAAGTATTTATGATACATGATTACAATCATTATGTACGAATACATATTTCCCTATATACAATAATAAAAATATATGAATATTCAAATTATTTTTTACAAAATCTTTAGTTTTACAATATATATATATATATATATATATATATATATATATATATGTAGGAAATAAAAATATCTCTGTTAAAATATCTTAATATGAATTTCTAGGTCTGTCTTTTTTTATTATTATAACCTTTAAATATAACTCATATTGATTTTTCATTGATTTGTTTAAATGTTAGCAGTTTTATTCTTAGTTCTTAATTATTAAATTTAAGTATAATATACAAGTAAATTATATTATCCAATATTAGGATCAATCTATAGAATACTAAATAGTATTATTAGATAATTAATTTAAATTGTTTCCTATATGATAGTGTATTTAACTTCATTTTAATAGATTTTAAAAATGTATATATCTATTGATTTATTTTTTCTTGCCTTATGTTGATTTATAATTATTAACTACCCAATATTTATTTTTTCATAAACCGTTTATGATATTATATATTTTTGTATATCGATGCCTTATTTCAAATAGTTTGTGTTAAGTGCCGAAAACAAGATTTTAGAGGAGTTAACTTTGATAATAATTTAACACAAGAAATATAGTTCAAGTTTAAGCACACAATATATTTTTGTAACCTTCACAGCTTCTCTATTAATTTTATATCTATGACTTCCTGATCACAAATTTATAATACTATTTATATAACAAAGCCCATTTTTGAAAAATTTGCACTTAACACATTTATGAACTAAGGCATCGATAAATATATATTTATATAAATATATAAAGATATAGTTTTAATATATAGTTTTATATATGTATATAAATATATATATATATATATAGATATATATATACACATATATATATCCATCCATTAGGGCAAATTATTTCATTAATACTTACTGCAGAATTTTTGTTGAAAGTATTTATAAACATGTGCACTTTGATTTTTAAATGTACGTAATTTACACTAAAAATGAACTAAAAAATAATAAAATAACAATGGAATAAAACTGTTATTTCACTGTCCAACTAGATCACTGAACACACTTTGTATGGAGAAGCATATATATATATATATATATATATATATATATATATATATATATATATAAATTAATTATTCACTACGATGAGAGGTCTAAATAGAACCTAACCGAACAGAAACCAGTAAGAGACTGACTTATGTTTTTGAGGAAGAGAGAAGTCGATAATTTGATTGGCAATCGAGCGGTTGTCAGGATATTAGATTTAGTAAAGGTAATATTTAGCTACTCATATATTTATAGAACTGAGAATATTTAATTTTAGCAACTGTGTAGCCAGTATATTGTGTATGCTTATTAACTATTTTTATCAGTCAAAATTTTATTTGTTAACAAATCTTTCATGTTTATGAAATATATCGCTCCTTCAAAAGAACTAAAAAAAATTGGAATTTTTCAGTGATGCCTGCAAATAGCAATGATAATGGTTTAATCTTTTTAATTCAGGAACGACGTATATGATACTCCATTTCCAATATGTTTTTTATTGTTCAATAAATTCAAATTTTGAGTCGTATCCTGTCTAAATTTGAAGTTTTATAGGAATAACCTTTCACATGTATAGGATGGTATAAGTTAAAATTAAAAAAAATTCAAGCTTTTAAAAATTTTCTAATGATTATGAAAGTAATACCATTATTAGAATACGAATGTTTTGCTTTACTAATACACCAATACCTTTTTTTTTTTTTAATACAGACGGATCTTTCAAATACTTCTATTGAAAAATTAGGTATTCTGAGTTATGACATACTTCTTTTTTAGTTTATTGTGAAGGAGCGCACGTATATAATAATGTATGTAACAATTATATAATATTATATATGCACGTATATAATAAAATGGGGTTGGAGTAGCTCAATGGGTAGAGCAGCGAGTTGCTATGCCGATGGTTCCGGGTATATATATATATATATATATATATATATATATATATATATATATATATATAGCTGTTGCAGATAAACTATTTGATCTGTTATTGCCACGATTGAACCTTTTTGTATCTGAGGACCCTCATGGAGCTAAACCAGCCTCTATAAAGTGGACACCTATAATTGGGAGAAAACCAAGCGGTTGAACGAGTTCTGGAACAAATCATCTTTTACAACCGTCTTCCTAGAAACATCATGGTCACTAACATGTACTGAATCTAAAACCCTTCATGGGTTGTAGGGCTACAGTTTTTTTTTTTTATTTATACATATAAAAAAAGGAAAAAAAAAGGTGAAGCTGTACCATGACAAGGGCCTTGGTTTCAGCGCACTGTTGAGACTGTTCTGTTTTATAAGTCCAACGAATGTGCACGGATTTCCCCCAATTAAGGGGGTGTTACCCTGCTGTATTATATATTATATAATTCATATAATCAGAACCAATGTGTATATCATTTAATAGTCTTTAGTAAACTTTTAAGTTCAATTTCGGTATCTACAGAGCTAAAATATCTAATATGAGACATATGTTCACAACTTTTAATGATTTTATTTGACAAGGACAGGATCATACACTTGTAGTAGAGAAACTACATTGTAGCACTCATGTGTTACACACTGTAACAGTTATAAAATGCCAAGATATGCCATAAAAAAAAAAATTGTTGTACTAAACAAGTAGAAACATGTTTCATGCAGAAGATAAAATCTTTAAAGAACAAAAAGCAGTTGGTCTGTTTTATCTTTATCGTAGATCTTGAAATAAACTATCCAAATTCATAACCAACACATCAAGTTAAATTTTATTTGAATAATGTTATTTCCTTTATTGTAGACTTATTCACATAAAATGTCTCATTATAATTATATCACTATTTGTCCTTATACACTGCTTCGTGATTAAATACTTAAGCATTAATTAATTCAATATTAATAAGTGTCTTGTTTATCCATTTTAAGGTCCAATTATACTGCCATGGCTAAACGAGCGATACAATGGAAAACCTAAATTGTGTCATTGCAGGTATGATTAGGATTACAAACCTTTAATGAGCACCTGACACTTCACAAGCTCAAGACAACCATGTTACACCCCGTCCGAAGGAATGCAAAACTAAGGATTTTTGCTAATTTAAAAAAATCATAAGACCACCTGTAGGGCTGCAAAGCGGTGATCTTGGGGATAGTATGTATCAATTTTCATATTTGTTTTTATTTTTCAAAAGTATATTTATTGTATTTGTTAACCAATGGCTTGATACTTATTGTTACTTCTTATTTACTTAATTTTAATTATCTCCTTTCTTAATCCTTAATTATCCAGTCAGAATGCATCATTAAATGATTTCTGTATGTTCAACCATTATCCTGTTATGGTATACCCTTTTCTAATGCTATTTTATTATTACTATTTTTTTTTCTTCCGGTAATCTAAGGACCAAATTACAATTTCGATTGCTTATTTTTTTCTCTCCTCCTATCCTTTATTCAAAGCTCTCCCTTGCAATCATTGCATTTTCAATACCTTTTTTATTTTACTTGTTTATCGTATTATATGCAAAGTAAAATTTATTATTAATATAAAAGACTAAAACATGCAAACTTAATAGATTATAAATTATAACATATGAGATCATTAATTATTTTCAACACACAACATTAGATTTATTATCAATGGATGACTTGAAAGTTTTGAGTCAGTGCCAACCTTAGTTTAATTTAAAATATGTTTTATATTAGGCTATAAAGTATTTAAAAATTAGTAATAAGCTTTATTCTTTCAGGAATAAAGTTTCAACATTTTATCTCATAGGAGCAACTATTTTAATGAAATATCCTCTCCTTAAGGACTCGAATCTGGGATATGATTTAGTGTCAAACTCCACTGGAGATGATAGGAGAAGAATCAGATCTATGGAGTAATGTGAGTTTTCAATTTCAAGTTTTATATTTTAATTTATTGTTTATTTAATCGTCAAATATTTCAAGAAGAGGTGTCTAGATTTTTAATAATTTGAGTCACAATCAATAATAATTCTACACTATTATGAACACCACTACTACACTCAAATTCCTTAACAATAATTATTTAAAATTTATATAACATGTTATTTAAAAAAAATATCATTCACTTAATGAAGTGCAAGAAAATCAGTAAATATTTTCTGTTATTAACGCAATAAAGCTTAAATTCAAGAAACAGTTCCTTCTTTTTAATATTAGAAATTGTCGATAAAAAAACATTAGAAATAAATTCTTCTGACCTATCGATTTATAATGACTATTATGCTTACATTAAGTTGGGTACCCATAACTTAATATTACTTATTATTAAAACAATTAGGTATAACTACAGAAACACGGCACTGGCATTAGGTTGAACCCGCAAAGCAGATCTCTTGATTCTAGAATATATGGTTCTAGAATACATTTATATAATACTAGCTTTTGCCCGCGGCGTGGAATTTGGCCTGCCACATTAAGTTTCGTGACAGATCATTTATATAAATAATTTAATTATTTTTTTTAACTATAAGTTATTCGTACATCCAAAATTTCCCATGTCCAACTTCGAAACCCTAAATATAACTAGATGGAATTATCCAAATTTGTTTCTTAAATTATACAAAGAACCTATCTGCAAATTTCAAGATGCTAAGTTCTTGATTTGTCTTTAATTGTGTACTGTAATTGGTTCTCCACAGTACCTGAAAACTTGCCAACCTAAATCCGCCTTTGCTATAGCCTATGTGTTAATCTGATGTATAATCTATATTACTGTAAAGTTTCATTCAAATGCGTTCAGTAGTTTTTGCGTGAAAGAGAGACAAGCATACAAACCTAAGCATTTATAACATTAGTAGTATTATATGTATAATGTTTTATATATTATATAATATGTGTATACACACACACACATATATATATATATATATATATATATATATATATATTTTGAAATATTTGAAGTGCTTATACTATTATACTATCGATAAGTAATAGTTTAAATTGAATAATAATTGTTGACCTTGATAATATATGTGGAAGAAATTGGTCCGGGTAGAGGTCACAATGAATTTCTCGTAGAATTTGAGAAAAACTTTATTGATTAGCCAACGTTTCGACCTAAATTAAATGTATTTATATTTAATATGTTTTAATATATTTGTACCATTTTCTTATATTGTCTGTATTTTGCATATAGCCCTAAAGAAGACCTACAAAGTAGGTCGAAATGTTGGCTAATCAATTAAGTTTTTCTTAAATTCTACGAGAAATTCATTCTGACCTCTACCCGGACCAATTTCTTCCACATGTAATAATTTAAAGTTTGATATTTTAAGTTAACAAAATTAGGATTCCTTGGCATACACCGCCTTAATATAAAAACACAAAATTACAGATTAGCTTATTACAAACTTTGTCCAACCTAACCTGGCCTGCACAACTTCAATCCATGAAGGGTATTGGGTTCAGTAGGTAGTAAAGACTGTACTGTTTCTAGAACAACGGTTGTGTAAGGAGGTTATTTTTTTCCGAAATCAAGCTTAACCACATGGTTTTCCCTCAATAAAGGGAACTTTATAGAGGCTGTTGAGTCCAAGGAGGGTATTCAGATCTCAAAGGATCCATCCCCGGCTGTTAAAAGATTAAATAAATTATATTCAATTGCCGGACTACAACCAGGGACTCGGCAAATCAGCGCTCCACCACTGAACCACCCTGATATTTTACTATGCTATGATCTTTTATAGGGCAAATTTTAATTAGCCTTATTTTATTAGTTTTTTCAGTTGTAATTTCGGGAAAGGTCTGGGTGCACGAGTCATTGGATAGTCCTTAAAGTGAAGATTTTAGGGACCTCTACTTTAAGGCAATCTTAAATATATTTTCAATGGCGTGCATAAGGAAGGGAGAGGAGTTCGACCTAAGAAATTATAAGTGAAAAATAAACGAAATGTCAAAACTGAAATTAGAAGTTCTTATCACACATTTTGTGTGAATTACATAATAATGATATGACGTTTGCTGTATAATTTTACGATGACGGCAACTGTGATTCTTAGGATACATTACAGTTAGTAAAATTATTAAATAAATACTACATTTAAAAGTAATTGTAATAATTTAATATATTTAATTAATTTTGTTATATTCTTTGTGCCTTAATAATGCCTGAATTGGCTAAATATCACCACATATTTATGTAATTATTTCTCTCATTTCCCAGTGAAATAGCTGTTTTACGAAAATTAACTGTTATCAGTTTACAAATATTTGTATGTATGTCGATTTCCTAGTAGTGTTGGGGACATTTAGGTCGTATGAAGAACTGGGAACGGTACTGAAGCTTTCAAAGAAAAATTTCTTTTACTATTGACTTCATTTACTTACAAGGCTTCTTGCTTCTTGATGGTTGAGATAGGCTAAGACAAGTCCCTTTCTGATTGCTCATCATGTTCATTGATGGACAGAACGTCCGTTCCAACCTGTCAACTTAACTCTTCTTCCGGAGGCCTATGATAATTTAAATTAGACCTACAAGGACAAGTGGACAGTTACGTTAACGGCTACATCGGATCACATGATCGGCGGTGTAGGAAACAAGGATGCTCCCGTAGATCGGAAGGAGACGACACCTCGGTGTCTGCCGTCCCAAAGAAGGGATGGTACGTGACATACCCTGCTGCCGACAGCTGGTCATCCGGCTCCTCAAAGAAAGGACGACTGATTGCATTCCAGACGATTAGTGATCTTCGTGACTTCCTCTCTTTCGCCTTTTTCACCAACCTCTGGGGGAAAAAAAGCAAGACATGCAGTTCTTACCATGAGGTTGGGCTCTTGAATCTTTGGAGGACAGTGAAACCTATGATTCTCGTTTTTTTTTTTTTTATACTACAAGCAACAATATTTCACAACGCAGACTGAGATTTTTAATGTACATTCATACCATGACGAGAATTCAACGTTTGCTTTGAAAGTGATTGAAGCAGTCTTTTAAAGACATCATTCAGTTTTAATCGGGATACGATTTAATTTTTAATGTCCTTGAAAAAAAGTAAATTAAGTATTTTTACAGGCCATTAAACATTAATTACTAAACTTTCTGATAATGTTTTAGTATACTTAATTCAAAATAATCAAAATTTTCAATTTTCCTCCAGATCAGTTGTCCTTCGTTTGTTAATTTATTTAATTCCAAGTTATGCTACTGTGGTTAATAGGACGATGATACAGTGGGAATCCTAAATTTTGCCAATCAAGGCATAATTTTTCCCACATTGCAGGCCATCTTCAGGGCTATCGAGGGGGGGAAGGCGGGGAGGCCTAGTGTAGATTCGCCTAACTACTAACATCACGAACTACTAGGAAGTAGTTATAACAAGTAGTGCTAACAGGTAGTAAGTAGTTCTAATAAGTAGTAAGCAGTACTAACATCACCCGTAGTTAGTGAGGTTAGTAATAGACAAATCTACACCGAGCTTCCCTGCCTCCCCCCTCGACAGCTCTGAAGACCTGCACTGTGGGTCGAATCGTTGACTATTTAATAAACAGTTCTTCTTACTTAAGAGAAATTTTTTTACCTCTTCCCAGACCATTTTCTTCCAGACATATATATAAGGTCTACTATTATTATTCAAGATAGTTTATTTATAATTACGAAAGCTTTAACTTAGGCTTTAATAACCGACTTTCCCTTTTATCTCCTATTTTATTTGCTTAATAGATGCTTAAATAGATTCTTTTTAAGAAATTCAATTATTTTTACATAATTGTGCTGTTATTTCGAGGCCTCTTTTTGTGATTTCTTTCCAGCATTTCCAAATAACCTGAATATCAATTTACCCGTATATTAAGTGCAGTTTCATAATAGATGTTGAAAAAAAAAATTGCTGTTTCCCAATATATTATCAATCATGTGTTTATATATATTACACGGGATATCTAACCCTGATATTATAAAGGATAAGTGTTGGATAGTACAAAGTAACTAGAGGTAGAGCATAGACCAGCAAGGAAACAGTCCAAAGCCAGCCACACATCAAATGCCAGGCTAGATGAAAATCTCACTTCATAGTTCTCTCCTTCCCTTCCATAGCGAGTCTTCTTTCACTCTCTAATTAGAATTCTATTGATCTGAGTAAATCCTTTGCAAGGAGTAGAGGATTTAAAGACTGTTTAAGGATGAAACGGACCATATCGTTCACATCTAAGAGAGCCTCAATCTGAGCAAATTTTTTCCCCCTTGGAAAGCTTCTAGTGATGTATATTCCTTTGAGGATGGATTTAAGATTTTTACTTTCAATACCTACAACAATAAAAAAAAAATAGTTCAGCGAGTATAACTTAGGTAATAAAAATAACGGCTTCCTTCGAACTATGATTAAAGAATAATTTGATAAAAAACACTAAGTAAACTTAATAATGAATATTATTGATTTTATTCAGCATGGGTAGTCAGCATTTTCTTTTCTGTCGGTATTTTCGTTTGTGTGAATAATTGAAAATATCAATAGTTATTTTGAGTCTACTGCTTATTTTTGGTGTCGCTTGTGGTATAGTGGTGAGCATAACGTCTCTGCCCAAGATCAAAGTTCAAGCCCAGCATATGGCCTTAGGATTTTTCAAAGGAAGTAAAAAAATCATTGGTAATGTGGTCCTTCGAAAGGGGCGTAAAATAGGTTTCACTACCTTTTGCGTTGTCAGGAACTCCTTAAAGATCTCTATCAAATTATACCTGCAAGGGAAAAATTTAGGAATCCCATTCTAGCAAGATTAAACATATGTGCATAAAGTTACGTTGAATAAATAACCAACCAACTGGATATTTTAAGACATTGTTTAGAGATTTTTTTCAATCACTTCACTGTTGCATGCATAAATTTATTGAAAATAAACTATAAATGATTCTAGATTAAAAAAAAAACTTCGTTCCAAACGTACGGAAAAGGAAAATTATTTCGAAAGAGAAAATCCAATACTTTTTTTGTATTAAATAGTTGCAGTATTAAGGATGATTCTGTTAGACAGGGTAGCTATGTTCAATTTTAAAGTAATCTCCCAAAATTATGAGAGAGACTTTCTGTATTTCATTCAACACGCTCATTTAATGATGGTTAATTAAAAAATGTATCATCTAAATACTATACTAAATTACCCTATTCCACATATATTAAACAATAACAAGAGATATAAATACCAATAGTTTATGGTCATCCGACATGGCTAGAATCCTCATGTGAGTGAACACATTAGATATTTGATTTTTTTTCAGCAAATAATAATCAAAGCCTGATCATTTTCATTGTTCTAAACAATAAATTTTCAAACAGGCCAACATTCTATCTCTTTTGGTGATACAATTGTTATTGAAATAATCTCAAGAACTGTCTTATATTCAAACCGTTATATTTACATATAGTAAATAGAATGTTTAAAACACAGCCCTTCCTACATACAAAGGACGGATTAGATCTGAGTCTTGTTAAGTGGCTAAGGTTAAGGAAATTAATCCATGGATCAGCGGGCTACCACGAGTCATGTAATAGCACCTATTTCTATGTCATATATAATATTTATATATGACCACTAATGTGTAAATAAAACAGTTTTGTTTTAATATATAATACTAAAGCTATACTATTATAATCTGTCATAGCCGAATCCGATACCAAGACAAAAGTAACCAAGCAAAGTTAAGATAACCCTCTCCTCCCATATGTAATAAAGGTTTATTAAATTTAATAGGATTTAAAATTTAATAAATGTTTTAATGAAGTGGATCTTCTACCGAGAGTGTTCTCATCTCCCAGACAAATGTTACGGCAGAGGATGAGTCAATCCTGGAGGGGGATATCCAATATATATATATATATATATATATATATATATATATATATATATATATATATTTATATATCCAACGTTGCTGTAAAGAATGGTGTTAGCTCCAGGCTGCCCATAGCTCCATAGCAAGTTCCTTTAGGACCAAATCACCTATATGCTTCCCACCGACGAAAATCGGGTTCAAGGACGGTCATAAATTGGTGTAAATCCATGAATGATGGCTGTTCGGAGCTAGTAGGAGCACAAGAACGTATATATCTTTCCCCGAGTAGAGCGTCCCTGGACCAAACCTCCGGGCGGCTATTGAGATACTGGGAAACCACAACCCGATTCCCGATAAAAATACACGAGGTAGTATCCGCAGTCCTTGTGAATAAGAGATAAAGTACATTTTTTATCCAGAAAGAGTAAGTATTCAACGTAACGGAATCGTGTCATTATTGTAATTTTTTTTTTGCTTTAAAATGAAGTAACAACATGAGTAATATAACACCATTTCAAGCAAATATTTGACTTCATCGCTTATTCATCAGGAAAATAAAACTGTAATGGTTCAGCAGGTACAAGAAACTCTTTTTCGACAAAATTCGACTTAATCTCTTATTCACCGGTGAGGATTTAAGATCATCACACGCCGGGTATTTGCGGGCTTCCTACATTAGGATGATGGGTCTAGCATACCGTGAGGATAATCATTTGTCGAATCTTGGGCTACCCGAAGTTGGAGGTAATCCCGGCACGTGGATATACTTTGTTTTTAATTAACTCAAGTGAACGCAATTTCGTTATTTGTTATATGTTTCGCTCCTAACTATGTAATTGGTAGCTTAAGACCAATGAAGATAATAATGTTATAATTGCGGCAGGAGAACTCGGAGAAGCCTCTCAGCTCGAAGCGAAGAGAAAGGCGACCATTAGCGGCGGTCCTGGCCTAATGGCAGCGCTGGCAACTCATCCATTCAAGGGTTTTTACTCAATGAGACCCCTACCCCCCTCTCGTCGAAAAACAATAATTTGGCTCTGTCTCTGTCTGGGATGACGAGCCAATTGAAGGTATCTCTGTCTACTACTAATGGCATCTCGATAGCTTTCCACTTTCGCTTTGATGAAAATTACCTTTGATACAGCCTCGCCCATGCATTAGTCGTGATACGTCCACGATAATTACTGACTAATAATTTCAATTATTGCACTGTTTGTTACTGGTTTAAAGCAAAGGAAGTATTGTAGTAGCAAAAACATCTATTTTCAGATTTCAATTCTGAATCTGCCTCATCAGGGCTCAAATCTGTGACCAAAACAACAGTTATTAGGCTCCTCAAAGCCAGAGAAAGAGGAAAATAATTTTTAATAACTCTAATATTTGCTTCATAACCATTACTTTTTATTCATGATCTAACATGACCTCTCCCAAAAATTTTAACAAAACTTTCTAAATAACAATTAGAATTCTCGATCGAGTAAACATAGTACTAACAGTAAACAATATCCTTCTCACGCGTTTCCAGTTGTTTTTTTTTCTTTTATAGTAAAGGGTTCGCTATCCTGGGGTTCTACCACCATAATATTTATCCCATAAAATTTATTGGAGGATTGATTGTTTATTATTAATAGGAGAATAGAAATTACTTTGCAATTAGCCTCCGGTGAGCCGGAAGATCGTGAGAGAGCGGTTCAGTCCCCGACCCACCTTTCCCAGGACGATGTTTACGAGCTATTGTTTTAATGTAACTACTTCGAGCAAAAATTAGCGATAACTGACAGAATATATTTTTCCCCAAAAAAGTAATTTTAGTTTGCCCAACAAGATTTCGCTAATTCAGGTATAATTAATGATATTTACATGATGATATATTTACACTACATTAACCTCTAAAGGATAATTACATGGTAGAGAGCAGGAAAATGATCATGGAGTAATTTAATTTGTCCGAGAAAACACTCAACCGCCTGATTTTTTCCCATTTAAGGATACTCATATTATTAAGGCTGGGTGATCCCCAGGAGGGTCTTTATATCCCAATTCTATATTGATAAGGAACTGAAATCTTTATCTCTTTAGCTGTCCAGTTTATATGACAGCGGTTGTCCTGGAATGTGATATGTCCGAAATCACACTCAACCGCCAGATTTTCCCCCAGTCGAGGACAACCATTTTGCAGAGGGGAGTGAGCCCCAGGAGAATCTGCAGATCCAACTGGGCCTATAAACAATTAATAATTAACAGACTAAAATTGATGACGAAATGTTACCACATCGATTAACTGCTTTGATCACTCTAAACGGCCTAACGTAAAAGAATGCTGACTCGTCTCCATCTACTTTTAGGGCTGTACCAACCAACCAGCTAAAGTTATTGTAATGTAGAACTTACAATGAAAACTTTATTTGAAAGCAAAAATTCTGAGTTGACTCAATTAAGTTGGAGTTGGACTATTCATATCACTGTCCTGAATATGGCCTAAATCTTTGGTCAAAACATAGGTAATAGGGTGTATAAAAACAGTATCTTTCGACCACACTCCCTCGCAATCTCGTGAGTACTTGTGGACGGATTTGACTCAACAGCTTCCTTCAGAACCTCATCAATATCCATTAATGGTCCCCAGGAGCCCTTCTTCCTTTCCAACGTCGTATCTATACTGCTAAATTTTTCAAACCAACGCTGCGCAGTGAGCTGGTCAAGGACACTTTCCCCTTCATATTTAATAATTTCACGAGCTGCTTCAACGGCTGGGAATTTTTTTTTCCAGTAATGTCTTAAAATTACGAGAATTTCGTAGGACACTGTAATGTTTCTGCTTTGAAATAAATAACTAAATTGGGGCTTTTTACAGACTTTTGAACTCAGGAATTTGATAAAACGGTCATTTTTTTTATACTCCCTACTACAATAAAATAAGCCGTTCTTATTTTGTGTAATTATTGACTATACCCCCTAGCCACCACTCTTATTTTTACACCTCTATATTTTACACCACTTCTAGAATTATCCATTCAATTTTTTTCAATTTAAATAAATAGTTAGAAAGTAAAACTTTATCAATAAAATAGAGCCAAAAACTCAAAAAGAGTTGTGTGTTGAACGTCTTGGTGGTGGGGTGCTGTGTCATGTTCGGAGCCTTTTTGGGCTGTTGATCGTTGGGATATATTGCACCTTTTTCTTCGAGATGTGATTCACATAACCTTTTTTTGTTTTGTGTCTTGATAATGCCTGAATCGGCGAAACGTCGACAGGCAGTGGGTGTATTTTTGAAACATAAGGCTTTGCATTGTGGTTTTTCCCAATTGCATAATAGTAAAACTTATAAAAGATTTTGTTAGATTTGGGGGAATTTGTATTAATTTATTTTTGATTGTAATTGTGATTATAATTGTAGAAAAAATTACAAAGCAACGACAGCAACAATGTTGTTTTAAAAATTCCTACTTGATATACAGTAGATCGAATACCAAAATATACGATAAGGGCTGTTTATAGAAAGAGGAAGTGGACATTTAAGGTAACGTGTCGAGTAACCTTACAAATGTTACCCGTTTTAAACTGTCGTTTATCATACGAAGAAAAAAAAATTCTATTAGAAAAAAATTAATGTAAGCTTCCTGAAGATTCCTTTAAAGTCCTGCTGAATTCCAATCTGATAGGAGAGAGGATTAGCATAAATATCTCTTGAAGTGGACTTATCTAAGCATCGTGTGTGCCTGTTAATATTAAAGACCTTCTGTCTTAGCTTAGTAGTACATAATTTCCTGCCTAACTTAAATCTTATCTGAAATCATGGGCGCACCCCTAGCACAGGAACATTCCCTCCTAAAAGTAAAACTTATACAGTTATGAACTATTGCTAAAATGCCAATAACGGTGAGTTGTAATAGAGGAATAATTTTTAGAGCATAATAGTATAAGAAAGAAAAATATTTTTTGTTGATCGTTGTAGGAAAAAAAACTTCCTTCGTGGAGTCTAAAACTATCAAACCAAAAATAAAATATCTCAGCACGTCCAGCAAAAATTATTTACAACGTAGAAAAACAATAAATGCATGCCTTTCTAGCATTATTTAATCGAAAATTCAATTAAAACTAATGCATAGTCTATAAGCAATATTTTAATAGTGATTAATAAATCTTAAGTGTTTCTTAAATAGTACACTGCTAATAACAATTTAACAATATAAACCTTTACTTAGGTACAACTCATGAAGGGTTTTAGTATAAGTAGTGTCATTGTAGGTGTCAGAGGTTCTACTGTCGCTAAGATAACGATTGTGCATGGAGGTGACTTGGGTGTTCACGCTCAACTGCCGGAATTTTCTCCAACTAAGCCATTTAATAGAAGCTGGGTGGTGCACCATGAGCTTCTGTAGATCCCACAAGGTCCAATAATCAATGTGCCACAACCGGATTTAAAACCGAAATCTTCAACGAATCTACTCACCCCACTACGCACTTTTCTAACCTTCTCCCAATAAAAATGTATATCATCATCATCACCCGTGGCGCTACAACTCCAGTAGAGTCAAGGCCTCCTTCAGCTTGGCTCAGCAGTCTTCTCTATTGGTTGCCACTGCTCTCCAATTGCGGATTCCCAAGATGGACCTGGCATCCGCCGCCACTCCATCGATCCATCGGAGCCGAGGTCTTCCCAATCTTCTTGTCCCATAAATCCTCTCGTCTAGGACCATTTTAGGAATCTGATCCTGGGTCATTCTAATTATATGGCCTACCCATCGAAGCCGGCCTACTTTTATTACCCTTACAATATCTGGGCTCTTGTAGAGTCTTGTTAGCTTATCGTTCGTCCTTTTCCTCCAGATCCCATTGGTGCAAACCGGGCCATAAATTTTCCTCAATATTTTCCCTCGAAAAAGCTTCGTGTGAACTGGGTAATGTCCAGCATTCGGAGGCATAAGTAAGAACTGGTCTTACAAGGGTCTTATGCAAATGCACCTTCTTGTTTTGAGAAATCGCCCTGCTCCTGAAATGCTTCAGAAATCCAAAATAATATTTATTTGGGGGCATAATTCTGCTAAGGATTTCAGCTTTTATTTCATTATTCGCGTTTACCTGTGATCCAAGATTCGTTCATCCCTTCAAATGTAAAGCTCACGCCACACAATGCGATAGTTCGTGCACATCCAGTTGTGGGCCTGCATGTATATATGTATTTGGATTTTGATTCATTGAACTCTAAACCCAATCTAGCCGCTGCTATCTGGAAACTGAAAAAAGCATTTTCTAAATCTGTAGGGGTTCTCGCAACAATAACTATGTCATCGGCCAAGGCCAAAATCGTAGATCTATTGAATATAGTTTTATTGAAGAGAAGGCATGCGAGACAATCACCGTGTCTCAGGACTTTGTGAGCTTCAAAGCTTTCAGTCAGGTCACCCTATGCATTGCACCTTCTTCATCGTAGCCCTAATCAGAAGTATCAGCTTCGGTGGTATTCCCATTTCCAGAAGCTTCTGGTACAGCTCGTGGCTCTTTATACTATCATAGGCCATTCGGAAGTCAATGAACTGAGTAAAACATCGTATTAAATTGAGCCTGGTACACTTCTCAATGAATAAAAATTTAATAGTTTGGCTCATTATTCTGACCAGGATCATCGGTATTAATATTTTTCATATCCAATAAGGTGTTAAAAGGTTTACATGGTTAATCTTTGAGACAGACAAATGATAGGGGAGGATCAACTGGGGAGTTTAGTAATTATCTTTTACTTAAAAGATTTAATTATTACATATGTATATAAATTTTTTTCAATGATTTATTTCGTAATTATGCATCCAAACATCTGAAGTACATTTCCGTATAAAGATTTTATACTGCTTACAGATGTCATAAAATGTTATATTATTCAAATTTAACTGCAAGCTATAATAATTTTGACAAAAATAGTACCAAACATTATTTTAAACTTACATAGAACCTAATATAATTTTTCTTATTTTGTTTATACTAAAATCATATTATAATAATCATATTTTTGCATTTTTTGTTAATACTTAATTCACATTAATCGCATGCAAGAACTAACTAATGTCTATTTATGATTAATAGGGCCGCTATAATATTTATTGTCTATATTTTTAATCAGGGTATCTAAAAAACATTTCACGAAAACGGTCTAAGGTCGTACCGTGACTGGAGAGATCTTAAGCTGGCGATAACTGTCTTTGAATCATGTCACGATTTTATCTCCAATAGTTTTCTTGATGCTGATTAGTTGGATAAAGTCGAGGCTTTATTTTTAATAAATTATCTAACTCTTCATCTTTTAAAATAACTATATAAATATGTGTAACTATATTATTAATGGTTAATAGCTCTTATTTATATATAAATTGATATGAATAAAAGGAGTGAAATATCATGTAGTACCTTTTTTAAGTATAACTGGAATGCCAATGTGCCAAAAATAGTTTGAGATCTCTCTGTATTTTTTGTTGTTTGATTAAAAGTAATCCATTATTATATAAAGTATTGTATATTTTAGCACTATTTAATTTACTTTAGTATAGTAATTAAATTAAGGGGCACCTGTACCTGCCAAGATCTCTCATGAAGTTCATTTTCTTGAATCTGCAAATATTATGAGACACGTTTGTCATGGCCCTGTCTTTACCATGTGCGTCTATCGTTAAATCCTTTGTAGCATTGTAGTTGGTACATGTGTAAATTCGTGTTTCTAATGTACCATAGGTATTATGGCTGATGATTTGGTTATAGTTCTAAAATGTATTGATAGGAATATTCGAAGTTCGATGGCACCTCCTTGAACAGCCGTTGTCTAAAAATCAGTACACTCTCTTCATTGTCAGTACAGCGCTTTACCACTGAGCCACTCCATTCAACATTACTCCACGTACCACTCCCCTACATTTGCTAATAGTTATATGCTAAAATTAAAATGAAGAAATGAAGAAAATGACAATGTGAGGGATTGCTCATGGGGGCACCTCTTGTATAGCAACATAAATGAAGGAGATAAAGATAGGTTGGGCACTATTTTAGCTTCTTAATGAGATTCTTTCTTAGTTCATTACTTCGGATCAAGGGAAGGAAGAAGATCCACGAACGACGAATAGGAGAAGCAGCCGGAAGGTGACAGAAGTGCACGAAGACTAGAGGATGATCTATGGAAGCCATTAGAAGAGCTGGGAGCCCGATAAGAAAGCGGATTGGAGATCCTTGTATTGGCCTACGTGAGGTTTGTGCTACCGCGGGGTTCGAGTAATTGCGGTAGATATCTTCAAGTCCCGCATAAATCCGAGTAATTAGCAGCGTCTATCTCCCTCTCACGCTCAGTCCGTTTTATTTCCAATGTCCGGAGTATCCAAAGCTAACTCTCCGAATGTTCTTTGGCTCTTAAGTTGGGAGAAGAAGCGGTTATCCTAGTCTCGTAGGAAAAAGCTTTGGATGGTTTTATGTGCTCATTAACTGGTTTTATGAGTGTGTGATTGGATGTCTTGGAGTCATGTGTTATCGCTAGTAGTTGAGGTTCTTTCAGATCGTTCATGTTAAACCAGCTGTTTTTGTTCTACATGTAATTTCCAGGTTCATACTCTTGCTAGAACAGATCAACTAGAAAGATAATAGTTTCAGACTTTCCTAGTTGGAGCATGTGAAGTAGTTGGACTAAAAACTAACAGGTCATATTTTGCCTATACCTTTTTGGTTTTTACCAATTCTTTTTAGCAATAGTAATTACACAGGATGGGTCTCTGGCCCAACTCAGTGCATAATTATTGCTCGGAGTGCCAATAGAAGCGTAAACTATACTAATTCTAGCAATTTCAACTTACAAATTGAGAAATTTAAATAATTCAGACTATAATTGGTTTATAAATAAAAAAAAGAATACAGTTAATCCAAAGTTTTGAATTTCCTCTTCTCTCGGCAGTCCATATGACTGCCTATCTTTTTTGTTTATTCTCAAAAAAAAAATAGAAAGAGAAACCAGTAGAAAACAAAAGAAAGGATTCTCGAAACGGAGAGTTATAAAAAGACACAAGGACACAGAGCCCCGAATCTTGATGTGGCCGTCGACCTTGGAGAGTGCTCAATAAGGCTTTCATTGGCGTAGGTCCTGGCCCGGCCGTTCACCTCCACTTTCGGCGCACTTGTTCCAATTCGGTAATTCACCACGAAATTCTTCACAAGGCCCAAGTTTCTCGTAAATAATTTATATTTTTATTATAACGTATTATAATTAGACCTCTAGCTTCTATTCTGAAAAAAAAACTGTACAACAGCCTATGAAAGATAGTACATGGTTAAGACTGTACTGTTCCTAGGACAATGATTGTGCAGTGAGGTCCGAGGACATGCTCAACCTCATGGTTTTTCCTCGATTCAGGGTACCTATTTTATTGAGGCTAGGTGAGCCTCAAGATGGTTTGCTTGTCCCATAAGGTCCGTCAGTGTCTTTTTGTTGATTCAATAAATTATCTGCTACAGTTGAATTTGAACCGCATTTAGCACAGCAACGTGAAACAGCAACTTAGCACTCTACAAACTGTGTGCCGATATTTCAGACTAAATTTAAGCCATCAAAGTGATAAGGTATCTAGAGGTGACACGCCTAAACCACAATAATATAGTATAGATATATTATAGTATCACAAATCTAATATTAGAATTGATTATGAATTTATAATATAATATTGACATATCTTGGCCTGTTGAGGTAGGTTTTATGTTGCCCTGATGATGGTTAAAAATGGGTATATATATTAATATGTATATAGAATTAATGTGTGTGGTCCTAGAAACAGTTTTCCTGTCCATTGATATAATTATGCTAATACAAGTTGCAAAGGTTTCGTTCTGGTTGGAATCCACATCCAATTCGTTTCCTATGTCAGTCAGTTTGTGACCTTAATGTTTTGTTTCCATCGCAATTATATAGGCGGCGGTTCTAATCTCCTTCAGATTGGGGCCATTAAAATGAGCCGCATGTGAATTAAGAATAAAGAGGACGAGGCAAATAAAAAAAGAAAACGATATGAAGATACAAAACATAAAATAAAAAGAAGAAGCTAAAGAACCCTTGCTAACGAATCGGCTCGCGTGAGGACTCCGACTGTCTAATTTACATTTCGGAGTTCCCAGGAGAGAAAATGGAAAAAGTCGATTTAATGGAGCTATCGATAGCGCTGGCCCGGCAAGGTGAGAATCCAAATGCACCTCTTTGCATTGGTGCATCCGCCAAATGCAGCTCTTTGGATCGGTGCATCCGCCAAATTATTCGCCTTCTTAGCAGGCTCTCTTGCACTTAAATGCATCTCATTCCTTCATTTTTTTTTCTTCTTGGGATATATTAGCCTCAGTTAAAAAATAATAAAAACTTGGAAGGTGCAATGCCGAAGTTTTGGTCTTTTTTTGTCGAGTGACGGCTCACGAACACTTATTCCTACTCTCAGAGCTTTAAAAGAGCAAACGTTAATTGGGTCCGGTGTAGTGTTTTCATTCAACAATCCCGATATTTTATAGGATCAAGTTCAACCGCTTAACGAAAATTTGAACTATTTTAATATTTAAAAACTAAATAAAGAATCATTTTATAACTGTGGAACTCGAGAAAATATAATTATTACTATGATTGTATTTCAACATAATTATTGGAAGATTCTAAAAGCAATCTGGCTTCATCAAAAAGAATAAAGTAGAATCGTATAAATTAAGGATGGATATGGTGTGCCATCTCACATCAACAACCTAGAAAATATTTAATGAACTAAAGCCTTTAATAAATTGTTGCTCAATGTTTTGGCGCCCGAACTGGGTATCCCAGTGGCTGACATTAGCTACATCAGCCTTGGAGAAGAAGCGTTGTGCTCCTTAGAATAATGTGCATTTCTAATAATCTAGTACATGTTCTTAAATATATTGTCTGGTTCTTATTAGTTTAGATTTTTTTCCAACCCGAAAAATACACTTTTACAGCAGATCATTCGAAATATATTAACAATAAAAAAAAACAGATCTTCCTAATCAAATGTCTAAGAATCATAAAAAAATTATCGAATATATACTCAAATCACCACAAGAACTGGACATCCCAACAATGCATGAATTCATACACCAACAAACCTTCAAATTCTTCACTTCATGCCAACTACCAGACAACACACTCATACAAGTAATAGGAAATTATACAAAAACAACAACACCAAACACATAGACACAAACGAACAAAACACATACTATTATAAATAATATGCATTTTGTAACATGTTCTTATATATAAATTAATATGTTCTAATATGTTATATTTAGGAGCGATGTTGTATATAATAATAATCAATAAAATAGAGCCAAAACTCAAAAAGAAACACTATTATTTATTATAATGCAATTGGGAAAAACCACAATGCAAAGCCTTATGTTTCAAATTTCTCCAGTAATACACTCACTTACCAGTCGACGTTTCGCCTATTCAGGCATTATCAAGACACAAAAACAAAAAAGTGTTATGTGAATCACATCTCGAAGAAAAAGGTGCAATACATCCCAACGATCAACAGCCCAAACAGGCTCCAAACATGAGACATCACCCCTCCACCAAGACGTTCAACATACAACTCAAGAGTCTTGTTGGTGGGGTGCTGTCTCATGTTTGGAGCCTGTTTGGGCTGTTGATCGTTGGGATGTATTGCACCTTTTTCTTCGAGATGTGATTCACATAACCCTTTTTTTGTTTTTGTGTCTTGATAATGCCTGAATAGGCGAAACGTCAACTGGTAAGTGGGTGTATTACTGGATTTGAAACATAAGGCTTTGCATTGTGGTTTTTCCCAATTGCATTATAATAAAATATAATAATGTTATATGTATATTCTTATATGTTCTTATATATGTATATGTTTTTATATATAAATTTTTTATTAATTAAATCCTATGTACTTCTTTTTTTCTGTTTTTTTTTTTAATTTTGCCAACAACAAAAACATATTAACCTGTAACCATTGTAAGTAAACTTACGTAATACTTAAAGTAAAAATACTTAAGTAAATTTTCATTGTAAGAAATTATCCCATCAATGTTTTAAAATTTGTATATAATTTAAAATAAAATAAAACAAAATATTTTTTTTTAAATGAAATGCAAATGAAAATAATGAATCCCTACAATATTAAAAATATCAAGAAAATACTGTCACTTCAAATAATGATAGACGAATAACATCATCAGTATCGAAAAAATTCAGTTATTGAGTCCAGGCCTCCTTTAATTTTTTTTTTGAGATTTCATATTAATTTAACTCCCGGGTAGAGGTATATTATTCCTCCGTATCCCTAGTCTTATATGGTGGTGGGACTGCTAGCTCAGAGCCTTCAGACTTGCTTGTTCCCTCAATTCGGTGGACCAGTGGCTGATTGCAGTCTGTTGACTAATGATTGCCAATTATTATACAATTGCCAATCATCGATTAACACGGAAAGTAAATCTAAGGGTTTTCATATGAGACTTTTTTTTTCCGCTTTGAGCAAGAAAAGTCATACTTAACATTTTAAATTAGTTTTTCGCTCGCACATCGAAAATTTCGAGATTTGTTGTTTTTTTTTAAATTGTATTAATTTGGTTTAATTATAATTTTAAGAACTCATAAAGTTTTGATATAAAAGTATGAATGGTATGAACGCCCTGACTAGCAGACTGAGCCAATAATACTTGCTGTCATAACTTTACAATTTACTACCTGATAAGAAACAGGAAGGCAGATAACCCAGTTCAACAACCATCAAACTCACCATCACAGGAGGCCACTGTACAAACGTACATATCATAGAACTCTGAACGTATGACTGCTGTTTTGGGGAGGTGGTATGGTCTGTTTGTTTGGCATCACTAATGATTCCTTTAACATTTGTTAAAATAATATTTAATTATTCTGTTTAAAAATACATTTAATGTTTAGGCATTTCAGTGATTCGGAAGAGGCATTCTGCGAACCCTACAAAGAAACACCTGTCCCACTACAACCCGTGAACGGGTCTTGGGTTCAGTACATGTTAGAGACTGTATTGTTTCATGGACAACAGTCGTTCAGGGAGGTGATTTTTCCTAGATCATGCGCAACCCTGCGAGCCCTAAACAAACCTCAATATTATATTTAACTTATGGCTTTTCACTTCTGATTTTAAAGGCACTCCGTGATTTGGCGAAAAAAAATTCAAATGTTTTCTTATTTTATGGAATATGCAACTGTATATTCTAAGGCTTCCATAAATTTATTTGGTAAATAATGATAATGCGTACTATACCAATAAAATGTGGAAGAAAACGGACGGGGTGAAGGTGAAAAAATTCTCTTATTTAGAGAAAACTTTTTATTAAAGAGCCAACGTTTCGACCCACATTGCAGGTCTTCGGGGATGTCGAGGGAGGGCGCTCTGGCTGCGTTTAACTACTACTAGCATCACTAACTACTAATTTAGTTACGTTTGAAGATAACCAGTCGAATGGTGCTAACAAAAGAATTTTAAATTTTACTTATTCTGAAATATAAAATCAATTTTTTATGAGGAAGGGATTATTGGAATAAAATAAGCTGAATTGGACTACTTATGACACCTTAAAACTTTTGCGCCAAATCACAAAAATACCCACTCATTAATCTCAAATCCATTATCTCTGATGCATGTAAACCCAACAGTCACTTACATTACATGATAAATTAATTTTATAAATAAAAATGTTTATACTTCTTGTATATTGTATATATTTTCACGGGTTCAGTATATGGTAGAGGGAGGCTGTACTGTTTTTAGGACAATATAGGACGTTGTGCATGGATGTTATTAGTCCAAGATCATACTCAACCGCCAGGTATTTCTTCCAAATAACGTTACCAACATCGTAGAGTCTGGATGAGCCCCGGGAAGGTCTTTAGATCCCACTGGATCCATTTGTGGCTGTTAACAGATCATATAATTTATCCGTATATACATTAAAGCCGGAATTGAGCCTGCATTGCATCTCAGCACTATACATACTGAGCTATCCCGCTCCCATGGTAAGGAATAATAAAAATTTTAAAAATAATAATTAAATTAAATAAGAAATAAAATTACATGTTTTTTTTATTCTATTTAATTTTATTAGTAATATCCCCATCCAATCTCTTCATACTTATTTTTAATTCAGCATTGAGGTTTTGGTAAATTTACTGGAGGATCATAGAATTAAAAATAAAAATATTATATATATATACATATATATATATATATATATATATACATATATATATATATATATATATATATATATATATATATATATATATATATATATATATATATACTCTGAGATGCAGGACGGTTACAGAGGGCAGTACCAGCCGACAGAAAAGGGCCAGAAGCGGGCACGGCAGGATATAATTTAGTGGGAGCGGCGAGCTTTGAACTGCCGGCCACTAGATCAACCCCACCGCCCGGCATACCTCACCCATCGCGAGAAATAGCCGATTTAGGAGCTCCCTTCTCCTCTCGCTAATAGTTCCTATTCTGCCGGGACTCGGATCCGCACGCTCTCCTTCGGTCCTGTCGCCGAGGAACAAGGCTTGTAATCCTGAAGGAGTAGGGTCATGTATGGGGAATGGAATCGATTGGCCGTAACAGCAGGGTATAGATGTGTTCGCTCGTATATCGAGAATGCCCTTGCCGTGCTGTCTTCATTGCGCTTAGCGAAAGTCTTGGATGTTTGTTATGTATGTTTTATACAAACTGAAATATAACATTATATCCTAAAATTAATCTTAAATGCAAATAAAATAATACAGTTACAGCAATTATGCAAATCCGTGCTAGAGATTGGCTGAGTCAGAATTTTGTACTGTTATCAGAGTACCCTCACGCGAACCTCATTACCGCTTAGGGGAGCGTCCCTCTGATGGCGGATGTTTGGATGGTCGGTGGAAATTATCTGGAGTTTCCTCCCGGCTAAGTCCGATGGACTTATCAATGAGAGCGGTCCCCCAGACTTGCTGGAGGGATGTGAAGTAGGTTAGAACGCCCTATTCACATTATTTTTTAGTTAAGAACTACCGCTAATAGTCGTGAATATTTCTGAGTTAAACCTCTCCTTATCCGGAGGTAAACTAGTTTCCTGTCCGGGTCTCCGAGTGGGAACTGCTTCAGGGGATTCATCGCGAGAGTTCATTTAGGTATGTGCAGTCCGTGGACGGAAGTTTGTTATCAGGTATTGGTAATATCGGTGTCGAACTTTCGGGTTCGCTTAGCCTTATTATTATAACTATTATCAAATACAGTTACTATTTCGGAATAAAAGTATCCATTATCCAAAAGACACTATCTCAGCTTTCTTTGGCAGGCATAAGACAATCATAGTTATGCATCATAATGCATGCTGGAATTTGTAATATAATGTTGTGAAGAAATTATTGATAAGTATCATCTTTGATTCATTTCTTTTCTTATTTTTTTTAAACTATGCAACTTACGATGTTCGATTCCTTTCATAACAACAAAATTCATGTGATTGTTAAACACTTTCTCGATGCCTTATATATCACAGCTTTTTCACCCTACCTAAATGAAACACAGGAAAAGAGATTCAGCGGCTTGAGATCAAGAACAGATTCCCCGTGCGCAGCGAGATACACGATCCCTACATATCGGCACATTCCGCTCGGATGAGCACTGGCCCGGTCATGCAGAAGCAAAATAAGAAATAGGGAAAAAATGCCTCGGAGATTGTCATTGATGACTATCGGCTAAGAAACGCCACCCACGCACGAGGAATAAGAAAAAAAAATGGCACGGAAAAAAGACGAAGATGAGTTGAAGGGCCGGTGAGCCGGGCAGATGGCACCCGGCATTGGTGTCTTTTTTCCCAGGTCACTGTCCTCCTCATTCATCTCGGCACCTGTTCCAACCGATATATCGATATCGTTCGCTTCGAGTCGATCCCTTCTATTGCCGAGTCGTTAACGAGCGAACCCTGCGCAAGACTCTCCAAAGATTATCATAAACTCCTTCGCGTATTTATTTCTTCTGTTTTTACTTATATATTTAAACTTGAACGATTTTATTCATGTCTACTATTACCAAATTATTTATTAGTGTCAAATTGTTAATATCAAGTTTTTAATCGATCACCATTGTCAAACGAAATGGCTGATGATAATGTCGAGTACCGACCATATTATTGTGATGACTAGTGATTTTTCCGCCAGAGCTCAAAAACAAAAGCCTCAGAAGGAATTTTTGAAGAAAAATCGATTATTAAAAACAATTTAATTGAAAAATGTATTCGTGCGGTCAAACCCACATCCACTGTTGACAGATTAAATAACTTATCTACTAAAGCCGGATTTGTATCGAGGAAATTCGGATCGGCAGCTCAATGCTCTACCACTGATCTACCCCGCTCCGTGATAAATTAGTAACATTAGTACCTAACGGACGACCTGAACTGTATATGAAATAGAATTTTTGTATTTGTATCACTATTCATCACTAAAAATAATTATATTGGATACAGATCCATTATCTAAATTTGCTTTTAAATTTCATAAAAAATGAAGCTAAAACTCCTTTTTCTAACGTTTCAGCTCATTTATGCCAGCACCAGGTAAAAGAAACGTAGACTTAAGCTTTAAATTTCTTCTTCTTATTTTATTTATTTTTATTTAATTGTAAATATAATATGTAGTAATAAACATGTTTCTATTTTAACGTGACATTCCACTGTCTCCAACTGTCGCTTAGAGTAGTATGTGCTGAACTGTAAGGATGATGTTACGATTCTGCTCTACATTTATGTGGTATCACAACTTTATATTCTTATTGAATAGCTTGAATAGCTATAATGGTGATTGGTTTGGTATTAACCGAAGTCCAAGGTTTTATATAGAATCTTTCAGGAAAAAAGAAATAGCATGTCAATTTAATGGGTTTTTGCACTTTTAATACGTTCTTATATGTAGAGGTATGACACTAAAATAAACTGTTTACTTAAAACAAATATTTAAAATATATATAAAAATATTAAAACATTAATTTTGATCTACTCTTAAGAAGTAGGCGATTGAATCATTAAATAATACTGAATAAATACTACGTAATTTTGAATCTTATTTCCATAATTAATCCACAGTGATGATTTTAGCCGTGATTTGTCTCATTAGTTTTACAAATATGTATGGAACAACATACACGTTACAGGTCATAAAAAAATTATTTCAATATATAACTCATTATAATCTATGACTATTACTTTCGATGTATAATTTATCAAATGCTACCAACCTTCGGAATAAATGAAGTAAATTGAGTTAGGAATGTAATATGCTGCAAGGAATAATAAAGGAATGTGAAGGAAACTGCAAGTGATCTATCTTGTAATAATATAAAGTGCTAATCTATCTCTGCATGAAGAGCTCTTAAGTTCTCCCTATTTATATTCATTTAGCAATTATCCTGTTAGAAAACTAGAAGTGTTATTGCTTCGAGTAATTTTTTACTTTGATGTTCTTTAAGTAGGTAAAAGTTTTTTTTTTCTTGTTTGAGTGAATCAAATAGAAAAAAAAGAAGTACTTTCCTATTCGTTTTCACTCACGCCTCCTTTTTCAAATAACTGACATTGTATATAATATATTTGTATTTATAATAGGTTTTCGTCTCAAATTCTGTTTGTTCATAGCTTCTGAAACTGAAATAGATTGATATTTTTAAAAAATACACGCGCATCATCAAGTTTTGTTTACCACTTTACCTACAATAAATGTTAACGATTTCTAATTATTTCTATTTAAAGGTTTCATTTTCTGTAAACACATTATTTTTTAACATTTATTTATTGCAATTACTAGTGCATTATAAAAATACAACAAGTAAATGTGAATGATACGTAGTAGCATGAGAGGCAAGTAGAGAAACTACTTACTGGTAGTACTCAAATAACTAATTCAACTAAGAAGATCATGAGGCCATCTTCTTTTGAGATGGCTCATAGGATTATCGGTAATTGAGTAGATACCTAGGTTTGAAATTAGTGGGTTCGAAAGGAAAGAACTGATATCGTGTTCGGCCCAAATCAGCAACAAAGGGACACTAAGGATAACTTTGTTTTTTTCGTAGGATTTGACGAAGTTCTTTGAAGCGTAAGGATTGGATACGAGAGGAATTTGAGGAGAGCTTAGTAGAGTCAGCTTAAAGCATATGTCTAATCAGAAACGGCCAGCAGTTTCTTGTAGTTTTGAGTTATAAGTGGAAGAAGGGAGATCATTGTTGAGACTTGGAAAAGGGTGGAAGAGAGTTAAAACCCTTCAAACCACGTATAAATTGAAGGTAAGAGATGATAGGCTTATTAGGAATGTTAACTGTTAACTGTTTAAAGGAGAAGAAGGTGAGGAACGACTATATAAAACTGATTGACATGGAGAGGTTATGCACTCTGCAAAGTAGGATCTCATGATTAACTGAGTCGAAGGCTTTGGTGAAGTCGAAGAGAAGAAGAATTGCGATTTTTCTGTTGGTCTTTGATGATTGAGGATCTTAGGCAATTGCCAACAAAACAGATTGAGTGGATTAATGGGAACCAAATTCGTGGTGTAGAGGATCGAGGAGAGGTTTTTGCAACAAGGAATCAAGCTGTGAGTGGACTATTCTTTAGAGTGGTTTTGATAAGTTGGGGAGGAAAAAGATAAGTTTGAAATCGGAAAGTACAATAATTTAGGATCACTTAAAATATATTTCATATCTAGGGAAGTGAAAGCAATATTTTCTGCTTTTGGAATAAAATGAATAAGTAAATTATTCATTTAAGGAGAGAAGTAACACGCATAACTTTCCTATACAGACGGTGAACCGATGAAGCTTTCCGAAAGGGTTTAGGAGTATTCGGACCCTCATAAATATACAGCTCAATCCTGTGGGTTGGAGGGAACATATGCACACAAGGCTCCATGAATAAATTCCATCCATCAGTTATTTCAACTTTATTGATCACTAAACCGATACTTTGGTCGATGTATCTACAGATGAAGAATTCCGCCCTAAAATATGGCCAATGTATCCTATAAATATTATTGCAAAGAGTTAGGCTTGTGGCACGATAATCTCCTTAATTAGTAAACTGGGTGCTTTCCTCTTGTACGGGCACTATTACTGATAAGGGGAGAGGAGATAGCAATCATTTGAACTTTTGACAATTGTTATTGTTTATGTATGTTTTCTTATTACCGCTTTTCTGTTTTCATTTATAAAACATAATTCAAATGTCAAAAAGAGATATTACTTCGGTGGAAGTGGTGTAAAGAAGGTCGCAATATGAAATTATGTTTAAAAACAATGACCTGGAGGTGTCGTTCAAGAAGTTGCAGAACTAAGCGCGGTTTAAGAATTGGAACCTGGCTCGATTCCACAAGATTGTATTTTTTTAATGCAATTGTATTTATTTCTGAAGTAAGGAAATGGCAAGTGATAAATTTTGTTCAGAAGAACTTAAGATGTCAAAAAAGGCGTTCACAGTTTAAAAAAAAGTGTTTGAGGGATTTGATTATTATTGCCTCGAAACAAAATGGATATCGAATAATAGGAAGAGAAAATAATATAGTCAAGGTGGAGATGAATTGATTCAATATTGATATCTATAAACATCGAAACATAGGGACATATCGATAGCCATAAATTGGCCCGCTAATAAAATATAAATGTTAATGGTATGTTATTATTATTAGTTCTTTCTTACTTTCTTATTCAGACATCCCTTCTACCTTGCATTGTAGAGATTTTGCGTAAGGAGCGCCATCTGTCTCTGTCATGGGCTGCTCTCCTGACTTCAGCCCTTCCAATCCCTTTTTCTTTTAGGATATTTTGGAGCTTATTCTTCCAGGTCACTTCCACTGGGTCTTTTTCCTGTTGGTTTAAACTCCATAGCTTTCTTCACTGACCGGCAATCATCTAACCTCATAGCCGAACATTATTATTGTTACGGGCTACTAGGTATTAAAATGAATTAGACTACTCCAAGATTCAAGATACTAAAGTTTATTAACAAAAGTGATAAAAACAATACAATTAAACTATTAACAATTAAATTATTAGACTAATATAAATTTACAATAACAATATTCTAAATATTTATTATCTAGGCCTAACTCCTATTTAATTATAATATAAGAATATATGAATATTATAAAATTACACGACAACTTATTACAACTAATTAACAATTATAGTTCATTAGTCCACCGACCGTAAGATTCTCCAAGTATGACAAACTGACACACAGTAACGAACAGAAACAGTTTATTACACTCGCGAGACTGTCACAGTTCACTGATACACTTATTACACGGGCCGGTTCAACACTGACTAGTTTATCACACTGACACTCACTTATTACAGCTCATCACCGTGCGTGATCAACTCTCAGACTGACTCGCTCGAGGCGAGGGAGGTATTTGAATAGGCAAGGCCGAACATTCTAGAACACGGAAGTAGGGGAAGCTGTTCCGGGAATGTCTAGAACCTTCTTAATCACTTCCGACAAAAGGAGACGATCGAGAAGGTCCTATTTTAACTTCTCCCGCCGACGGATTTAAGCCGCTAATCCCTTGCTTCCGTCTTCCTCTCTGTGACCGTAACGTTATTATTTAAATTTAAATGTTCTTAAGTTATGTATATATAATTTTTTTACGTCAATACTCCTAAACAGAAGCGCTAACGTCGGATGGTAAGGTTAAGTAATGATTAAAACATTGTAACTGCTACAGAGCTGGGTCGATTCCTGAGCGGGTTGTGATTTATTTTATGGATTTACGAAATTAATGTCTATCTTCCCACTCAGTTTATATAAACTGTTGAAACTCTTCTTAATAGGAGCGGAAAAACACCTTGAACCTCATTAAAAAAAAGTGGAGTTACATTGCCTCCGTCGTGACCTGAGATCGCCGAAGTGGAGGATCGGTGGCCCCAGACCGCCCTAGGACAGCCGGTAACGGACCACGAGGAGACTTCGGGATAACGGGCTAGTCTTTTTTCCAGGACTACTAAGAATCAGGCAAGTCCTGCTGCCCGATGTCCTTTTGAAGGATGAGGACTGCAAAAACATACCCGCACCTTTCTTTCGCTGATTAACCGTCGACTCAACAAGGGTTCTATCCCGATAGAGGCAGGCTAGCGTTTTTGATCATTAACGTATCCTGTCAAACGTAATCATACTTAATTTATAAACACCTGATTAAAAAGAGATTCAAGATAACTTATTTCAATTAAATTAGCTATACGTTTCTACGTACAACAAATTTTAGTAAGAAAGAGAGAGAAAAAACTGCCACTGTTGAGCATTTGGTTCAATATATTATAGAAACCGAACTGTACCTTGGCCCCACTTTTTGAAGTGAAAGCCTCCTACGCCCCTCTCACATAATAAACTGTATGGGCATTTCAAAAAAACAAAAATTATTCATTAAAAACAAAACATTTATTTTGAACCCTGATCTATTCACTGTTAATATTATAAATATTTTGTATTGAATCGATACCTTGAGCTCAGTAACCCATTACCCTACGAGAAGATCTAATAAGCTTCTCAGATAAATTATAAGATCTTATAAACATTAATTATAAGAGCTGACAAACACACCTCACATCAACAGACTTTCCAAGACTGATGAATACGACTGAGGTGACATTATCACATCTTAAAATGTTCATATTCGAGTAATATCAGAATAATCGACAACACCGAGCTGTGTGTGCTGAAACCGTTGACTGAATAATTATTTGCTTGTATTTGAGAGACTTCAAGATTTGTTTGGGAATCTTTCCATGATTTGATTATTGTTAATCGATAACTTTAAGCCTTGTCACAGGAAGGGTGTAGAGGATATTACCATTAAGAGGATTAATGGCGTACATGGGAATATTAATGGAGGCCATCAGGGATCGATTATAACCCGTCGCAGAGTCGATTATCAACTCTGATTGAATCTGCTCAAGTTTACTAGAACGACAAGGCCCGAATTATTGGAGCCATAGTGCATAATATTAGCCAAGCCATAAGGCATTAGCTAGAGTGGGCGCCGTTGCACTAAACCAGTTAACTGCTCCTAGTCTCTTCTTCAGCTTGGCCCATCCGAGACAATTTTCCCTCTTCGAAGTTTGTCATCGGAAATGCAATTTATGACAGGCTTTTAAGGGCCTCAAACGATTTTAGTTTGCATGGGTAGAACTGTCGCTGTAGAAGTTAAATTTAAATCAGGCCAAGGAAAATTCGACACTTTTTGTAACAGTTTCAATAACAAGAGGTTCTTAAAATCTTGTTCTTAAGCATGTTTTGTCATCTTATTGTTATATTATCATGTTATTGTTGAGTTTAATGATAGCATGTGATACAAAACAAGTCAAATTGCCGGTGAGACTGCTCTAACTGTGACAGTTGAGCTTTTAACCTCATAACTACTGGAGAGCTCCTTTGTGCGCTATAAAATCTATTTTTTGGTAGACCCATTGAATTAATTTCAACCTTCTCATTTGGGTAATTTCATCCCATCTCCATCCCGATTTCATCAATAGGTATAGGGAAGAACTTTAAACCCCCTCTAAAATAAAATAATAACAAATAAATCAATATCAATTCCAATGTGGCAGACTTGGTACTAAGTTAGTGACATTTCTAATTTGTTTGCCAATACACAGATTTCTGCTCGATTCAATCATTCCGTAGAATCAAAAACAGGAGTTCATCGGAAAAGCCATTTTCTTTTCCCATGAACTGCTGATGGAAAAGAAAATGGAAAAGCAGAAGAATAGAATAGGAAGTAAGAGTAACGAAAAGTGGATGGATTATTATAATAGTTCTCCATAAGCTCATTCTCAACTTCTTCACTTTAGTATTCTAGGACCACTAACAGAATATTCATTATACTGTCACACCTTCAACATCAATTTCTTGTTTATTTTAGTCATGAATAAGTAATAAATCACAATGAATAAGTGAAAATAAAGCACATGGAAGATTACCCTGAATAAATGATTGAATCCCCGAAGTTTCGGGGATAAATTATTTAATTTGTAAACAGCCGTGGTTGGAGACTGTTAGATCTGTTGCCCTCCTGGAGATACCCCAACCTCTACAAAGAGGGTACCATTAAAAACCTGGAAAAAAATTAGCGGTTGAGCGTGATCTCAGATAAATTACCTCCCTGTACAACCATTATCTAGAACCGTCCCTATCATGTACTGAACCCAACTTTATGTGTATTTGCGTAAGTTTCACTAAATTACCTCAAACTCATGGAAGCAGGACTATTCAAAATCTTTAATAAGAGTGAAATCTATGAGTAAAAATCTTACTTTGTGAATACAATGGGATGATAAAGTAGAAATAAAATAAATATATTGGCCTTTCGATGCTATTTCTTGAAAATGTCTGCAACAGGTGTTGGTATTTGTTGAAGTTGTTCATGAAAGATTTCTCATCAATTTCCTTTTTATTAGCCTCCTCGTAAGAAAGATCATTTCAACCTTAACCAATCAAACAGTTGATATGTCCTTTAAGTTTATTTTGAAAGCGATATAAAAAGTACCCAATTATATTTTTTAAACTTTTCAATTTTTTAATAATATGTATTCATGGCTGAAACTTTTAACCTTTTAGTTACTGTAAATGGACCTGTCGGTTGATAAAGTTGCATATGTACTGGTATATGCTTGTGGTATATGTTGATTAGTATTGATTACTTGTTATGTATTGATGTAACAATATGGACCAAATGGAGCACGTACTATTAAATTAATTTCAATTTCATCATTCCAATCGTCTAGTACTATCTATTTCTTCCTCTACGATACCTGGAATTCCGATTGTACTGAAAATCAAATGACCTAGAGATCTCCAAATTAATTAAATGTACGCACAATTATTTTAAATAAGTTTGTGGATGCTTATAAGTTTGTGGAAGATGACAAAGTAGCTCTGTGTCTAGAGCGCTGATCGGCTGTGTTGGAGGTCTTGGGGTCAAATGCGACTGTGGAAAATAAATTATTTAATCGATAAATGGCCTTAAAATGGACCCTGTGGTATGTCCAATCCCTTCTGTGACATTAAAAGAGGTTACCTTTAATTGGGAAAAAACCTGACAGTTGAGAACGATATCGGCTAAATCACCTTCCTGCACAAGTGTTGACTCTACCATGTACTGAAGACCGTCCAATGGTTACAATGGTAGAAGTTTTTTTTCCATTCTTCAAAATTAATTGAATACAATGCATCGCGTAATCATCCTATTTTTTCTATCCAAACTATTACGCTACTTAGTCTTTGGAACGAAATTTAAATGACATACCCGATTTGAAATTACATCGATAATTTAGTATATAAAATAAAAATAATAATGACTTTTGTGTTAGATCGGTAATGAAGTAGTTTTGAATGAACTCTAAACGAGCTAAGACACCTATATTCCTTCATATTCCAGCTTCTTGTGTGAGCTTCATGCTTCTTCCAATATTTTCCAGAGTATTACTTTCCAGATTACTTTCTCCAGACTTTAGCCTATGAAGAGATATATTATCCAGGCATTAAATGGAGGCCATCGACTCCAGAAACTACTTAACAACTCTTAAATTAACGCGTGTCTTATTCGCAGCCCTGGCGAATCGATCTTCCAGTTCTGCCTAGAAGAAACTATTTGCTCCTCTTTTGAAGAAATTAATAGACTCTTTTCAATTTAGCGATTTGTTTCGAGCTTCATTAAAATGAGAGAAAACCCGTTTGAAATAATATAACATATTAATTTAACGGTGCTTGGATTCTCATTGGAATCGTTTTTCCTGTGAGTGTGTAAGGGCGTAAGAGTGGCTTTCTTCGCTTCATGTTCGTAATGAGCTGAGTTTAATAGCCAAGATGCAAATGAGGTTGTCCTGGTCTTTATTATCCTTTGTCTCCGGTAGCGGTTAGTGGCTGTTTCTGTCAGGAACACTGCAAAACAGAAATGTATCATTAGTAAACGTCGTCAATTATCATTTTAAAATATTTAAATGGAAGCGTTATTAGAAAAAAAAATCTTTTGTGTGTTCAGAAAACTAAAAACAAAAATTAATTCAATATGTTTCGCTTTATTTTTTAGAATACTCTGAAATGAAAATGGATAAGAACAATAAAACAATAAAAGCCTGTTCAGAAAGTATCATAAGGAAGTTTTAAGTAAACCTTCAATATAGTTTATCGATAATTTTGTTGTTTTTTTTTAAATATTTATTGGCTTAGTGGAGAGAAGAATATCAACAATTGGGTAACAAGGAAGACAAATACTGCCAGGTTTAGTATACTTCGTTAAAAGAAATATAAAAGCTCCCAAACCCTGAAAAGCCATGATCCATGGATCTAGACCGATTTGTCGCTTTCGTTGAACTCGAAAGGCAATTGCCAGTTTCTTCACTCTTGTCCTGAGCGTCTTCGTCTCTTTTCTCGGACCCAATTGGTCTCAAATTCATTGACGCTGTAGGAGGAGAAGAGCTGGAATATCCTCTGGTTCCGCTTTGCTCTCACACGTAAAGGGTGGAGGTGGATTTGAATATCCTTATCGTATTGTGGAATGGATCTCTAATACTTATTGCCCTTGAGTGTGGCATTATGTATTATTTTACTTTCCAATAAACAATAAAAATAAATCATTGATATAGGAATATAGTACATAAAACCGTAGTAGAAAAATACCAATATATATTTTTAAATTCTTCATTTTTAAACAGATAGTTTAATATGTTTATGCAGATATTTTTTATGCAAATTAATGATTTATTTTTGCAAATTATGAGATTTAATTGTTGTGCCTAAGGTTCAAGGGCTTCAAATCAAGCTGCTCGTAGATTTGATTTAAGCCGTTACCAGCTGGAGATCGATCCTATGTGTTCTAGGACACTCCTACAGCTCACCTAGCCTCTATGAAGTATGCTCCCAAAATAGGGAATAAATCTGACGGTTGATCCAAGACAAATTACCTCCCTGTACAACCGTTGGACAAGAAACAGTACAGTCCCTACCACGTTCTGAACCCAAGGCCCTCCACAGGGTTTTAAAGTTTCGGTATAATAAAGTCGCGTATTGAAGGCACTTGCTTGGCGATTTGTTCAAGATCATAAAGGCATTACTTACCTCTTTGCCTGCCGCCAGGTCGGACAGCCATGATAAGAGCCATCGATATCCCTAGGACACTTGCGATGGCAGGTAAGAATTATTGGCTGTGCGAACTGGACCAAATCCCTCAGCAGCGATGGGTAATTAACTATCAGCTGACAGCTCGCGGTTCATCCGTCCATGGCCGCAATTACTTTTCGCATAATTTACATCTCATCTGTTATTAGCTCGGGATGGATATTTTTGAAAAAATCGGGTGAAGGGTTGAAGATACCTTTAGGGCTCTTTGTGGGAAAGTCTCCTTAGGTCCCACGGTCTATTTTTATATCGGTGCATAATTATTCACTTGATGGCCCGCCGCATTATAAAGCGCATAATGAGTGCGAGCATTGAGGAAAGTAATCGTTGAAGCCTCCGCTCAAGTAGCTGGCACAAGACGTCTCTTTTAAACAGGGGATCGATTTTCGTAGATATCACTCATTTTGCAATAGTATTACTTAAAATAACATTTGACGGTTGGTTTATATACTCATTACTTCTCACTTTTATTTTTTATAGTAGGAGGGGTCACCTGTGGTGTTTCGCATATCTTTCTATGTCCAGTAATCACCGGGATCACGGCTTGTGGAGAAGTCTGGGCGGTGGGACCTACAACTCCATATATAAATATATATATATATATATATATATATATATATATATATATATATATATATATATATATATATATATACATAAATTACAACAAGTTACTCGATTCAAATTTTATTTTGTTCTGTTTAGCGAGCTATAAATTCTTAATCCTTTCGTTTTTTAATTTGCAGAATGAATCGGAGATGTTTTATTAATTTACTAATATATGTAAGTATCTGAACACGTTAATACAAAAGACTTCAACATTGATTATGAATTTTAAGTTAATAAAGCGTCCTTGTTGTACATACAGGGCCTGTTACGTGGCGCCCGATCCTCTAACCTGTCGATTCGAAGCCGAACAATGCCCCTAAAGTTTTAAGGTACAACGCCGCCAGTTATGAATTATACAGCAGCCTGCCTCGATTTACAAGAGATCCCGACGCTTTATGTAATACTTTATTATAAAATCCGAAGAGTCGTTGACTTTTGAGAGGGAGGCGAAGAACCGATCCATCTCAAGGGAAAGATTGTCATGTCTTTGGGAGTTGGAATTTAAAAAAAAATATATTCATATATATATGTATATATATACACATATATATATATATATATATATATATATATATATATATATATATATATATATATATATATTGCTGTTTGACACATAATATAAAGCCATAATGTTAAAAACTGCTAAGTATATGTATAAAGATAGATTTCTATAAGTTTTTAATACTATAACTTTTTTTTTTATTTCTTATATATAATTATTATAAAAAAGAAATTACAGTACGGGAGGAATACATGATGTTCCTCAGATACAAAATTTATCTATTAAAAAAATTAATTAATTTTCAGATTAGTATCCTTATTTTAAACTCTAAATTCTTAGAATCGAACTATCATCCTGTTGCGTACAAATGAAAAAAAAATTCAGTTCTAGTAAATTTAATTAAATAAATTGATATTTAAGAGCAAAATAAATATAAAATGCATATTAAGACATTAGTGAAAATATCCCAACCATAAGCCTCTAAACCAAACAAAATTCAATAAAATTAAATAACGAGAAAAAAATACCTGTCATTATTTTGCTCATTCAAACATATTCAGGACAGAAATAGAATAATAGCAAAGGAAAAATAACAAATAAAGCATACACTGAATACAAAATGCAGCAAAACACTATCCAAAGGAAACATCCCACCACCTCCTAAAACAAACACAGCTCAAAGCCTCCCCCCCTATATTCATGAGGGAAATATATTTTGTAATTTTTTTTTTAAGATCCAAAGTCATATAACATCTTTTTTAGTTTCTTTTTTATATTTATATACAATGTATATAAATATAAAAAAGATATTATGATGTATATTATACAAACATCAGTTTTTAAATTGAGTTTTTTTTTCTTTATATACATATATATCTCCAATTGAACTGATAAAGGCAACTGATAAAAATAATAAATTGAAAAGTATTAAAGCGGAAATAAAACCGTGGAAAAGTTCTTGCCGCAGCAACAGAAGAGAGGAAGTAGTCATCACGAGACTAAGAATCGGCCACACGCGGATGACACACGGATATTTGATTGAGAAAGATGCACCACCAAAGTGCGGAAGTTGCAGGGTGTAACTATCACCCACATCTTGGAAGACTGCCCCCTGTATGAAACATATTTTCATGGCTTGGGGATTGATAGGAAAACCTCGACTATCCTGGGAAATAACGCCGCAAATATAGACAAAGTGATAACCTTTCTTAAAGAAAATAATATTTTCAGTAAAATATAATAATTATAGGTTAAATGGAAATAAAAGTTAAACCAAAAAATAATAAAGAACTAAATATTGAACCAAAAGAAGAAAGAGGCTGATAAATGAATAAATAAATAAATAATGAAATAAACATTTGAACAAAAAGAAGAAAGACGCTAATGACCATAGATGTTGTGCGTCTATAAGCAATAAAACCTAACCTAACCTCTCCAATTGAAAACTTTTAAGGATGTGCTGATTTTTTTTTTTTTTTTTGTTTTTGGCCTATCTATTAACATTTTCGAATATATTTGGTGTGAAATACGAGATAATATAATAAATGTTGACAAATATTTTTGCTCGGCCAGAAGCTGACGTAAATCGCTTTTCCTATTCCTTCTTTATCTTCTTCTTCTGCAAGAGAAAGAAATGATACGAGAGAGAGAGAGAGAGAGAGAGAGAGAGAGAGATCGAGCTAGTACACAAATGCTCATTCACATCCTCTTTGTCTTCTCGCAGGGGAAGTTGCCTTTCCGCAGATGGCCGGCGCGATATTCATATCTCAGCCGCGGAGGAATATTTTTAAAAAGACCCCGGTTCGTTAGCCTCCGCATTAATTGCTCTCCTTCGCAATTAATTAGAATGTTTTTATAATTAAAATATCCGGGCGCGAAAAGGTTTCGTGGCCAGCCGACCACGAAGCTCCATTTTCGACTTACTGGTCAACTAACACGATATGAATAAGAATAATTATTTCTTCATGAATAAATTATATAATAAGACCATTTAGCTAGGTAGTTCTCAATGCGGGCCCATTGGAGAAACTATACCACTACAATAAATAAAGGATACTAAGTCTTTCTCTGTAATAGTACATGGTAGAGACTGAACTGTTTCTAAGCTAGTGATTGTGCAGAGAGGTGATTTGTTGATAGTTTATTCATTTAATGTCATCGTATAATCCTATGGCTGGCTAACCGGACAATACTACAATGGGAGCCCAACATTTTTCATATCTAGATATTATTAGCGATATTTAGGGACTACCTGACGCAGTACCATGTTATTTCCCTCCCAAAGGTCGGCTTAACTTTTTTTAAAAATTCCTAAGGTCACCTGCCACACTCAGAACCCGCCATTCAGATTTTATTATAAGGCGCTTCGGGGAATAATCGGGAATTTAAGAGGTAGCTTTGAACTTAGTGGATTTGAGAAGAAATGTCATGAAAGGATAGATATCGGGTTCGGGCCAAATCAGCAACGAATAGACCATTATGAATTCGTAACAAAGTAAGGAGCATTGAGGATTTAGAACTGTAAAGTTGGATTCGTATCGAGGATTACGATGGCCCTGTAGAGCCCCAAAGCTCTATTCTGTAAATCCAAATGAGTATTGTAATAGTCTTGTATATGATTTTTCTCTTAATTTGGAGTTTAGAGCGTTTGTCTAGTATGTTTTGAAGTAGCCTAAAATGGTATACTTATAAGTTTGCAGCAACCTATAGCAAAAGAGAGGAAAAATGGAATGTGTATTTGTTATTGTTATTGTATAAATAAAAATAAAAATAATAATAAATAAAAGGGCTAGAGATGACTGCCCTTGACACTGGCGAGGTCAATAGCACGTCCGAAATCCGCCCTTGACTGCCCCTCCACCTACTCGTCCCATCTCCGCCGTATTCCTCTTTATTTCTCTCTCTCTCACACACACACTACATTGCGTCTTATTACTATATGAATATAGCTCCTGAGAGCTTGAAATCATTGGTGATATTGTGAAAGATATCATATATTAGCATTACCTTACAGAACTATACAACTTAATTGAACTGAATTGAAACACTTCCTCAATCACATATAGTGGAGGAGTATGTTAAGCGACCGATTTTTTATCTCCTTGAGTTCACCCATGATTTAAACTATCCGATTCATTGTATAAATAGTATGTTGGTAACACTACGACCTATGAATAGTCTTGGGATCAGTACTGTTCCTAGCAAAATCGTTGTGAGTGTAGGTGATTTGTCCAAGATCACGCTCAACCTCCATGTATGTCCCTCATTCTAGGTACTAACTGTATAGAGGCTGGATGAGCTCCAAGAGGGTCTACAGACCCTAAAGGGTCCATTCCCGGCTGTTAGCATATTAAATTATCTGCTACGGCCGTATTTGAACCCGGGACCTTTTGCGCGGTAGTTCAGAGCTTTACTAGAAATCATCCAGCTCTCTTAACTTATTTCATAGGATAGCTTAAGTTGTTTCCAGCAATTAGTAGAGATCAGTAATATAAAAAATTTTTTTTCAAAAATTATCCACTTGAGTAGAAGCAGGGATATTGATCTAATATTATCTACTATAATGCAATTGGGAAAAACCACAATGCAAAGCCTTATGTTTCAAAAATACACCCACTTACCAGTCGACGTTTCGCCTAGAAATACAACTCAAACAGAAGTTGTATGTTGAACGTCTTGGTGGAGGGGTGCTGTCTCATGTTTTGGAACCCTGTTTGGGCTGATGATCGTTGGGATGTATTGCACCTTTTTCTTCGAGATGTGATTCACATTACCCTTTTTTGTTTTTGTGTCTTGGTAATGCCTGAATAGGCGAAACGTCGACTGGTAAGTGGGTGTATTTTTGAAACATAAGGCTTTGCATTGTGGTTTTTCCCAATTGCATTATAATAAATAATAGTGTTGCTTTTTGAGTTTTGGCTCTATTTTAGTGATAATATTATCTACTTTTATTTATTACTGCTTATTTTATTTTCCCCCTCCATTTTAAAAACTACACAACCGTCCAGTACTACTCACAGCTCAAATTTTATAACTGTAATTCACATATACACTATGCTTCAAAATGGAATTTTTATTCAAATAGCATAATTAGAAAAAAATAAATTATCCAAAAAAAAAATTACGTTACAACATAGTAATTTAAATTAATTAATTATCATACTTTTTTCGACCTATATCAAGCAGAACAATTTCTTTTCAACACCATTTTTTAATTTTAAAAATAACTTGTACCACTACAACTCATGAAGGGTCTGAGGTTCAGTTCATGTTAGAGGTAGTATTGTTTCCTGGACAACGGTTGTGCAGGGAGATGATTTGTCCTAGACCGCGCTCAACCGCCAGACCCCCCCCCTTGTTTTAGTTTGCTTTATTTGACACTGTCTGGAACATTAGGAGTACCTAGATAAATAGGGTAAGGGTCATTGAGGTTCCTTCAGATAGTTAAGTGTCCCTTAGGGTCGGTGGTATACTCTTCAGATACAGAACAGGCAGTTGTTGGGAAGGACAGTGCAAGTCAAGAGGCAGGTAACTGGAAGAAACTATTATCAAGAAATAGCCAGTCCCCCTATGTTTGCAACTAGTTTTATAAAGTATCTTGTAACCATGACCAGCGCTAATAAATATAAATTTTTTTCAGTAATTATTATTATGTTATAAACAACTCAGCCAACCACGTCAACCTTTGGAGAAAATGGGAATATGTATCTTATTTATTAATGATAAAGAATTACTATACATTAAGGATAACGATCACACACCTAGATCCCATAGGATCCATTACCGGCCGCAAACAGATTAAATTAAAGTCTTGCCAGCAGCGGGATTTGAACCCAAGACCTAAGCGTTGCAACTCACGGATCTGTCACAGAGCCCTAATTTTTTTTTTTAAAGAACTCTATTTCCTGTATTATTTTTTACAAAATTCGCTTGGAAATTTTAAATTTATTCCTAATAGTATTATTTTTTTTGTAAGTGTATGTATTATACACACACCAAAATTGCGCCGCAAGCTGGAAACGAAACCGAGACTGTAGTTTTGGAGGTGTGTCGCTGTTGTGCAGAACCAGTTTGCGACGTCTTGTTTTTGCCCCTGGGGCAGGTGGGTCCAGTTCCAGCTGCCACCTCTCTTCTCCAGCATCTCAAAGGACATTACTTCCAGGACTTCATTGTCTTTAGGTCGCTGGCTGGTCTAAACAATGGGACTTACTTGATGAATGTATCGGTGTCTAACAGAATGAACTAGAGCCCTGTGCGTATTGATTCCGACAAGAACTTCGTTAACTTCAATGACGGGTTTATTAACACTTTCCCATTCACTACATAAAACTTGATTATTATTAAAAAAGGAATATCTAAGCGATTTCGGTAAGCCTAATTCATTTGGACAAAAAGCTAGAAAAGAAGTTTTGGGTCCAGTACGATGGCAGCGGTCGTGCAAGGAGGTGATTTGTTCGAGATCCCGCCCCAGTTCTTGCATTTAATTATGTATACCCACTTTGGAACCGGAGATGATAAAAACAATCAATAATTTATCTGTAAAAGGGGGTTTACCCGAACCCGGATAATTCTACAACACTAAAGGATCCCTTAACTCCCCTCCTTTAACCCTTAGCTCAGGTTAACTGAGATCTGAGTCATGAGTTCAAGGCCGACTAAGGCAGATAAATTATTTATTCTGATATATATTGTACTATGAAGACCCTACTAGGGTTTATCCAGCCTCCATAAATTATTCTAAATCGGAGGGGAAAATTAGTGTTAGACCGCGACCTAGGTTCAACCATCGACTCGGAAAGAAAACCTATCGTATATTGATCTCAATACCCTTCATGAATTATGTATTTGTTTTTCCTTTTTCTTTAAAACTATTATCAATTTAATATAATTTTTAATTGATCGCATTTATAGTGTGCGTAAGATCTTCTATAGTCTTCGTCATTCAGAGCCACTTTAAGAAAGTCTTATTCTATTATTTATATATAGATAAACAAGTATTGTTGTTTAGCCGCTTACTCACTCCTTGGCACTACGGTCCTATAAGGACCTGGGCCTCATCCACCACAGCCTGCTAATCACTCCGGTCCATAGCCAGACTTCTCCAATGTCTGATTCCAGGCTGGTAAATATCGGCCTCCACATCGTCTAGCCATCTAGTAAGGGGCCTTCTTTTAGATCTTCTACCATCGAGCTTCCCAAACAACAGTCTTCTGGGCATTCTTAATTCCGTCATCCTCACCACATGGGCCAACCATCTCAATCGAGTTTTTTTTTATGATGGACACTAAGTCTGTTTTTCCACAAAGTTGTCGGAGTTGACGGATTCTCCATGCTCCATGGTCATAGATGGGTCCATAAATTCGCCGCAGTATTTTTCTCTCTCCGGCATTCACCATTCGTTCTGATTATTTATTCAGTACCCAACTTTCACAACCATATGTGCTATTGGCCTGACAATGGTTTTATATATGCCCGATTTTAAGAGCCATTTGTATTCCAAAGTAACAGCAATTACCAGCAGCAAGTCTTGCTTTTATATCCTCCTCTATCTGGTTGTTGTGTGTTACTATTGCACCCAGATATTTAAAATATTGCGTTTTCTTGAATTTGAACTCCATAAATGGGACTTGGTCTTCTACCAGTATGTCCCATCTTGAGGTAGGTACACATGTGCATAGTCTTGGCTTCGTTTATATGCAAACCTATTTTTTCTCCTGCTTGTTTAAATTCGAATGCTGCTTTACCCCTGCCAGTTAGAACAACATCATCCGCATAGGCTAAGTGTTGCGTCATCCTATTGACTATTGTCCTACCTGGGTTTGTTCGAATCGCACGCGCTGCTGTTTCAAGGGCTAAATTAAAGAGCACTGGTGACAATGGGTCACCTTCAGACATCAACCACCCTGAATTCCTCAGAGAGCACGATCCCAATTTTAACTTGGCATCTCGTGTTTGTAAGGGTCATCCTTGTGAGACGAACAAGTTTTCCAGCATGGCATGTAACAGTTTTCTACGGTTTATGCTATCGTAGGCCTGCTTAAAGTCGATAAAGAGATGATGCAGGTCAACATTATACGTTTAGCCGCTACTTATTAAAAATAAAAATTATTCGTAGAAAACGAGTTAAATGAACTCTAGGTCATGAGTTCAAGACCGACTGTGGCAGATAAATTATTTCTTCTGTTAAATGTCGTAAAGTGACTATACGGAACATGTAGACTCTCCCAGGGTTCATCCAGCCTGTACAAATTACTCTCAAATGTCTGAAAAACCTGTCAGTAGATCACGACCTAGGTCAAGCCACCTGCCGTTGACTCAGAAATAACCTAAGATTCAAACACAATATTGAGCCCTTCATTATCTTTGTATTTTTATTGTTTCTCTTTAGAATAAATATAAATTTACAAGAGACTTTGTTTTCTTCTGGTTTAGATCGTGTTGATAAATTTTTCACCAACGTTTCGCCAGCCATGCTGCTGACTTCTTCAGGGCTGAGATGAGAATGAGATAAACCAGAAGAAATCAACTAAGTCTTTTGTAATAATAGTGGCCGTGGAAACCTAAAAGAGTATTTAAGTATAATTTTTTTTTTTACGGACCATTTCATAGTACATTCATAGCGTGCAAGGGATCTTCCTTAAACTTCCTCATTGCGAACGAATTTTTAAAAAACTCCTATCTTATTATTTATAAATAATTAAACAATTATCCTAATTCATAATAGCTGCAATGCTCCTAATACTGTTACGAATAAAGTCATCCATAAAGACCTAAATGTCCCATTTGTTGATGATTTGGCCCGAATCCGAATTGCTTTTATGGCAAACTTTATTCCCACTCAAAACCCCTAGTTTTAAATCCCAATAAACCTCAGAGGCGTCTGAATAGAAGATGCCTTCCTGACCTGTAATGAAGTTGTTATTTGAGTACTACCAGTGGGCAATTTCTCTTTGTATTTATATCTTCACTATCTTTCATCATATTTACTTGATGAATTATTATAATACAGTTGAAATAAATAAATTTAAAAAAAATGGATTGGGTGTCAAATGTCATTAGTTTCAAGCTTTCGAAAAGAATATGGACTATAAACGTTTATATGAATTTTCTTCTTGTTCCGTTTCATTCCGAGGTGAAACCCCTTAGGTGGCTGAGATAAATCGACATGCCACAAAAACAATATACACAAAGCATTGGCGGATTTGAGGAGGGGAGGGACATGTGGGCCAAGCCTCCCCCCAGGGTTCTCATTAGTTTATATTGACCTGAATTTTAGTTGGTTTTCAACAAGAAAAAACACGTTTTATACAACAAAATTATTCATTATATTGAATGTTTTCTCCATGGGAGCATCCAAAATCGGCGATTCCGAACCCTTTTATGTTTTTCATTCACATATAGATAGCTACCGCTTTGATCAAGCAACTTATTTTATCCATGTTATTGTTTTCTGGCCTCAATTGACTTAAATTAAAAATTGATATTTTATGTATCTTAATTCATATATGGATCGTATACATTGATAACAAATTCGCATTGACCCATGGGCCCCCCCTGAAAATTCTCCTAGATCCGCCAGTGACACGAAGTGTATATAAATATATATTTTTAAGTATTTATTCCGTTATTATTTATAAATATTCAGTATTAGCTAAACGAGGAGTTGTATTAAACAAGAGACTGACAGAGTGGTTGAGTTTTCGAAGAGTGCGTGCTATTGGGGAGAGCTCGGAGGAGGACGGCGAGGTCACAGGTTGAACGGCCAGCCGAAATCCGGCCTTGAGGTCCCCACCAGCCCCCCTCAACCCCCCCTCAACCTACCTCAACCCCAGCCCAGTTTAGAACTCTACTTTTGCTCTTCCACCGAGGGAGAGAGAGAGTGATCTGGCCGAACCTTCTTAATGAACCGTAGTGTAGTATGCATAGTAATAGTAGGGGAACTAGGAGTAATGCTGAACAAAAAAAAAACCTGTACCACTACAACCCATGAACGGTCTGGGGTTCAGCACATGGTAGAGACTGTACTGTTTCATGGACAACGGTTCTGCAAGGAGGTTACTTGTCCTAGGTCAATGCTGAATAACATTGTAAAATTTTAAACAGGGAAAAAAATATTAAAATTAAGGTTATTACCGAACAACAAAAAATAAAATCGTTAGTCCAAGTAATAGCAGTCAAGCGATCATCTCGAATTTAGGCTAAATAGGAATTTCAAAAATTAATGCAGAATGGACACAGTACTCCTCTTTGCAATTGACACAGACTGGAATATATATATTTCAAATTGGTTTAGATTTGTGAAACAAACATTAGCCTAAATTTTATAATGGTAACAAAAGAACTTTAGTAATGGTTGGTGACTGGATATTCCGATTTACAAACATCATATGAGACGTTCAGGATCAAAAGCAAATAATTTCAAAAGTTTCGCTGGTTTTATCAAACAATTTTATCTTACATGACACTTCGAAGCCTTATGTCTAATGGTTTTAGTCCGGTTCTGAACTCCATAAGTTTCGAGAGCATAAAACTGCTTGACTAAAATAGCGAAAATGTGAATAAGTGAATTTTTTTTATTTTAGTAGTTATACTCAAGAATATTTTGGGGTACTTAAACGACAATATAAAATTACCGCTATTTAAAAAACATAATCAGACAAACCTGAATTTGACAATGTGAATATATAAACTGAGCTCTGCATTTGTTAATTGGTAAGAAAAAAGTAAATACATTGAAAAAAACATTGGATTATAGGGCATTAGATTTAAACTAATCTGAACATTAAAGGAACACTTAGTTATATATTATGATTAGACTTGTTGAATTTGATAATGCTAAAACATAAATTCCACTTTTATCATCTCTTTCACATTTGTTTAAGGATGATGAATAAAAAAGAGTTAATTTTATCTTAGGAATAAAGTGAGATCTTAATATTTATAACTATTTACTATAAAAAAAACTGTTTATGTATATATTGGCGGTATTGCCCGTTTCTAGTATGAAGGCATATTCCAAATGTTATTTAAAAAATAATACATGTATTTATTAATCAAAACAAGTTATGGAGCATTCAAAATAAATTTCGATAGATGGGCTTTTAATTTATTTTTTTATTATTTCGTATTGACTCACCACTTAAAATCACGCAACATTATTTCTTTTCTTTTTCTGCTGGAGTTTTCGCTGTCTCGAATATTCCTTCTTGCGTTCACTGGCTTCAGATAAAGTTTATTAATAGAACTTTTTTGAATAGGAGAAAAAAACCTATTTCCAGTAAAAAAATTTTTATTCTTTAGTTTCGAGATCTATTATTAAATGACTATAGAGGATATGGTTCCCTCTGAATTTGAAAAAAGTTTAAATGGAATAAAACAACTTAGTTTGAGATGAATGACTTATGGTCAAATTGTTAACCATATAAAAGTAAAAAAATGAAACAATTAAAATAGAAGATTGAGAATGGCCTAGGCCGAAACGTATCTCGAAAATAAAGAAAAAATTTTTTTTTACTGGAAATAGGTTTTTTCTCCTATTTAAAGAATATATTATATGATTGAGTCCAGTTGAAATTTATAAAAAAATGAAGAACTTTTTTGTTGGAAACGAATTGCGTGTTTCATTGTATTGTTTAGACTATTTCCAATTATTTGCAAAATGATAAAAAATAAAACACATAAACTCAATCAAGCTTTTATTCACCAATTAAAATTACTAAATAAATATTTTAATACTTTAGTTGTGATAATAGCAATTGTTAATATCAATGGTCGTTGATAACAAAATTTAATAATCACATGACAATAAAAAACTTTTTAAAATATAATACGGTTACAATACACATTTATATTATTATTAACTTACTTTTTTTTTCGCATTGAATATTTATTCTGGCAAAAGCGCTTTTAGTTATATTTTTAGAAACCTTATGGTAAAAAGAAAAGTGTCGATGCATGTATTCGTAAGCTCTAATTTACATTTATATAAAATTGAAAAATATACAGCTATAGGTAACTGTTACCATAGCATTACAGTAATTTAATACAGATCACACGGTCATTTTCTTTTCAGGCGCTTAGTAATTAGGCAGGCCAGAATAACGGATCCATGTGAAGAATGGTTCCTTGTCGATGGGTAAATATTAAAGTGGAACTTGAATGAACCTCAAACATCGCTAATTAAAGTCGCCCAAAATCATTATTCTATCAGATTTATGTCAGAGTGTAATTTGTGTGAAGTGCACATGAGTAGCTCCATTTGTACATTGCAATGGGATCGGGGTAGCTCAGTAGTAGAGCGTTGGTCACCTTACCGAAAGTCCCGGGTTCAAATCCGGCTGAGGCAGATAATTTATTTTATTTGTAAAAAGCCGAGGATGGATCCTGATGGATCTGGAAACTCTCCTCGAAATCACCCAGTCCCTATAAAAGTTGTATACTTGGACAAATCACCTTCCTGCACTACCGTTAACCAAGAAACTGTATAGTCTCTACCACGTACTGAACCCAAGAACCGTATGGGTTGTAGTGGTTCAGGTAAACGGTTACCTATTATAAAACTAGACAAGAAATTATAAAATATTATAATAAAAAAACGGATGATATTATTTGTACTAGGAATAGAACAATAAATTTAAATTTAAATAATCAACTAATCGTACAACAATTATTATTAAATTTGTTTATTATATTTTAGTCTAATACGACTCTTCGTATCGTTAATCCTGCTTTAAAAGTCTAAAAAACATGCTTTAATAGGAAGCAAAACTAAAAAGTAGAAAATAATTTCCAATAACTTTAAAATAAGAATAGAATTATAAACGAAACAAATTATTTATTGTAAAAAAAACTTTAGTGTTTTTTTAAGATGTTTCCATAATTACTCTACTTTTACCAAATAAAAATGCTTTTTTACGATAAAATAATTTTTTTTTTTTGTTAATCGCACCAGTCTTATTTTAGACTTATTGGAATGTATTTTGCACTTTTTAGCTTCTTATCCTCAAAAAGAGTTTTTACTTTTTTTTATATTCTATACACCTAAGCTCCCAATTAATTACAAAAGACTCATTTACGTGAAAGTTATCTGACCTATTTGGACATACGGAGTTGAGCTTTGGGGCTCTACTAAACCATTCAATTCATCTCGTATCCAATCCTTGCAATCCAAAATTCTTCGTAAAATCCTCAATGCTCCTTATTATGTCACAAGCAGACTCATCCATCATGATCTTAATATCCTATACTATTCCTAATAACCCTCCGAGGCGCCTGAAAAGAAGTTGGTCTCGAGACCTTCTACTGTAGACCTTTATTGGAGTGCTACCGATGTGTAGTTTCTCCACAAGTGTTTTTTTTTCATGTCATTTGTTCATATTAGCAGATTTCCTTGTAATATTATTACAGTTGTAACTATCAATAAATTAATCTAAAAATATTTTATATTTTTATTATTAAATTAAATTATTTTATTGCAAATCATACGAAACTACCCAGTTGATCCTGCAAAGTAGTCATATTCTTGATTCAAACATTAAGCTATGTATACCTTAGTACTTGGCAGAAGACACTACCATATCCTCGGATGAAAAATAGCTAATCCTGAAGATCCTGATGAGGATAATAAGACAAAATTATTAAATTATAGTATTGCCATCGCAACTTGAGAAGTTTACAATGTTTCAATTTAATTCGAAATTGAAGTGGTCGAAAATCGAGTTCGAAAATTCCGTTACATTCAGACGAAGCTAATAAAAGCGTGTTAAAATTTATTTAATTTTTCAAATGAAAAAATAAATCTGTTCTTCGACAACATTGGCCCTAGAATAAAACAAAATTAAATCTGCAGCTAAATGTTTTTCATGTTTTGGCAAAGGGTTTTGAGTACAGTTCATCGATACATCCCACAAACGGGTGTTTTAAAATAAAATAATATTCACACCAAGAACGACATTACGAATTTTCATAACGACAGATAAAAAGCTTCATGCTAATCGGACTGGTTTTAATGGAAACGCCTGCTCACAATATTTCCAGTCCCCTCAAAGTGATAATAAATGTGTTAAATGTCGAGTTGGGAATCGATTTAGCAATGTTACAATTACATATCGAAACGCTCTTAACCGATTTTACTTTTTTTTAAATATTGTAAAGATTGAAAGTTAGATTATAAATTAATGATGAAAAATTATCTTGCCTATATTGGTTAAATAAGCATTTCAATAACTCAATTAATTAATACTACTATATTTTCTTGTTTTTAGTTAATAAATAATAATTATTAAAATAAAATTCATCAACCGTTTGATCATACCACGGATAAATTATAAATATCAATTGTTTTTAATCAGTAAATTGTGAAGAAAATATTGATTTAAAATTATTCCATAGTTTTAATAAGAATTTTCTTCGTCTTATGTTTATTAATTTTTTTTTTTCATTAAAGCTAATTGAGTAAAAAATAAATAAGTTGTAGAAATAATCTGTTATTATTTAAATTCCCTGTTCCTAATTTGTATTTATTTTATTTAACAAAATTATATGGCGTTAGAAAGGTAATTCTAAAATTATATTATACTAGCTTTTGCCCGCGGCTTCGCTCGCGTGGAATTTATTCTACCACATAAAGTTCCGTGACAGATCATTTTAAATAAATAATTTAATTATTTTTTTAAATATAAGTTACTCGTACATCCATAATTTCAGATGCCTAACTTCAAAACTGACGGATTCTCTACAACCTTTGAACCCCCATTATATTAAAAGGGAAACCCTTGGGATGGAATTATCCAAATTCCTTTCTTAAACTATACAAAGAACCTATCTACAAATTTCAAGAGCCTAAGTTCCTGATTTGTCTTTAATTATGTAGGTACTATAACGGTGGGGGGCATGCCCACGTGACTCCACAAAAATCTGCCCTTGATGTAGCCTATGATGTATAACCTATTTTATTCAATAAGTTTCATCCAAATCCGTTCAGTAGTTTTTGCGTGAATGAGTAACAAACATTCACATTTATAATATTCGTAGGATATCAAAACAAATAGTTTTACTCCTGTCCTTTCTGTTATTTTAACCACAATTATCATGTGATTTTCCTATAATATTTATGCACTATAAAGGATTCTCTACAGTACCTAAAAAACTGTAGGGGGGGGCACGTGCCCTCGTGCGACCCCCCCAAATTCCTTGCTTGCTATAGCCTATGTGTTATTCTTATGTATAACCTATATTACTGTAAAGTTTCATCCAAATCCATTCAGTAGTTTTTGCGTGAAAGAGAGACAAACATACAAACTTTCACATTTATAATATTAGTAAGACAACACGAAACGTCATATGTTAGTCGAATTCTTCAATGTATTATATTATATATCTACAGCTCCGGTGAGTAAGTGGTTAAGTCTTATTTTCTCCAAAATGAGTTTCCAGTGCTTAAGTACGCGGAATCGAGTTATTTTAGTAGTGAATAAGGGGATATGTAAGGTATTGGTTTGAAAAGGAGTTATTGTTTATTTTACAACTCCATTTGAAGCCAAAAACTCCGAGAATGATACGATGCCGGTTAAATGAAAGCAGTTAACTCTCAAAATTCGACTTAACAACTTATTCACCGGGGCTGTAGATATAAATTTCGTACATATAAATTGTCGGATAAAGGCCAACCGATTTTTTCGAAACGAATACTTGTCTGGCATGCTACGTGTATGAGGATGTCGTATAGTCACATAAATCAAGTTGTACATGGGTGGTTATAATGAACACTTTTATATGATATAATTTAAGTTTTTATTTTTGGTGAGCAGACGTAGGTAGTGGTCGTGTAATTTCCATAGAAATGAACGAGGAAAACTTCATTGAGAATATAAGGGATTTTCATTTATTTCACTATAGAAGGAAACATCCTTAAAAAATTATTAATCAGCACTAAGCACAACTTTAGGATATCTACCATAAATTGGTTCTGGGACAGAGTTCGAACCCGGCTGTGGCAGATAAATTATTTAATATGTTAACAGGACCTTGTGAAATGTGCAGAACCTCCTGGGGCTCACCCAGCCTCTATAAATTGGTGTCCTTAATTAAGGGAAAACTGGCGGTTGACAGCAGTTTCAGAAAAATGCCCAATTTGTACAACCGATGTCTTAGAGAAAGTAGAGTCACAGGTTTTATTTTTAAGAAACGTTAGAGTTGTTTTTTTTTTAACTGTTTCAGCGCCTGTTCGAATCTGGCCTGGGGACCTTAAAATCATTTCGTAGCGGATCCACTGAATCAATCTTGGTTTGTAATTTGTAATAAGTTCTTCGGTCTGCATTGACAGAGGAACACGACAGCTCAAATGCAGTCCACTTAGTCAATGATCTGAAAGTCCCGGTTTTAAGGCCCACAGGTGATAATTATTTATCAACTGTGGAGCGATCCAGTAGAAACTGCAGAACATACTCTTGATTTGGAAAAATAATATCAGGCTGATCACTTTCCTGCTTAGCCGTTGGCTTATAAACAACCCAGTAGTATAGTTTATTTTCAGTACGAATATTCTTTCCCTGCTCGTCTTGTTTTCTCTAGTTTAAGTAATTTAAATTTTTTTTATATTGTTTATACAGATTATAATGACGAATGAGCTTTCGTGACCTCCTTGCACAACCATCGGCTTAAAAGGATTTACTTCCTACCATGTACTGAAAGCAGAACCCTTCGTGGGAAGTAGTAATTCAGGTTTGCCTTAACTGGAGTAGAAAAGTATGCTAAACCCCAATATTAAAAATTACACAAAATCTATCTTTAGATTTAACATCATCAAAATTTTAAGGAACAAATTATCGAATCGGTAGTTCTTCTCCTACACTATTGATTATTCCGAGAATCGATTATAGCTCCTACAGAGCCACAGAGATCGTGAAGCGACTAACCCAATGCCCTAATCTCCGACAGGTGCCAAGTCATCTGGAAGCATTAGTCTTAAGTGGGCGTGTTCCCCATCCTTCATCCTTCATCCTTCACCTACTGCACCTGCACTATTCTTGTACTCCTTCCTCAATGGCAGTCCCATTCAATGAGTTGAGTACGGGGTAAGATTGCCAACGACGATGACGGCTGTCAGCTGAGTACGCTGTGTATTCTGTTTGTGTTTGCCACTGGAAGGGAACTGGTTGGATAAATAATATTTACCCGAATGAATTCTATATTTCTGACTAATAAATTATACATATATAAATAAAATAAATAACATATATAATATATAATACAATATATGCTGCTATGTTATATATTTTTTATGTATTATATATAGTACTTAAAAAATAAAAAAAAGGAAAAACATTAAAAGCAATTTATTCAATTTAACTGTACCACTACAACCTGTGAAGGGTCTGGGGTTCAGTACTTGGTTGAGACTGTTTATTGGACAACGGTTATGCACGGAGGGGATTTGCCCTAGACCATGCTCAACTGACAGATTTTCCCCATTGTTTTGAGTACCCACTTCAAAGAGGCTGGATGAGCCCCAGAGAGTTCTAGATTCCAAAGGATCTATGTCCGGCCGCTAACAGAGATTAAATAAAAGCCAGCCATCGAAAAGGATTTGAACCCAGAACCTTCGACACAGCAACTCTACCACTAAGTCACTCCGCTCCCCAAAAGCAAATATACTACTGAAGACAATAGCGTAACTGTCGACTATAAAACACATAAATAAGTTGTAAACCCAATTTTTTCTCATTACATATTTATCCAGTCCTATCAAGTAAAAAAAAAATAGAGCATCAGCAGATTTCCTGTCAGTAAAATTTCAACAAAATGACATATGAGGCATGAAGAACTGTGCCCAGCGGTACCTTTCCCGTGGCTTGATTAAATTTCTTATGTTAACGGATCACTCATCCAAGTTCTTTTTAGTCTCATCATTTATGTATATCATGGTATAAGATTCTTCGCCATTTGTTTTAACAGTGAGTTTGGGGGTCCATGTAATTTTTCTTTAAACCTTTGTCGTATGTAATGTGTTCGCCTACCGTCAGTATGCAAAGTTTTGTTATTAACATACCAAGTTGTTTTTGAGATAAGTCTACTCATTTTTTAAGTAATCATACGCAGCTGAAGATAAAATCTCCAATAAAAGAAGACATGCTGCGATGTATTTTGAATCCTTGAAATTAATAATTTGACTTAGATATTCACAGAGATAATGATCGACTTCAGAAAGAAACATGAGGTAACCCAGCCTAACCTTTATATCCCAACAATAAAACTGCAAGTACAGAACATGAATTTAACCTAGAAAAAGCCAATCGAAGAAAATTTAAAATATTGTGAAACAATTTAAAACACGACATGGAACTATGGTTATTAAACTTTATACTTAATAATGGGCATTAGTTGAAAGTTACTCCACTGTTTTTTGCTCCATTATTTACTTATTCATCTAAATTATATTTGTTATGTGCGCGTTATCAATTATTGTAGGTTTTTTAAGACTGATTTATATTTTATATCTGGAAATATTGCGGTATTCTTGTTTTTAATTTTTTGGATGTTTCGTCAATGTTAATCTCTTCGCAACTTTTTCTATCCGATTTAAATATCAAGTTTTGTTTTTCTAGATTTTTCTATAATATCATTACAAACTTTCACACTTCTGACGTCATAATCTAATGTTCTTTTTATGAGGCGTTTGGGACTTGAAGGGTATAACTCCGAAATTTCCAAAATTGACTTTTCCGCTTCTTTATATAATATAATCTTTGGAAAGATGATTTTAATTATCTGTTATCTTAATAGGATAGACATTTTATTTGAATATCTAATACACATACGTAACGTAGGTTAGTGTTTGTATTTATCTACAAGGTATATCCTTTAGTTCAAAACTTCTATATATATATATATATATATATATATATATATATATATATATATATATATGTATATATAGATATATATAACTGTAAAAATGTAGTGGAAAAATATTGCTGAAAGATGTTTTTGAGCGGGCTAGTAGAGGACGAGAGTACGGACCTGTTGCCTGCAGACAGACTGACACATGTGCTTTCATTAATAGCCTTCAAGGGCAAGGGCTCATTCCAGGATATCTTGCAACTGGGATAGCAGGTGTGGATACATGATCACTACTAGTCTGTTATCTAAATGTCCTTAGGATAAAGTCGTTAGCAGCAATAGCGATATAAATATATTCAGTAATAATGCCGTATACTTAAAGTTGAAATGAACTCGATTGAAATTTATTACAAAAAACTTTATTGGTTTCTTCTGGTTTAGACCGTATAGCTGAATTTTTCGCCGAAGTTTCCCTACGTTTCAGCCCTGAAGAAGTCAGCACCATGGCTGGCGAAACGTTGGCGAAAAACTCTAAACCAGAAGAAACCAACAAATTCTTTTGTAATAATAGTGGCTGTGGAAACCTAAAAGAGTATTTGATTGAAATTTATTTTATCTATCTTTTAAATCATCTAACTACTTTCTCTTGTACATCTATTTAACTAACATCGAGAGCATTGATGAAAGCTAGTAATGAAGTAGAACTCGAAATAAATTTCAATAAGTTATTACAGGAATAGCTGAGGATTTTAGTAATAGTTTGTTTGTTTATTCATTTAACGTGCATTTATGCTTCTATTGCTAATTGGTAAGAGACTTGGATTGCTATGACGATAGTTGGAATAAGGTATAACGAGTACCTGCCACGGCAGAGGCTTCGGATCCCCTTTTACGTCCCTTCCGAAGGGTGGCACAACCAAGGTTTTTTTTACGCACTTTAAAAAATCTTAAGGCCACCGAGCTGCGAACCCACGATCTCCGGCATAGTAGGTTGTTATGCTAACCTCTACACCACAGGTGGTATATTGGTAATAACGATGTCGTAGCTGATAATTTTATTATTACATTAACAAGATACTATGATTAAGGAGTTAATAAGTTCATTTTTAAACTTTTAAATTAATGTAAACTGGACTATAAATCTTTTGATTTTTATATTTTGGGAAAAAACCATCATCCAGTCATCTAGTCTTCTTAAATTATTTAATTCTTAAAGACGTTTCGACAACCATATGTCATTATCAATCATTTAAAACAATTTGTCTGCATCGTTACAATAATTATACATAGCTTTACAAAAGTTATATGTCTATACACCTGTAAAAATAACAATTATATTAAGAAAAAATAATTATATTAAGATAAATACATAATTTCAATAAAATTGTCCCAATAATTAGTAAAAATCAAGTATAGATACCTCACAAATTCATATTTATTAAATACTTTCTTGGGGATATAACCCATCCTCCATGGTCAAATTATTAATATCAAACTTATAAACTTTGATCTTTAAAGTAATATATTATTTGTATGTAATTATGGACTATTTATTTTACTGTATTTATTTTTTTTTAACATTTTAAACTATATAAAAAAAACGCACACAAAAAGAGAATCTTTATATATTTTTAAATTTTTTATTTAATCTATTTAATTAAATTATGATCTTTTATAAAAGACTTTTATGGAAAAATTAAGATATCATAAGAAACTATTTGTAGGTTATAGGGTCAGGTTAAATTACTCTATCAGTTATGTTTTCAAATCTAAATCTTATGTACTATTGTATTTTTAATTTTAAAATAATAGAAGAGTATAGCTTACTAATTTCTCCTCCTTCTTTTCTGTCATTAACTACATTATTTATTTCATCATTTATATAAGGTGCTTCTAGGAATTTTCTTTCTTTCTTTTGGAGTTAATAGGTAGATATAGGGAGATATTATAACTTTCATGTTGAGTGGTTTAATTACTAAGGGTCAATGATAACAAGCAAAAATAAAACAAAAAAATGTAGGAAATGATTATTTTTCGATATTCAAAATCACTTACTATTGGTTCGTTTCATTAAATCATATGATATGTCTCTTTTAAAAGGAAAGGATATTTAGTATAACAGCTTCATTAAATCAAAATAATTTAATTAAAAACGTTTACCCTCATTTTCAATATATTTTTTCCCAACGTGTTACCAAATTTTCAATACCCGAAAAATTGAGAGTTTTGAGGTGAAATAAAGTTTAAAAATGCGTTTTTTACTTGAGAATCTCTTACCGTTAAGGAAGTTATCCAAATTTCTGAACAGGTAGAAATTTGTTCGAGATAATTCTGGCGAATAAGGTGGCTGTGGGATGACCTCGTAACCCGGCTCGTTTAGTTTTTTCACTGTCTGTCATCAAATAAGAGGTCTAGTTTTATCGTGCACGAGTATTAATACAAAAGAAAATGTGTAAGAGTATGTAAGGTCCCTTCCGATTGATCAACCAATGCAGGTTTTTTTTGTATCATTTTGTCAATATGATATTGCACTGTGATGTGGATGTGTTGATTTCACACCATGATAGTTTCCTCGGAAAGGAGAAATGGATTATTTATGATGAAATGATTTTTTTATGGATTAAGCTGCGTCTCCATTGAAAATTTCTAAAATTAACGGAGAATAGTCTGTTATAACACCCTTCCCCTATTAACACTAACACCCCCCGCGGTAGCAATGTTTCTACCACTAAGTACAACTTAATTATTTTTGCCATTATATTTGTTATTTCGTCCTAACTTTAAGGTCAACAACAAAACAGTGGGACACAGAGTCTATCCACAACTAAATAAGTACTGAATACAGTTTAGAAACTAAAATAATTGCCTTAGAGGTGAAATACCCGGGTTTGAGTCCGTGTCCTGGCCATATCTTTTCTTTTCAAATAAAATATCTAAAAAATTATATCATATAACAATTAAATAAATTATAAAATATAGTATAATATAGTGATTTATGGATGAATTTAAAATTTCATTCTATTTCGGCTATAAAAGTTTGGCTTGGCTGGTGAAGTATTGATACTTTGTGTTAAACTTCGAGTAGTAAAACTTAAATCTATTAATTCACTACTCAGCAAATATCTTAATTATTATTTCTGATTCTTATTTGAAGTTCTACCTGACCATTGTATATTGATATTCTTTGATATCTACTGACAGCCTGCGGTGAATTATGGGCAGCAAATGTTTATTAGATTTAATGGCTACTCAGCATTAAATTTATACCACTGGAAAGAAAATTCCCTGTGTCGTTCTATTAAATCGAAACAATTTAGTTTCGCAAAAAAAAAAAAAAATTTGCATTTTTTTTTATAGTTCAATTTTAATAAATCATTCAATAGACCGTGGAATACGATAGATGATCGGTTTTAAAGGTGTTATTTAGTAAGTTAATAAAATACGCAATAACATAAAAACCACGTCACTGTCTATTAATCATTATAAATCGAAATAGAAATCGATAAATTCACAAAGTCGATTGCTTGGATTTCTTCAAGCTTCAATGCTATCAACTTCTCAAGGACCTGCTGGGATAGAAGTCTCAATTCAATTATCACTATTTGTCCTTCCAAGTCAAAAATTTAAACTTCATCATCATGCTTTAAATACCACAAAAAGAACGATAAAAAAAAAAAGAACATAATTCCATAAGTTAAACAGAAATAATAACATAAAGTTTATAAGACTATTGTATATGCGCCGTTTATAATTATAAAGACTAAATAATTAAATATTTCCTAAATAAGTTTTTTCTTATTACACTTCATTTTCCTAGTCTTAAATTACTGTTTCAGGCGGTTTTAAATACTATACATCCTTGTACTAGCTATGCTTATGTGATTAGATAATGCATGTATATATATTATATTATATATATATATATATATATATATATATATATATATATATCCTATACCACTACAACCCGTGAACGGGTCGGGGGTTCATTATATGGTAGAGATTGTACTGTTTCATGGACAACGGTTCTGCAAGAAGGTGACTTGTCCTAGGTCACGCTCAACCACCAGATTTTTCACCCTTATTTTGGGTACCCTATTTTTATAATATTTTATAGAGGCTGGGTGATGATTTAATATCTTATACTATCTAAAAGTTATAAGTTATCCTAAAATACAATAATTAATTTGGTAAAACCGAACTCGAAATATAATTCAGCTTGATTCTAGAACAATTATATCAGATATTTATTTTTTTTAAATATGTTAGCTAAGAGCTGTTATCTAAACACTAATTCTACCTAGCGGCGAGATATTGAACTAAGCCATTAGTTATAATGTGAACCACTAGATCGCTATAGTAACCAGAAATGTATGTACTTAACAATATTTGAATAGGCATGTATAATTTTTATTTCTATTATTCTAATATAAATTATCCATCTTCTTATTCACCGATTTATTTAATGGAGTATTTTTGTTCTACTTTAGTTATTCATAATTATTTAGCGAAAACCAGTTTTATGTAAAACATTATTATTTAATAAAATATTGTTCTTCGAGAAAAAAAAAACCTGCTTCCAGTCAATTATTTTATTCTTTATAAACAAAACGTTTCGACACTATGGTGTCATTCTCAATCATTTCCTTTTCTGCATTTTTTAAACTTTAAATAAAATAACAATAATTACAATACTATAAATAATTTAACATAAATGTCCAAAGATAGCATACTATAAGTATAAATACCTGGAAAGTCAATACTTTTAAATAATTCTTAAGGAGATCTATAGTCCTCCATGGTCAAAAATTATATTGCATTACAAAACCAAACTTTGATCTTTGAAATATCAGATCCTTTTTCTCATTTCTATTAGTTATTAGACTTTAGTATAAAATAACAAATTATGTTCTAAAACGCACATTAACAAAATAATACAAATTACAAAGTAAATTTTTTTTTTAATTTAATTTATTTATTTATTTTACTATATAATTTTAAAAAAAAAATATTTTATCAAATCAATTAATTTTAATTAATTAATTAATTAATTATTTAAAAAAATATATAGTAAAATAAATAAATAAATTAAATTTAAAAAAAAAAGAAAAAAAGGAAATTATAAAATATTGTTATGTGATAAAACCAGTTTTATTAAAATTTGTTTATACATTTATATTATTTTTTTTGTTATAAACTATTGTTTTTTGTTTTGTTTTTTTAACAGAAAATGTAAAGCTTCTCCCCTACAATAAACTTGATAAATATAAACATTTCAATTCATTATTATACATACTTATCAAAGGTTTTTTTTTAGATGAATTTATTGATATTTACAACTGTAATAATATTACAAGTAAATTTGCTAATATGAACAAATTACATGAAAAAAAAAATACTTGTGGAGAAACTAACCATAGGTAGCAATAAAGTTCTATAGCAGAAGGTCTCGAGGCCATCTTCTTTTCAGACGCCTTAGAGGGTCATCAGGAATAGTATGGGAAGCAAGATGAGAGACTAGCGGATTCAAGTGTGTATGGAGCTTGTCATGGAAGGATAGGTATCTAGTTTGGGCCAAATCAGCTAGATATGGGATACCTATTAAGATCATGATGGATGAGTTTGTTTGTGACTTAATAAGGAGCATTGAGGATTTTACGAAGGATTTTGGATTGGATACAAGATGAATTGGATGGTTTAGTAGAGCCCCAAAGCTCAACTCTGTATGTCCAAATAGGTCTGATAACTGTCATGTGAATGAGTCTTTTGTAATTAATTGGAAGCTCAGCGCGTTTGTCCAGTAAATGTTGAAGTAGGCGAAAATGTTGAGTAGTTTCTTGTCTTTTCAGTCTTATATGAACTTATCAAAATTAACATTAAAAACAACAGTTTTTAATGTAATTTAAATTAGTGTTTTTTTTTTTTTGGATTTCAGCACCTGCTTAAAGAGCATAACCCATCTCTCATTTCCATAGGTAAGAGAAGTGAGTTTGATATTATAAATTTGGAGTGTGGTAACTGGCCCCACATCTCGATGGTCAACAATGCTGTTACTACATATACTGTAACAGATTCGGTTGGCTTCAGCAATTCTATTTGCTATTTTCCAATTTATTTTGGCCTGTCTATTTATGTTGGTACCAAGGTAGTTCAAATTGTTAACCACTCCTAGAACTTCATGTAACACACCACAATCTCCTCCTTCTCACTAAGTATCGTCCTCATGTCCCTTTTTATCTCGTAATTTCTGAATGTTCGCCATTTACAAATTTTATGAATTTATTCATAAGCATCATAAAAGTGCTCAGGTTATATCCCAGCTTAACACTTCTGTCAATTGAAATAATAGAAGACTGTTTTCCAGAATTCAGCAGTTTATGAAATATGAATTTAAATAAAATTATTATTTTTTCAATATGTTCACTAGTATTATCTAAAATTGGAAACAAATGATGTTTTAAAGTAAGGAATCAACTATTAGTAAAGAATAAGTATCTTCTATTGTGAAATTTATTAATGATAAATCAATCAATAGGTTGAATCCACCACTGTATTGCAAATGAGGAATTCTACACCATTAATCTGTATAATGGAGAAAACCATAATTAGTAACAAATTCAACGCTTAACAGGAGCAAAAATAAGCTTCAGATCGCTCTGTATTGCATATTTTGTATAGTTGCAAACTATATTATCATTTTAGCTTATTACCATAAGCAAAATTGGTCTTCAATAGTTTATTTTAGATATACGGATTTAAGAAAAATGAAATAGGGGGATACTGCAATTGAGGTTAAAAAACTTAAATTATACCATGTAAGTTCAACTCTTTGTTTAAAAACTTGATTACATTATAAAAACATTAGTTTTGATAATGTAATTAAGTTGTCAAATAAAAAGATGAACATACAGTACAGAACCTAATTAAGGAAGTATGATTTACTTAGGACCTTTTTCCAATTTTGACATAGCAGAATACCTTTATTCGTACATAACTATAAAAATATAGATACATAAATTTTTTGTGGATTAATAAACATACTATCAAAATTTGGTTACAACTAAATCACAATTATTTAAGATAGCTTAATTAAAATTTTAGATATATGAAGAAAAAATTATAAATGTTGTGTCTATAGATTTATTTTGACAGTAATTCAACACACCAGAGTTCAAATAAAAACTTTAAAAAAGAAATAAATAGAAACAAAAATACTGTCAACTGTATTATAAGATTATTTAATCAATATATAATCTGCTTAGGTTTTGATGTGATATTAAATGCACATCTTAGACTTTTATTAAACATTTGAATCTTAGGTGCAATTACATCAGGAGCAACGTAAACAAGACTCCCATGAAACCCTAGCCCTACCTTAAGTGGGGCAGTAAATCAATGTAGCAGCCATTATTGTTGATATATCAGGAGTAGGCTCAGGTAGATGAGTTATTGTTATTATCTAATAAATTGACCATGTGCCATCATGATTCAGATCGTAAATCGCTGGTGCCAATAGGACGAAACATTTTCCGAACAACCTTAACGAGAACATTGTATTTTAAAACAGGAGCATCTTGATCTATCTCTATTAATGGGGTAATATTTCATTTCCAAGACAGCATCAGAATCAAAATTAGAATTCTAAATGTATGAATTAGTTTTGTAAAAAAAAAACATGTAAATAATAAAGAAAAAATATTTTATTTAAATAAGGAAATAATTCATTTGATTACTTTTGCTTCTAGTTTCTCTAACCTATTATGTTCAATGAAGGAAACCCATGAGCCAATTAAAATAAATGAACAAAATTGTTGTGTGTTATTGCTTGTTCAGTGCACAACCGAATTAAATTAAGAAATATACATAAATTACTTACGTTTCAGTGATAATCACTTAAAAATAAATTTATCGATTATATTAAAATTCCAGAATGGTATAACAATAAAAATTACACTGCAATCTCGATTATCCAGGGTAATGATGTACAGTGGCAAAATGTACAGAAAGTTTATTTGCATTTTTATCAGTGGCTGATAAGGATAAATGAAAAATCAAAATGCACAATATAAATATATATTTATCAGGAAAAAAATTATGTGAATAAATATATGAAACATTTATTTAAAAATCTTCTTCATAATTTTAATATTTTTTTATGATGAGCATTGTCTGGTTATAGCTAAATAATTTAGAAGAGTTTTCATGACTTAACTAATCCCGAGGTTTTTTAAAGGATTTACTAAAACTAAAAATTTTAGTTTTAACACTTAAATTATACAACAAATAATTACTGAAGGATGCACACTTGAACTTTTCTCGTTATTTGAAAATTTGTGGATTTAAATCCGAATTCCTGTCATCCCAAAATATTTTAGAAACAAGCAATATTTGTTTCATTTAATTAGATTTCTTGTCTTGCCACTACCTAATTCTGCTTGCTTAACTTTAACCTAAAATTCTACGATTGTGGAAAAGTCTGTAGTAGGGTGTGATACGTCTGTTATAAGTAATTTAAATTTTATAAATATTTATTAACATTCGGAGTCTGAAGATTGAAATCAATATATTTTGAGTGAAAAAAAACAACAAAGAATTGAAATAATTTATATTCATTTAATTTTAATTTCATTTAGTTATATATTAAGGAAAATAATTATGATAATGGTGTTTTTGAATCCCTGTTTTCAATTGATTTAATAGGTTTATACTATTTTTGTCTTCAGTTTTGTATAAGCATTTTTTAATTAAGGGGAAATTCCTTTAATTAAACGCCATGGTGTGGACCACTCATTTATTTTTGTTATCATTACACCAAACTAAAATTTTACAAGTTTAATATACTTCTAATCTATAACTAATTTAGAATTATTGTTGCTTAGATTAACTATAGTTTTCCTGTCTCAGTAACCCAACGAAATGATCATCTACTTTGAATAATAAAACCTATGATATAGTGTAATAATTCCTCTAAATCAAATACAGCTCAAATAAATTAAAATTTTGAAGTTGGAGCTCTGTCTGTGGAAGGAAGATTAAGATCGAAAGTTAAGATGAAATATATTATAATCCTTAATTTTAAAATACAAGCAGAAACGATTGTCCCAAATTATTTTTTTTACCAAATAAAATTTTTGTTTTACCAAACAAAATAAACAAGCAGAATCATTTCTAAGGGAGTTTATTTTTTTTAACTTACTTTTCATTAGTTTCCAAAAAACTTTTGTTCAGGGGACTGATTAGTTCGAGATCACGGTCAACACCAGGTTTTACTTCCAATTTTTTGGAGGGGTCGGGTTTGCAGATGGTGTATCAAATGAAAAAAGCTAAGGTATTATAAAATTAATCATTATATTATGCACCTGATATAAAATATGATAAAATGTAATTCACAGATTTTTAAACTGTTTTGCTAAGCCGGATTTGAATCCGGGAATAGTAATGAAACACACTCAGTTATAAACTTAATAAAATATCTACAATGAATTAATTCAATTAAATATCAGTAATAGTTTGACTGTAATTTATTGAAAAAGTATTATTTAACAGAAAGTAAATTTACCTTGCTACTAATTTTGATACGTATATTCTTTTATAACAAACTAATTTGCTGTAATAGCCTGGCATATTTGAAATAAATAAAATAAAGAAACACCAGCCCAATAATATATTCCACTAATTTATTTTGCTTATTCTATATTGACATTTTTAGCAGTCATTGATTTAATTAAATCATGCAAATTGATGCAAATCTTAGCTTGAATGGATCCTACAAACACAATGAGATAATCTCATGTCAAACTTTATAGTCGTCCCAAATATATAATTATTCAGCTTTCTACCTGTTTATTTTTGTCCATTATTCGCCATGTTAAAAAAAAAACTACGAAAAAGCCTTTTGTTAGCTTTTTGAAACTAGTTGAATTATTTTCTTATTGATATGCGAGGTTCAAAGCTTTGGATAATAAACCTTTAATTATATTCCAAAAAGCACTGCTATTTTTTATCTCATCATTTGAAGTTTATTTGCTCTTTACAATTAATAATGATTAACACTACCCTCCAGAAGGTTGTGAGATCAGCACTTATGCCAACTGCTTAGCTAACTGTGATACCCGCTGCCTATTTCAGCAATACTTCAGCCAGAATCATTCCATGGTTTTATCGTAGAAAACTCGAGATTTATTATCATTCCTAACTACTGAGCAACTTTAGCCTACATAAGAACCAAAACGAGCAGAAGGAAAAAAATTTGGCCTGTCTACAGACAACTTTTATCACCACATTAAGTTAGGTTGTTTAAGAAGCGAGGAAATGTTCTTAAAAGCTTAAATCTTTTTTGGTGCTGCAGTATTTATATATAAAAATGTTTTTATTTTTTTTATTTGTGGTAACGGATGGGTTAAGAGTGTCAGATTTGCTATGTAAGTTTAAATAAAAAATATGCAATGAAATTGATCTTCCAATTAAGTAAATTTTCAGTTAAATTCATACTTATACAAACATTTTTACACAATTGATGAACAAAAACGTATTTTATTTTTTTGGACTCATGGATTCTGAATCACTTAGATTAATCCGTTAAGAAACAGAAAATTTGACATTATTACCTTCGTTGCTTAAATGGTTATATGGCAATTTCAAAACTTCAATTTTCTATGATGAATAGCAATTTGAGGATATTTGCAATTTTCGATGCAGTCACAAACCTAAAATCAATTATTATCTCTTTTAACCCAATGAACTAAAAATCTATCATATTTATTTATTTTTATTATGACTGATCTATAATCTTTAAGCTGCAATTAAAATAAGATTAAAACAAATTATTTATTTTATTTTATCAAGGAATGAGGTAGTTTAGTGAATAATTTATTTTTATTTTTTCAAACCTACTGGTAATAACGCCAACATATTTTAGAGTAATTTGAACAATTACATAATTGGAACAATGTCGGTCCGTTGATACGTGGATAGGAGATATCTCTCCTAGTAATCTTAAATATTTATTAGCTTGAGTTAATATACAAAACTACCCTTAATAATAACAATCATTCTTTTGAATACTTAAGAACAAAGTACTATTTTTTAAAAGTTGACATTTATTGATAACTAATATATGATTGACTATACAAGGTTTCTTACTTATAAAAAAAGATGGACAAAATAAAATTATTTATAACTTCTAATTGAAAAGTACTGCAAATAAAAAGAAAAGAGCCTATTCAGATATTTGACCCATTTTCCAGGATTTAAAGCAAAACTTGTTTTATTGCATTATATTTTATCCATAAATATTTATGTTGCTTCCTAACCAACAAACCTATCTCATACCTTGGCAGTTTTATATCTTCCATGTTTTTCGATAAAATAGTATACTTCAGAAGTGCAACTACTGAGAAATATATTGTACAAATTACTGCAATAAATAACGATAAATGAAGTAATTAGAATCAGTAGCATTATATAAAAATGAGTTTCCTCTCTGCTAGCACTGTAAAAAATAAATAATTAGTAATAACCAAAAATTTGTTTTGTTGGCAAATAATAGTTTAAATGTCATTATCATTTACATAATTTTAGGTTATGTGAGGCGTTCAAGATCAAAAACTAGAGTTAACTCTGAATTTAAAAAATTGACTTTTTCACTAGTTTAGCCAACCAATGCTTTATGCTCCCGACATTGCAAGTCCAGAACCGGACTAAAACAATGAGAAATAAGGCAGCAAAGTGTCATGTTGGACAAAATTGCTTTATTAAACTAGCAAAAAAATAGAAAAAGTTATTTTTCAAATATTGAAGTTATCTATTCATGATCCTATACGCCTTATGTAAAATAATTCTTACTATAAAGTTCACAATACTTAAGTAATTAAATGATTGTTGGTTGTGCTTCTATTAATTTGTATATCTATATATATCTATATATATATATATATATTTTTTTTTTTTCCCTTCACGCAGTACCCCTACGCGAAGGACGTTAATTGTTCTGCATGTTCCGTACATTTATAGTACATTACATACAATTGTACTTTCATGTTGTTGTTTTTTATCTATTGTTTACATTTTTTTTGTATTATTTATATATAAAACTAAACGCTAAATTGAAAATACATCATTAAAAACAAAACTTAAACATAAAAATATTGATCATAGTAAATATTAAGCCAGTTGAACAAAAAAAAAAAGAAATAGGAAAAAACACAAAACTACAACAAAGTAATTGAAAACAAAACTAAAATGCTTGTTCACCTATAATATTGATTTCGTGTAGTGATGATTAACCACACTGCTTTAGCAAACACCTTGAATTGCTGAAAATACTTCCAGTATAAGTCCTTAACACTGATTGGCCAACTGTCCTTCTGCGTCACATGGTTGATAAGTTTAGTCCTTGGTTTATCGGTTAGTCTGCAGTTATATATTAGATGTAAGTAAGTTTGTTCGATGGTAAAGTCACAAGGGCCTGTCTTATTGTCTGTAAGTTTAAATTTATACAAGTAGGATTTTGTGGGTCCATGTCCTGTTAACATTTGTTGTCAACATATATATATATATATATATATATATATATATATATATATATATATATATATATATACATATATATCGCATCGCGAGCCTCCTTAGTCAGAAAAAGAGAGGGAAAAAGGAAAAGAAGTAGCCTTCCGATTCAAATAATTGGACGATTTTAGGTGAAACAGTACTTTTACAAGTACGATGGACATCCTCAATAAAATAAAACGTCAATACATTCTTTCAAAAAAAAAAAAAAAAAAGTAAAGGGCTATGAGAAGAGGCCTGGAAGAAATGCATATTGATCAGGATATTACTTCTAATAGCAAAATGGAGTTATAAATTAAAAAAAAAGTACTTGATATTTGATCCGCAGGTTGTCTCTTCGAGTTTAGTTACAACAAGATTTGACAGTTTATTCGTTTTATTTTTAACATTTCTCAAAAATATAAGTTATTGTGAGCTTTAGTATGAATTGATGAATGAAATAATGTAATTACAGGTAATGAGTAGAGTTCAGTTATCATTTCATCAAAGAAATAAAAGTTTCAACTAACATTTTGAAGCATAGATGATACATCTAAAGCCCCGGTGAATAAGTGGTAAGTCAGATTTTTTCATGAGGGAGTTAACAGCTTTCAGATAACAGGAATCGTATCATTGTCATAATTTTTTTGTTTAAACAGAGTAGTAATATCAGCAATAACTCCTTTTCAAGCCAATGCCTTACTTAGCCCCTTATTCACTAAGAAAACAACTCAATTCCACTTACTTAAGTACAAGAAACTCATTTCAGAGAAAATTAGACCTAACCACTTATTCACCAGGGCTGTAGATGTATTTGATGAAATGTTCATTTCTAGATGAAATGATTACCGAAATCTACTTATTACCCATAATTGCATTCACTTTTCTAAAATAAAGCTCGAGATAACATATATTTTTTGGAAAATATTAAAAATGAAACGAATAAACAGTAAAAACATGTAACTCAACACTAAGCAAAATCCTGCAGAACAGTTACCATAAATTGAGAAGTAACTTAATGGGAATCCTGGGCATCATTATTGGCATTACTGATGACTTCAGTAATTCAAATTGCATTAAGTTAATTCAATGCAAATACAGAACATTAAAGGGAGAATTTTATCATGGTATGATATAGCTTCCAACCATGACATTAATTTTAACTGATAAATTATATTTTATTTTAAATTTATAATAAATATATGGTTATAATGAACCGTCAAATTCCCACACACAACAACGAAAGAACTCATCAAAGCTAACATCATACAGACATAACCAAAATGACTGTTTGTTTACATAAAGTTCGATGCCATACCGCAAAGCTCTGGCGTCTGCATCGGATAAATTGAATTTGTGAATGTAGCATTCTATGTTATACCAATGTTCACAGGGGTTATTATTTAAGGTCGAATTTTGACTCATTTTGAAAAATAAAATAAAATTGTACCGCCTTTGATGTATTTTTGAAAACTAGCCGCGAAAAACTGCCATGGCAACTGTCATGTTAATAGGAGATTTTAACTGTCATTTGAAATAGTTTCTTTAGTTGAGACTAGAAATGGCCAGTTTTTTTTTTAGATAGATCTTTTTGAAATGACCTTTTTTTACAGAACTTGATTATGATTAATCTTGTTGAGGCCCTATAACCCGATGACGGACAGGGCCGGTTTTACCTTATGTGCAGAGTGTGCGGGGCACCCTGGTTTCAAGAGGCGTCTCAGGGTCTCAAAAAATTTCATTTCATGTTGATCCCATAGCAAAATTTGTTTAGTTTCATGGTCACATTCACCTCCTTTGGGGATTTGCCGTTTTTTTAAACACCTTGTATAAGTGTAAGTGTTCAATTTTAATCGGATGCTTCTACTAGAGGGCGCCTAGGTCACGATTGCACATGGGCGAGACATTGGCTACAGCCGGGGCTGATGACGGGTCCTGGCCTCCACCAGCCGCATCTGCCGATCCTGTACCCTCGCCCTCCAATTCCTGAGACCAAGGATGTCCCTTGAGGCAGTCACAACTCCGTCAATCCACCTCGGCTTAGTTCTGCCTCTTTTCCTAGTTATTTGAAGTGGTTCTATAAGCATTCTCTTCGGTACTTCATTTTCTTCCCAAAGATCACAAGTTCAATTTTAAAATCTGGACGAGGTCAGGCTCTGTAAATATTGTTGGTATACTTCTTTGTTAGTTCAACAAACACCCCAACAAATATTTTTCCGTTAATTTTTCATTCAGAGATAACTACATCTTAATTTGCTTTTGTCAGGGTCTGTGTTTCTGATCCATAAATCAGAAGAGAACGAATCAGGGTGTATATATATGGAGTTTAGTATGTGTACTAAGAAGGTAGCCGATAAACTACAAAAATAGTATAAACATAAAAATAATCAGAAAGGGGATTGACGGATACGCAGAACCGGGGCCCCATAAATAGTACCAGGTAATTGACAATTATATACGTTGTTAAAAAATGCAACATAATACTATGTTTCTACTCTTAAATATATTTTGAATATATTTGATTGATTTTGGGGATGCCAGAGTATCATTTAGGTTGATTACTCAAACTGTTATTTCTATGTCTTTGTCTTAATTGGATTCTTTTCCACAGGTCTGTTCTTGTGTTTACCAATTTACTCAGTATTATACCTTCCAAGATTTTTTAGAGGATCCAGAATTTTTTTCTGGGGGGCACAATGGACAGACGGGAAAAAAATTAACAATAACTTACAAATTAACTTGTAGTATCTATAGAAAGATTTCAAAGGTTTATTAAAATATCAAAACAATTGTTTCACTCATGTTCTTTCTGTCATTTTAACAACTATGATCACGTGATTTGCCTATAATTATGTACTATAATGTATTCCCCACAGTACACAAAAACCTTCCGTTCCCCCCGCCTTGGATCCGCCCTTGATACCTTCAATATATCATTCATAAATAAATAGAGCATCTGGGGTAAGTAAGCACCAAAAGAATTATAAAAGTATAGTTTATAAATTCAATTTTAAACAAGATTTTTTATCTGACTTATCTGTGAAACAGGGGTAGATTGGGTTACAGATCAGTCTTCACTTAGCCGGAGAAAAATATTAAAAAGTTAACTATATAATTTAAACTTCGATATACTAAATACCTGTACCCTTACAAACCGTTGTCTTGGATCAAGTATTGAACTAAGAAAGAGTACTTTTAAACCAACAGGAGGAAAAAATTTTGGCGGAGCAATAATAAAACAAGGGTAATACGTCCAATAAAACTTAAGGGCCATTATTCCGAGGCCAAAAGGCAGTGGTATTATCTTCCAAAACTTCTTTTGTAATGTTGGTGCCTTCCAGGTGGAGAACTTTGATAATGTCGGGTAGTGTTGCGCATATGGTGTAACAGATTTGACCGCGTACAGACTACCGGGTAATTTGGTCTTCCAAATGCCGGATACCCGCTACCCGGTAAAATAGATTAGTGGATACTACTTGTAAAAACTGGGTACCGGATGTTCGGTATCATTACATGTAATGACGGTTTTCGTTATTTCTTTGACGAAAATTGTTGGTAAGTCTATAATTTCCCAACTTATGTGATGGAATAAAAAAACTATTTGGTGATGATTCTATGTTGTAAATCTGGCTTTCATTTCAGATCGCTGACTGAGGATTTTAGCAGGTACCATCAAGCCCGGTTACCGACTTACCTAAAAAATCTGGCCAAAAATACTTCCAGGTAAACATAAAGATTTAATTAAATCTCTTAACCACCCTATTAGGAGTACTCACTTAATTGAGACTGAGTGAGCCCCAAGAGGGTCTCTAGATCGCACAGAGCCCATCTCCAACTTTTAAAAGATTAAAAAAAATTATCTGCTACAGCCGATTTTCAACCTGCGACCTCCGGCACGGCAATTCATCGCTGAGCGAATGAGTATTTAATTTTTTAAATTTATTTACTGTTTATAATTATTTCTTACAAAACATATTATTTATTAAGCCGAATAGAGAAAAATAACCGTGTGCCCTCGGCATGGCATTACCTACAGCATTCTAAGTCAAAGTTGGCTTAGTTTTTAGCTAACCTAATTTTTAACTGAATAATTATTAGTAATTAATTAAGTAGTTAATAATTCAGTTATAATTAATAGTATGGTAACTAATTTCTCAACATTCCATTTGTTTTAGGTGTAGACAATTAAATATTTTAGTCGCAAAAAAAATTACTACTGGCAATTAAAAGCAATTCAGTTATATTTATTAATATTAGTATAATAACAGACACCAGGACTGAATAAAATTCTTTTAGGGACAAAGGCCATAGGTTTTAGAGGCACAGTTTTTTAGGTCTTTCTGAGGTGAGATGGACGTTTATTATTTCGTACCCTGGTTACGCCGTCCTTCGGAAGGGACATTAGAAGGGGGTCCCGAGCCTATACGATGTCAGGTACTCTGTTTAAAAATGCCTATCCTATATAAATCTGTATAGGCAAAATTTAGCTCCCAGTGTAGCATCATCCAATTAGCCGTAGCAAAATAAAAGTGATGTTAAAGAAAAAACAAGAAAGCTTTTATTATTTGTCTACACTGGGTATGAAGATTTTTCAACCGCGAATATCCAAAACATTATGAAATGAAAGCCGGGAACCAAAGACACATCTATATACTGGTTACCGGATATGAACGATAACAATCACCTATGTTTTTAGGAGTCACCTTAAAACTGATGTTTCAATCATTGTTTGAAAAATAAATACACACAAATTATGAATTAAAATGCAATTGAATGAATTGAAATTTTTATTAAATTTCCAAAAATTCAATGAAAAGTTTCCGATATCATGTTCGAAAACAGATATCAGCATTGCGTCTATCTTCGTAGGAGGAAGCTATCTACACAATTGTTACTCGCTATCTTCTGATTGTAAATTTTATTTTTGCACAATTTACGTTGGCGTATACGGAGAGAATATCTGAATGTGTATGAAAGAGGATGTTCTAAATAAGAAACTAGGATGGCAAGGAAGAGATACAAAACGGGGTTGAATGTCCTCTTTGTATCTCTCAGCCTCAGTCCTGCATCCTGCCCCCTACTGACATGTTACTTCATCAACTCCTGTAAGTAATTTAGAAGGATAATTGAAAATGCTTATGGATTTCACTTATTCAAAACTATTTTAGTCAAATAATAATAAAATGAACAATGAAAATAACAATCGGTCGGTTTTAATATGTAACATACCAGTTGCTTTTACCTGAATTTCCCATTACATATAATAGTATTAACAATAATACTTATAATAACATATAATTTAATAAAAAAAAATATATATATATATATATATATATATATATATATATCAATCATATCCTTCTAGGTGGTGGGTTCTATCCTTTTCAACGCTGGCTTCCAGCTTTCACACCGGGTTTTGGGATATCATCGATATTGAAGAGAACACTTTATCTGAGAAGAGGCAGACTTGCAATACTGACGAATGTAGAGAAGCAGGTAAGGTCATTTCAAATTAATAATAATAACAAATATTACTATTATCTTATCTGCTGATCCTAATTCACACTATCTGAAATATAAGAAATCATACCTTACCCATTTCAGCAATCACTAAGTCTTGTCTGAAGCCATACCAGCATAAAGTGACGTTAAATAAACATCGACTAAGTCTTGAACAATATTTACAGGGTATATGTAATATTATGCACGTAATTTGATAGAGTGGTATGGTAGTAAACGATACGTCATACATTTTTAAGTAAAATTTATGTATTAAAATTGCCTCTTCGTCGCACAACTTTAAATTTTATAATTTTAGCCTAGTGTGTTGTTTGATATATTCACTCAAACCCTGATTTTTCACTGTTAGGGCATGATTATGAGAACAAAATAGTCTCTCAAAAAAAGAAGAAAAAACCTGTACCGCAACAACCCATGAAGGGTCTTGGGCTCAGTAAGCGGTACAGACTTAGTTGTATTTCCAGGACATCAGTTGATATGACAGTTGAGTTTTGTCCTAGATCGCGCTTAACCCCCAGGTTTCCCCCCAAACTTTATAGAGGCTGGGTGAGCCACAGGAGGGTCTCCAACGTCTGGGTGAGGCACAGATGGGGTCTATTCCATGCTGTTAAAAGATTAAATAAATGACCTGCCACAGCCGGATTTGTATCGTGGACCTTCGGATCGGCAACTCAATACTCTACCACTGAAATACCCCGCTCCCCTATCGCCACTAAAGAGTATAAGACTTAATCTCAAGAACTGAAAGAAACTTATTTAAATACATTTGATTTTTAAGAAATAAAATATAAATAAATATAAAGCCTAGCAACGAAGAGTTATGAAAGAATTATTAAGCGCTGAAGCGACTGGTAAACATCGTTAAGAGTAATCTAATGGATATAATGGTCTGTGGCCGGAAGTTTGTGCGCAAAGACTGATGGTACGGTCAGCTTAGCAAACTTTAGAAGCAGGACCTTTAGTATAAAGCCAATTTTATTCTCCAGTATTTTTGTTACAGCAACAGTATATATCGTACACTTAACCCCAACATCCTTTATGAATTAGAGTATAGATTTTTTTTAAATCTTCTGATATCACCTTCAGTGTTATCTTAGCAGTTATTAGTAACATATTCCTATCGTTATGTCTTTATCAATTACTATCGGCACCTAAGGCCAATATGAGTCATCAATAGATAGCAAGTCTGCTTTCTCAACTTCTTAGCCATCTACGAAAAATATAAACCATATAAAACAATTTAGGAATTAAAAAATTTGCAATAGTAAATATCAAATTCTTAATCATTTATTTTACAGTTCTTAGAACGTAAACTGTTAGTAATAAAGTAAGTTTTAAGTGCGATAAATAATGCATTTTAATTTTTTTAAATTAGTTTTAATTCAATGTTCTATAATTTAATTATTTTAAGTATTTTAGGTATAAATAAAATATTGTGTTAATATAAGTAAATGTGATGCAAAAGGGGGTAAATTCAAATTTGAAATTTTTTCAGGAAACACAGACATATGCATAATTCAGGTTATTATGATTATTTATTTGAGACAGTTATTTTTAGAAAAATTAGATTGGCTTTGACATTTTTTGAATGGTGGACGATGTACCACCGCATAGAGGACGCTAAATTTGTGAAAAAAAATTAAAAATGATAAAATAAGGATTTATCACTTTTTGCATCTCCAATGTAATGTCATATATATATTTTTTAATATTTCCTTTTAATCTAAAAGAAAATTAACATTTAGAAATAATCGACTAATTTTTTTTATAGGTTTTTAAAATTTTATTCAGGTAGGTTTCGTATAGTATTTTTTTTCCGAACTACTGAGTTTATTGGAATTATTAGAAAATTCAGTTCATACCAAAGTCTAAAATATTATTTCTACGAAATAAAATGTGTTATGAAAATTTGATTAAATAATTCTTCTGAATCATTAAAGACAGATGAGCGCATCTGGTAATCTGAAGTGATTCATTCGTATCGCCACATCCGTCCAGGTATGTCTGATCCTTCTTTCGAAGTTGTCTTTGACATTCTTCGAGTTCGGGCTTTTCACATCCCGCCGTCTGATATTGAAAGGATACAATCCTCCAATGATTGGCGAAATAACTTTTCTGATGTAAATGACCCGAAAACTATTTCCCATGAATATCCTTCGGAGTTGAAAGACGAAGATGTCCCAAAAAGAACGGATAAACAGTACCACCAAAGAGCTTTCTTTCCATTCAACAGATGTCGTAATCTTAAGAGGACCAAGCTCCAAATAACCTACAAGAACTTGAAGATTGTGCTTCGGATGAAAAAACCATTCTTGGTTGTCATTGATGAAGAAGTCAGTTCTAACAGCAAGCTTCACATTCAGGTCAGAAGACGTTTGAGTAAAGGAATGATTGTCTCTTATTACATATAATTTTAGGGAATATTTGGAGGAAAAATTCCTTATAAATATATTAAGCTATTTCCAATTACGCTATTTTCACTTCAAATTTACAATGTTCAGAGTAAATTGTAATTTTTTTGAGCTATAATTGTACCCTTTGATCGTTTTTATCACATTCTGTCACTTATTGTCATGTCCCTTCCTTTAATAACTAGATTATTTTTTAACTACTTATCAAAAAGTAATGTAATGATATTAATGTTTTTATTAATACAAGATTCTTCATGGATTCATACAAGTACTTCAAGTCGATTGAGCTCCCTTTACCAAGATTTATTCTTATAAACATTTTGGCTCTTGTCACGCCTTCATTAAGTACCATTGTTATTTTATTATATCTAATAGTTTTAATCATATAAAATATAATAAAAAATAAAATTCTAAAGGAATTTTATGTTCAAACAAAACTTGAATTAGTTCATTCATGAAGAATTATATTATAAAATATATTATTTATTGCTAATTATTGACCGACAATTGTAAAAAGAAATTTTCTCTTCAATTCATGCTATAAAGAGAGTCGAGTACATCTTATTATTATCTTAGTTCTGTAATATTTAATTTTGACAAAAAAAATTAGAGCTATAAAAAAAAATTTAAGTTTTGTAAAATAATTAAACTGTAATTATTTTTTAGTTGGTTTGAATTGTTCATAAAAAATCACTAATTTATAAATAAAAACATAGTTATTCGAAATTTATTTTCTTTTAACCTTATATTTCTACTTCTATTGTTTTCTGTAATATGTTTTAAAAAAGGAACAGAAAACAAATTATATCATTGATCTTAGATTCAGTTGAAGGTGTTTTCTGAAATAATACACACAGCTTTATAATTTACTGTTGTAATGTGTGCCCATATGTCTATGGAACAAGCCTTCATAAGAGCACCGAGTGCATACTTCATGGGTTGTTATTTTCTGTCTTACAGCTAGGATAAAAGATTTACTCCAGACCGCAAGTATTTAATACACTTTCACCTAGGCTTAAGCCAAGAAGCATGGTGGTAACAATACAAAGCTGAACTACCAAAACCGTAATTTTTTTAGGTAGTAAACTAATTAAATTTTTAGGTAGTAAGTTAAATTTTAGGTAGAAAATTTATTAAGTATTTAAAACCAAGAGTTATCGATGCCATAATTATTTACTAATTATAATCAAGAAATGTAGTTGGCCTTTTTATTAATAAACCCATTCAATGAGACCATTTAGTTTAGTTTAGGATCAGTGTATAGAGTGCTAAGTGGCTTTCCTATAGGTTTTGGGTTCGAATCCGGCTGAGGCAGGAAAATTATTTAATCTGTTAACCACCCTCGGATATGCCCTGTCCCACAGGGTCTATAAACTACAGACCCTCTTGAGGTTATCTTTTACCAGGGAAAAAACCTGGCAGTAGAGTGTGATCTTGGACAAAGCACCTCCTCGCCCAACGGTTGCCCTAGAAACAGTATGGTCTCTATCAAGCACTGAATCTAAGACCGTTCATGGGTTGCAGTAGTATAAGCTTTTTTATTTATTTTTTTAATATGCCTGAACAAGTAGAATTTAAGATATGTTATTCTGAAAGCAAATTAAATCTTTAATAGGCTACGCAATGAAATGTTGATTCTCAATCTAAAACCAAGTAGGGAATGATAATCAAATTTATTAGTAAGTCTGACTTGATACCTTATAACATGATATGATGAAAACAATATAAAATGAATATTTTCTGGTCATCTAATTGTTTGTTAATTTATAATGAAACATCAACAATTTTATTTTGCATTATAACCATCTAAAATATATTAAATAAAAGTGTCCTATAAAGTTCAGGTGAGGACTATACACTTAGCGTTTTCTATGTAGGTTTAAGGCTTTTTCCTGATATTTTTGCATTGGAATTTGGTTGCAGTTTTCCCCCTCTACTTGTATATTATGAATTTCTTTTAAGCTGCATCAATCCTGGCAAATTTGAACACATCAGCAGACCCATGTACTGACTTCTTCCAGTTTGCTTGTGGAGGATGGATTCACAAACACCCAGTTCCAGACACAGATTCTCACTGGAATCAGTTCAACCAAGTAGAAGAAAGACTCACATTACAAGTAAAAGGTATCATCCATATAAATTCCTATTTATAATCCACTTAATTATTGGTTCCAAATATATATACTTAGATAATCTTTATTAGGAATTACTATTTGCCAAACACATTTTATAGCAAGAACAATCTTAATTCTCTAACATGTATTGGAGAAATATAAATTAACTAACCACTTTGTGGCTTCTTAATCAGTTTTGTTATTTTTCAATTTCACATTACGTTACTGAAACATATATACGTATTCTACTCCATAATTCTAAAGAAAAAAAAAATGAAAATAGAATTTTATACATGATCTCAAAATGATAAATATCAAAGTAGTTATTGATTTCAGAAAAATACTTCAACAAGTTAATGTTATGAATAAAATAGTACAAAAAAATATAGTTCATATAATAATATAATAAACAAATATTATACATAATGCATGTCAAAAATGAATGAACAGACTGAGAAGACATTAGGCCAGGAAATGATTTCCTCATTTGCAATAAAAAAAATATCATTTTAACTATTTATGCACCAATTAAACAAGACCGAATTCCAAACAGGGAAGAGTGAATCTAAACATTGTCTTGAAGTTGAGTTTTTACATAAATTTAAACACTAAAAAAAATGGAAACCTTAAAATAACAACAATTTTAATTTACTCCGTCCTTTTCATCATTGGAATATAGCCCAAATAAACTTTTTTGTTACAAATGAATTCTGTATTTACCCACTTCTCTATAATCTGTTGGACAAGAAACATTTATGGCCGAAGATTAGCACTGATGGATTCAAATAAGAAAATGTTTTCAGATATATTGGAGACCGAATCAAATGCTGAAGAACCTCAACCAGTCAAAGATGCTAAACTCTTTTACAGAACATGTCTTAAAGCAGGTGTGTTTATATTTGTAATTGGTATAACATAATTACCACATTAATAAAAGGAAGCTCGTGGTTGCCAGAAACTTAATGTAATAAAAGTGGTAGCATCATGTTTATTATTTGGAAACAGTAATTGAATAAAAACCTCTTTTAGAATCAGAAGAAAATGGAACAGGATTGAAGAAGCTAATAAATCTACTATCCCAGTTTGGAGGCTGGCCTATGACATACAGGCATTGGAAAAGTCGTGGATTTCACTGGATTAATATGTTAACGTATCTTACCAGGGATCTGTCTCTTTCCCCAATCATTTCTGTCTATGCGTACGTCGATCGCAAGGATTCTAATAACAGTGTGCTTACGGTAAGTAAATCTTCAATTCCCTTCATTTTTTGCAATTAAATATACTTATGTACATTATTAATCAACAGGTTGACCAAGGAGGCCTTTCGATGCCTAGATCCATTCTGATAGAGACGACAGGCTATAAAAAACAAAAAGAAGCGTATAAAGACTGGTTGTTCAAGACAGCAGATCTCATAGGAAAGACGTCAGGTAGAATAATTCCAATGGACACACTCAATCTTCAAGTAGAAGAATTAATACATTTCGAAGAAAAGATAGCCAAGGTAACAACAACAATTCACTTAAGTAATTGTATAAAATGACTGATGTTGACTTATCAAAATCCAAAAAATTATTAATCTCATAAATAGAAATTATTCAACAATGAAACCTACACAACTATAAACTATATATGCTATTTAATCGCCTACAATTAAATAGCAGTCTGAGAGGGAACTAGAAATAAATATTTTTTTTTCCTGCTCCTTGGATTATAATTTTGCTATATTATAAATGACAATTGTAATACTAGTATATATCATTAAATGTTTGTAAATAAAATCTGAGGGTTAGTAAAAAAAAAACAACAGTGGAAATATAGTTGATCGTAGAACTAACTATAGATGCTTGGTTGGGGGAAGAGGAAGAGGTATAGCCATTGAAGAAAAAATTAATAAAACTTGTTTATTTACTTTAAAAGTTTGTTCCAATATATCGAGTGAGATTGCCCTCGGGTTTCTATCTAATTGTGGGCTAGCATTAGCTATTTTTAGTTATAAATATGTGTATTCTTAGATAAATTTGTAGCTTCTTTATGTCACAGATTACGAGTCCCACAGAAATGAGAAGAAACGTTATCAGAACTTACAACGCAATGAGCTTGAGAGACTTACAGCAGTGGACTGATCTCGCAGCACCCCAGCAAGTAATAATCAAATGTTGAGTAATTATTTAACTTAAATAATGAGTAGTGTTTGGTGAATAAATAATAGTTATGATTTTTAAAAATGTAAAACTATTCAATTTATTAAATATTTTATTTTGAAGAGAAAAGATTTGTTCTGGACAGGATTCGAACCCGGGTCGCCCACGTAACTATCGGGGTGCTCTAACCAACTGAGCTAACCTGACTTGTAACACTGCCAGACGGCCAGGGTTCGAATCCCGGCCTGGACAAATTTTTTATCTTCAAAATAAAAATATTGAAAAATTATCACAATCATAAAAATAATAAATATAAAATAAATTGTAATATAAAATTGACGTAAGTCAACGAGATCCTAATTAAAGTAATGTTCAATGAACATTCTTCCCTTTGTATACATCGCAAAAAAATTACGAGAACACGGGGATATAGGATTGGTGAAGAGAATGGATTTGTCTGGCTTTGCTATGAGCCAGGTTAGCTCAGTTAGTTAAAGCACCACAACGGAAATGTGGGCGACCCGGGTTCGAATCCCGGCCTGGACAAATCTTTTCTGTTCAAATTAAAATATTTAAAAATTATCATCATCATCAGAAAAATAATAAATATAAAATATTCAATTTATTAATTAATAAATCAACTTTAATCAGTCAAGAAATTGTTTCATGCGAAAATTCATTTATTCATTCCATGAGTTAAAAGAAGAATAGTGAATGAAAAATCAGAAAACTTCCACACTTGTTTTTCTTTTTCTTCTATCAGTAAATAGTCTTAAAAAAACAGGAAAAATCCAATCATCTGTTCATAAGACATAAGAGGAAAAGCAAATGGTAACTAGGTCTCAATAATTCACTTTTTTAGTTGAAACAAAATGACTAAAGAATAAAAAATATAACAGATAATTTTATTTTCTTCATTATTTAAAAAAAATAAAATAAGACTAGCAGGATTGACTAATTCTGTGCGATCCAGAAAAAAAAATCAAGAACCATAGGCTGATGAATTTAAAGATTCAAAAATTATAATTTTTTAAAATATAAAATAGAAGGAACAATGTTATCATGGATATTAATAAGAAGACAAATATTTTTATAGATTATGTTGCTGTAAAATTATGTTTGACTTAAAATGTCAAACAAATTCTAAACAAATAAAAACTAAAAAGTTTAATGAACTAGTTATAATATAATATTTATATTTCAGATTAATTGGTTGGCATTTGTAAGAAAGTTGATGGAAGGAACCAATATCACCGTCGAGTGGACGGAAAAAGTCATTGTCAGGGAATTGGATTATGTATTCAAAGTTATGCAGCTTTTGAGGGAAACACCAATAAAAGTTTTAAGTATATACTCCAATTGATTAAAATATTAAGTATAATCTTGTATCAAATTTACTAGTATATGCTCCTTATCAAGTTAAAATGCATAAATCTGATACATTGTAACTTATCAGTACTATTAGGCATGCTAAAAGATGTTGAGATAAAAATCACAGGTTTACCTAGAAAATCGTACTCATTATGATATCAATTTTTATATATTTTAATTTTAAAGGTAAAACACCTTTACCTATTGCCATTAGTTGTTCATTATAAAATAGCTTACAGAAAAAAAACTTGTAAAGATCTAACATTTATTCAATCATATATAGGTGCTTTAAAATTGATCGAAAGAACGATAATCACAATGGTCTTTCGAAATTTTTTCACAAAAAAGTTCTATGAAGTAGGTAAGAAAATAATGTTAACTAATTTTTATTAATGTTATTATGAGAACAGTTGTACTAAAATAAAATCGTCACCATCATTTGCTCCTAATATATATAATATCACTAATATATATAATATAACATTAGTTTTAATAATTACCATACAATTCTAAAGCCTTCTAGAAGAAAAATAAATAATAATTTTTGTATTTTCTAAAACTGATGTTATTTCCAGGCAACTATATGCACTGGAGATTAGTAAAAAGCCTAGGCCCAGAAGTTAGTCCTGAAATCCGCCATCTTTCATTTGAATTCGAACAAATCTTTACTGGGGCAACAGTTGAGCAGCCTAGGTATTATTATTTTCAATTATATAAATATAGATAATAAATCTAATTTCATACCAGTCTGCTAAATCTAAAGTAAAACACACAAAAATACTTCAAATTGTTTTTCGTAACTAATTTCTGATTTTGGGTTTAAGGTGGAAAGATTGCATTTCATCAGTAACTAATACTCTTGGTATGGCAGTAGGATATAGTTACGTCCAAGCACACTTTGACAACACTGCTAAACAAGTTGTAAGTAAAGGATTGAGTAATTTTTATCAATAAAAAAATTAGTAGGAATTTTAGTACCAAAGAGAAAATCAAGTTCAGTTTATGAGACATTTGTAATATATCTAGGCAGAGAAGATGGCAGCACAAATAAAAAAAGTTCTTGAAAAGGAGATGTCCGAGCTGCCGTGGATGGATGCAGAAACAAGACAAGCTGCTCAATACAAAGTTCACCACATGTCGCAACTCATTGGTTATCCAGTCTGGTTCCATAACACATCAGCCTTACAAGTCTTTTACGAAGGGGTAACAGCTGTTTATCTAAAATTACCAATAAAATTTAAAGAATTTTTAGACTTTAAATTAATCTTTGGTGTTCCTTTTCTTTTCTAGTTAAACACAACCGATAACCATTGGGATAATATTCTCAGTACTAGAAAGTTTTCTGGTCAAAAGATGTTTGGAAGGCTGAGAGAAAAAATTGACAGAAATGAGTAAGGGCACAGCAAAATAATTTCTTTTAATTCTATTAAAAGAAATAGAATATTTATGGGGTACAAACAGAAATTAAGCTATTAATAAGACCTATAGCTTGTTCCTTTTAGGCAAAACAAATCTTGAGGCCTCCTCTTTTCAATCATCAAGTTAATGATTAAATAAATAGAGAGGCATAATTATATAGTGCTAAAATGTAGTGTGTTATAGAATTCACACCTGCTCCACCATTACAAGTTTTATAATAATAAACCAAATTTTGTAGGTAATATAAGTCGGCTTTGTCCACTTACCAGTTCTCTATTAGGCTAAAAAATTTATGAATGGCCCACAAAAGTTTTTAACTTTTAGTGTTGGTTTTTACTCTTAATACTTAGTGAAGGAGTTACAGTCCCTGCTAGTAACAGCCATGTATTTAACTACTTTATTTTAAATATTTGTAAAATATTTGTTTCTTATTTAATTTGCTACAATTCACAAAAGTAATGTGCTGTACCAAACAGACCAGTCTCATATTTCAAAAACTTGAACAAATTTAAATGTATCTATACAGAGTCATATATACAATGAAAGAAAAAAATATATATCAAAAACCTTTCAACAGAGAAAAAAAATATTAATAATATAAAAATAAACAAAAATTTTAACTATACATTCTTAATAACTTATATACATATATGTATAAAAACAATAACAACAAAATAAAAGAAATTGGTATCCTACAATAATGAATGCTTTGTTCTTTTATGCACATACCACTTTGTATTATTTTTTGTGTAGTTCCCAATATTTTTTATAAGTGGGTTTTTATTATGTTTACACTTAATAAAGAATTTTTTACATAGTTTATTGATGAATAAATTAATATACGATATACATAATTCTTTATGCATAATTTTAACTTTAGCGTGATATGCATAATTTCCAGCAATTCTAAGGCATTTGTTTTGGGATATTTGTTGTATTCTATAATTAGTTTTCGATATATAACTAAATATTGGACATGCACATGTTAGAATAGGTCGTAAGCAGGCTTCATATAATAATAACTTATTATCTATGCTTAATTTAGAATTACTGTTAAAGTATGGATATAAAGTACACAGAGCTCTGTTAGCTTTATTACACACATAATGGAAAGTAAAAGAAACCTTTTGTCCATGTTAAGTCCTAAATATTTAATCTGCATTGTCCAGGGTACAGGTATTCTGTTTACCTTCAGTTGGGAGATATTATTCGGTCGTCTCTTTGTAAATAATATAGCTTGGGATTTATCCTGATTTATTATAATTTTCTATTTCTATTTCTAATTCTCTATTTTATTTTACTTCTTGATGCAGTCTGTTGTAATAATTATTTAACAAACATGAAGACAATTTTAATACAAGTCTAGTACATTTTGGTAATGATAATTGTTAAAATAACACAAATAAGTAAAGCACTGGTAACAGATTTATGTAATTTTGGAAGACGTTTGTGAGAATGAATATACATTTCATTCAGAAATATTCTGCCAAAACAAACATTTCATAAGATTACTGTCTAACATTTTATGCTATCACTTTCTTTTAGATTTGTTATTTAAATTAAAACAAATTATGTTTTATTAGAAAATAATATTAATAAATAATTAAGATGTAATTCTGTTTAAATGTCATTAATGGTTCGCTTCTAATTTTTAGATGGCCAATTCCCCCAGCTGTTGTCAATGCTTACTATAACCCACAGGCCAATTCAATAAGTAAGACCAATTTGTAATTTTAATTTATCTCTATTATTTTTTTCTTATTCTTAATTTATTAATATATACTGCATTTATTGATTAAAATTTTGTTTTAGTTTTTCCAGCAGGGATACTACAACCACCATTTTTTAAACACAAGAGGCCAGAGTAAGAATGGGTTTAATTACTTTTTTTTATTTAATTCTTAAGTAATACTAGTCTGAAAATTTTAGTATCCTTACCATAGTTTTATTTATAGCTTAGCAATATTAAATACCTACCATGTTGGCTTATAAACTAAAACTTTTTATATATTTTTATTTTAAAGAGAAAAGATATACCTTCTATCCGTGACAGAGGATCCGGGTTCGAATCCCGGCCGGGGCATATCTTTTCTCTTTAAAATAAAAATATTTAAAAATCAAAACAGTTGACCAAAAATTATAAAACTTTTTATGATTATTAGGGTTCTAAATTTTGGTGGAATAGGTGTTGTTATTGGACATGAAATCACACATGGATTTGATGATGTTGGTAAGTTTTTTTTTGTTCTGTTTTTCTATTTTCAGTCAAATTTTTTTCATAATTTCTACGTATTTTTTAAAAATAAAACTTGAACTTGATCCATAAACTTTCTTCTGTATGTTCCAACCTCTAGTCTTAATAAGAAGAATGCACTAAATTTCATAACCATTTTTAAAATAATAAAGCTTTGAAATGATCTTCAACCTAATTTCTTGTAGACATTTTCAAGGTGCAGGGTTAAAATGAAAATAAGTTTTTACGAAAACTGTAGCATAGGGCCATGGGTTCAATAAGTAGTCAGGACGTTTTAATAATTTTAAATAATAATCATTTTAGGTCATTGTACAGGGGGCTATATAACCGAAACTATTCTCAACTTTTAAATTTTCCCTTCAGTTCAGGACAAGGGCGGATCCAGGATTTTTTTCTGGAGGGGGAGGACACAACAGCCAGACGGGAAAAAAAATCAACAATAACTTTAAAATAAACTTGTAGTATTTATAGAAAGATTTCAAAGGCTTATTGATATATCAAAACAATAGTTTCACTCATGTTCTTTCTATTATTTTAATAACTATGATCATGCGATTTGCCTATAATTATGTACTATAATGGATTATAGTACACAGTAAACAAACAACTGTCTGGGGGGGCACGTGTCCCCGTGCCCCCCTGGATCCGCCCATGGTTAAGGATAAAGGGAGTCTTTCAAACAGAACACATAGTCATTCTCAAACCTGGAACCTTATGTAGAAATAATCGCTGCCCATCCCACACAGTTATCAGGCTTATTAAGTTTTCCCAAATAACATAAGCGTTCATGTTTGCTCAAAATAATTTCACCCTATTAAACACTTTTTCCAGTAAACTTTCTTTCAGATATATGAATGAAAAAGTTTAACAGTAAACATATTTTACTGTATTATTTTTTTTATCCATTCTCAAACTATCATCTTTATAGACTACAGCATTAATAATTCATTCATGATTACAATCATATATATATATATTTATTTTCCAGGAAGACAAAGTGATTCAGAGGGTAACTTATCACAATGGTGGACAGAGAAGACAATAGAATCATATGAAGCAATAGCTGATTGTTTTATCTCCCAATATGGCAAATACAGGCTTCCACAACTCGATGTACAGCTTCTCCGTCAAGTAACTGTAAGAACTGAAGTTTCTAAAACTTATTAAGAAATCTCTTCAAAATGCAATAGTTATTTCTTCCCTTTATATTTCATATACAAGTATTATATGATTTAACCTGGAATCTTATTTGAACTTATATTTGCAGTCTAGGTGAATTACTAGTTAAGTCAAATTTTGTCCAAAGAGAGTTAACTAGAGAGAAGCAAAATCATTCTCACAGTTTTTGGCCAGAAACAGAGCAACGATAACTCCTTTTCACACGAATGCCTGACTTAGCCACTCATTCACTACGAAAATAACACCATTCCACTTCCTTAAGTATGTACAAGAAGGTCATTCTTAAGAAAGTTCGAATTAACTACTTATTCACCTGGGCTGTAGATATAATTGCAAGAATTCTATAAATGGTTCAAACTTTTTCAGCTAATAAAAACTTTAAATTTCACAGGTAAATGGAGAAATGACACAGGGAGAGAACATGGCAGATAATGGAGGATTAAGACTTGCTTTGCTAGCATATAGAAATTATATTGCGGAAATTGGACCAGAACCTGCTCTACCTGGCCTCGAACAATTTACCTCAGAACAGCTCTTCTTCATTGCATTTGCTACTGTAAGGACTTAAACTTATTATAATTCATACAGTGGTTCGAAAAAACATAAAAGCCTATTCTACGTATACATACATACATACAACATAACCTAATTTTACATCTCTTCAAAAATCTGAACAACATTTAATCATTAATACCAAATTAAAAAGAAAAATTAACCTAATTGCAACAGTTCAAGAAATGGGTGCTATCTGAATTTAAAGATAAGAATTAGTTGTCTACTTTGTATATTTGCATCTTTCGTTGTTTATAATTTGAATGTAATTGATTTAAACCAACCTCTTCCTGAATAATTGTAATTATATAATAATTATAATTTTTTTTTATTTGAAAAATCTGTGAGAGAGAAATGTAAAGGGAAACAATATAATTCACGTTTAATTTAAATTATTTAATTACAGGCCTGATAGGTCTTCAATGATTTAGGGTGGGGTTTGACCTCCTCAAAGAGCTGCCATCTTATAGATAAATTATGCTCGACCATGTTCTAGCTCCTGATAGCGAGTAAGCTTAGAGTATATGCTGCATCACATTGACCAACCTCAGTGCTCTATTGACACTTATAATAAATCTATATCAACATATATCCCATCCTATATATACTTCCCATAAATACTTATATAAATCTCTGTCACAGTAATTATCATTAATCATAAAAAAACAAACAGAAATTCAAACTGTAGGTGGTACTTTTAAACATAAATTGGTTACGCATTATCCCATGGAACATCTTGAAGATTGATCTGAGTTTTGAGTTACCCGGTGTCGTTTCTAACTCATGTCAGGTACTCCTTAACTAAAGATATTCTTAAATTAGAAATTAATCTTAAAATGGAATCATATTTTACAAATATGTTTCAGAAATCTATTTTAATTTCAGAATTGGTGTGAATCGGCCACTAAAGAGTCTTTGCTACAAGAAATTCTCAGTGATCCGCATTCCCCTCACAAGTTCAGGGTTGAGGGAAGTCTCGCCAACTCGGCCGACTTCTCCAAAGCATTCAACTGCCCTCTTCCTAAATCTCAGTCTTGTCACATTTGGTAGAAATGGAGAGACATAAGAAGATATCTGTTATGTTGTTTCATAAAATTAGTTTTGCAGAATTGTTATTAATTTTTTTTTAATAAAATTGAAAAACAAAATTTTTCAAAAATGGTTCATTAACACTTAATATAACCTCTTAAACAAAATATTTTTTCACTTTTTATTGTAAATAACAATACTTAATAGTTAACCAAACTTAGAATAATTAGTGTAAGTTCTTTAAACATCCAACAACAGAAAAACATGTTTGTTTCCACTTATCAAAAAGATAACGGCACTGGTAATAGTGGAATAAGTCTATATAGTCAGTAGTCCTTTTTGTCTATTTCAAGATAATCAACAGTAATCTGCTTTTCCTCTACATCAAGCCTTCTGGTGTTCTTGATGACATTCATAACTGATGAACAAACAAAAAATGGAGTAGGTAAGCCAGGTATTCCAGTATGGTCTATCTACACAAAAGCACAAAGTTTTTATTCAGGGCTTTCTTCACAATGTTTCCATATCTTAGTTATACATTATATTAATAAGAATATCTAATGCATAAATCTTAGATTAGGATCCCTGAAAACACATAAAGTACTTGCCAGAAGATGGTGACAGCATTAGGAAAGTAAGAATTTTGATCAATGCTAGGAATTACTTCCTAATATATAATGATCACCCACAGAATGTTGGATAATGTTTTCATAAACTTTAAGTGGATCAACTCAAATCTAAGGGTAATTACTTAACTGTTTGTGCTTCAACTAATAAATTGTATTGCTTATTAACTAGCTGGTTAGATAATCTTCTCTGAGAAATATGGTTTATAGTGGCAAGGTCATATAGATGAAACTTCTTAAAGCAATTTACCAGTCAGATGTAGACTTTGAGCCAGCAAATACAAATCTTTTCTGCATACAACTAGGTACATTGTCATAGTAAAGTCCTTGAAGTCTAGAAGTTCAACAACAGGTCACAGGCCAACAAAAAACATATACCTATTTCAAGTCATAATACAAATTGATTCATGAGGATCTTAAAAGTGAGAGTTATAAATTTAGATTAATAACTTGTCCATCAACAACATATCTCAAGAAGCTGAAATTAATGTAATATTATGAATATAAATTACGTTTCTTTAAAATCATATTTTTAATGACCCTCAACTGCCAAATCAAATGAAATAGAAATTCTTAGTTCAAAATGACAAGCTCAAAGCCTAAACAACAATACTCCAAAGTTGGAAGAAATAAAAAATAATCAGGATATTTAATGAGATTTAGATAACAAAAGGAGCTATATTGTTTTGGTAATTACAGCTCCGATTGGAATAAAAAAGATTAGATCATTGCTCCTCCTAAATATAATATAATGGTAAAAAGTTAACAATAGCTGTACCTATAAAATACATTATAGCCTGGAAAATTATAAATTCAAAAAATTCACTGCTTCAAGTATCTCTTGAGGAATGGGATAACTTTTAAAAAATCTGCTATTGAAAGCAGTCCATTTTGCACAGCCCAGGTTAAACAATACATTAAATAAATCTAGGTAATTTAAGAAAAACTAAATATTCCTTATTAAGAAAAGTAAAAATTAAAAATCTGTGTGATTTTAACTACTGAAGTTTCTGGGGCTCAGCAATTGGTTAGCAGTCAGAGAGTGAATCCATACAAAATTTAGGAATGTCTTCATAGTTTCAGCACCAACCTTAGAGGGCAATGGTGGAAAAGAAACAGATGAAAGCTGGCTTAAGACTTTTTTGTTCTGAGGCATCATAAGACGGCAAGTAATCATTTAATAATAAGTGTTTATAATAGCCAAATAGGTTTATCATTTAGATTCTGACTCTATCCTGCTTGTCACCACGGACGGGGCCCACCCTATATACATAACAGAAATAATAATATATATATATTCAAACTCAAGAAAACGTCCAAGCGAGGTGGTCAGTTATTTTGGTTTAAAGTTCAAAAGACTATTCAGCGAAGCACTTCCTTGATTCTCAGGTTCCTAAGTCATGTGAAGAAGGCACTTTCTGGTGCCAGATACCCTTCTTATCTTGGTTGATTGTTTTTTCTGGTTGGTGATTGTTTTTTCTGGTTGGTGAATCGAGAACTATAAATAGAATCTGAACCCTAAACACTGACAAAACCATTTCGGTTATAATACAGTTAGATGGCAATGCAGTGACTAGAGCATACTAAAAAGTGTATTTGGATTTTAGTTTTTTTTTGTGCGTGATAGGAGTTTTATGTCAGACAGGACTTAGTTCTATTGGCTACCAATCTATCCTACCATATTGGGTCAGTCGATAGAAGAAGAATGAAACCGATGCTCAAAAAGGATCCGCCCTGAGGAAGTAAATCCCCACAAACTGCTCACGTATTGACATGAATTGACCCATCCCGGGTAACTAGCTATTGCATTCTTCACGGAGCACTAGGCCTTTTCACCCAAGCGTCGTGGCTTTGGAATCTAACAGTTAAGAACAAATATAGATAATTTAAAAAAAATGGTTGACAACTTATAAACGAAGATGAGAACTAATTCTTTAATTCCAATTTTCATATTATACAGACCACGTGCTGCAATTTGAAGGAAGTTTCACAACTATCGATTTCAAGCGTAAAAATATACAGGCAGTGGTCAGATGGGACATAACATGATTCTTCATTCTTCCATCATGTTTGAATAATAATAACAACCATTATTGTCATCATGCTTATAACAAAACAGTAACTACGTATGGCTTAGTTCTTGGCGGAACTTATAATTTGCGCCCCCCATTCATTGCCATAATTACACACCAATTATGTACAGTAACTTTTATCAATCAACATTTATTTCAATATCTTGAAATTTTTATCCTTAACGAAATGCACTAATCTAAAAAAATAATTCATGTATGAGAGGAAATACAAGATTGTTGTCCAGCCAGCGGCTCCTCTCCCATCGTCGCCCTGAAGATGACCTACACTGTAGGTCGAAACGTTGGCACTTACTAAATATAAGTCAAGTACTTATTTGGTGTTTTTTTGACTGCACCTCCCAACTATCTCCGTTCTCCATCTAAAAAAATAATTATTTTTCATGGCCAATTTGGCGCCCCCCACCGGTAGTACGCCATTGGTGGTCGCCCATCTCACATTCCTGGCTTATAATAAAAAATGGAAGTTAGGAGCAAGGGCAGATCCAGGATTTTTTTCTGGGGGGGCACAACGGGCCGACAGGAAAAAAAATCAACAATAACTTAGAAATAAAGAAAGGTTTATTAAAATATCTAAACAATAGTTTCATTCATGTTATTTCTGTTATTTTATTCATATATTTTCACAACTATCATCACATGATTTGCCTATAAGTATATACTGTGATGGATTCTCTACAGTACATAAAAAGCTGTCTGAGAGGGGCACCTGCCCCCGTGTCCCTCCCCTGGATCCGCCTACGGTTAGGAGTATACAGGCCACATCCTCAAATCAAATAATAGCGAGTCCCAAGCGTATAAGAAAAGAGAATAATCATTTTAATATATTGTTTTATGAATTTAAATTATAAAAATGAATTTTGAAATCAACTAAAATTCTCAATAAAAAGGTCGATATTTGTTCTACTGAAATAATCTAAATATCGAATTATTTGTCACACACAAAATTTTTACTACAAATGAAGACTAAAAAAATGATCACTTGATTTACCAGTTGACTCAATAAATAAATAACAACATTGAGGTTAAAGTTCTTTTAAAAATAATAAGTTCAGTATATTTCTTTTGAAGTTATTGGTAGTATTGTCATAACTCGATTTACAAAGGAAGTGGGCTCGGATAGTTTGTCTTCAACTCAAGTCAACAAGTGTTCATTTCGAATTAAAGGAGTAGTTTAAAGTGCCATAATTTGATATTAAATTGAATGCCTAGTTAATATATTTTTTAAAGGGATACTCATGTCTTTCACGCTAAGCGACGATTTGAATGAAGTTCTTACATCGTTTTATGAACATTCCAAGGTAGTGAACATTTAGGTTTCATCATGTTTATATTTGTGTATTTTGTTTTAAGTGATTTATGTCAATTTTTAATTTTGAAAGGAACACACCATGCTGAAAGGAAAGCTAAAGGACTGTGAACAATTTATTAATGTACTCAAGCTTGAGGTTGTTGAGGCAAGGAGAGCAGAAAAACGATCTGCCTCCAATCTTAAGAGGGCCCAGGAAAATATTCTTCAACTTCAAGGGACTCTTTCCAACATGACAGCTTATAGAGGTTGGTGGTGATAAAAAAAAAAATAGATCCTATAAATCTAAAAGTAATTATTTATTAATTTTTTTTTTATTGTTACAGATGAGAATGAAAAACTTAAGAATGATTTAAGAAATCTAGAACAATTATTAGAAAATGAAAAAAAGGTAATCAAAAGACCTTATAATCTAAATGTATAAATTAATTGCACTATTCCTATTTAAACTATGTTTCAGAATCAGTCATTGCATGAACAACAGTGGATTAATGATAAAGAAACTTTAATTAAAAGTAACAAAGATGAATTGGAAAATATGAAAAAGATAAGAAATATGGAAGGTACTCATTTCTCTGAACATAATAAGTTTGTTATGTATGTCTAACATTTTCTCGTTTGGACAGAAAAATATGATTTTTTATGTTAAATTTATTTATTTTCTTGCTATAAATCTACTGCCACCTAAAGACCCTCATACACTTCAAGTGGTTGTACAACTGTTTGGCTTAAACTAAATTTAAGCTTGCACAAGCATTAGCCCATACACTGTTCAACGGTTGTACAATACTCTTCCTTTCTGTTTATATGGTGATCTGTAAGAAAGTAGAAGATCTGGATGAAAGGATAGTTAAATGACAGAAGTCAATGCAACCATGATCGTTTAGTAGCAAAGCATTTGCTATGTTCGGAAGTTGATTACATAAACTATTGTAGAAGGCATTTAGACAGCTGCTAGGAATGGTTACTTCTTTAACATAACAGATTCCTGTCTGCTGCTAGTTCTATCTCCTTCAGCTTCTGCATGAGTTTCTCGTTTGTCTCTTCTTATAAAATTCTGTTTTTCTAATTGTCACTTTTAATTTTCCAAAGCACTAGGTAAATACTAGAGACAATTCTAGGCAAATGGATATAAACTCAAGACAAAATTATCTGTTTGTAGTTTCGTTAATCAACATTTCAAATAGATAAACCAACAAAAAGTTATAAAATACAACTGAAAGGAACACCCAAAGTATATAGAGTAATTGACAAAATACTGGGAAGATTGTGCACATCTCAGACTGATGTGAATCGTTACCATGCATTTTGAAAACCTCCTTTCAAATTTGTAGTGTTGTATAATGGTTTTTAGTCACTACTGATTCGCTACAAGCAATCGAGATCATTTCATTCATTTCAAACATACCATAAAAAAGCTTGCAAAAGCCAATTTGTAGTAAAACATGCATGAAATCCCCACACATTCATGCCCTGAAGCAGGCTTTTCAAATTGCCTTTGCCATAAAACTTGTTCCCCTTGATTCATATTTCTATTCTCAATGCCTTGTTTGATCCATCCCATCTCTTTAACTGCAGGGATGTTGATGTTTACATTTCTAACAGTTAATGGAGATACTATTGACCCCCTTTTGTTATAATGATAAAACATTATGTATTGTTTTCTTTTAATCTTGTCTTAATATTCATACTTTATAATTCTGATTTAAACTGATTGAATTGAATTTTGAGGTAAAGCCTCTCAGAACACTGACTAGCTCTCCTTCCAGCATTGTTATCATGGGGAGGTTGAGGTAGTAGCTAGGGTGATACTTCTTATGACAATGAGTTTAGTGTAAATGTTTCCCTAACATGAAGGGTCAATGGTGGACTGCAATATAGTAGAGGGTGATAGAAATGCTGCCTTCCCACGCTAATCTCTGTTGATGCATAACTCATTAGGGCATTATCTATATCTTAATAGTAAACGTATCATGTGGTTAAGTACCAGGCGTTTTGGAATACTATATCTTTAGTAATTGTCATTGCTTTAAGTCAGAGTTTCTCAGGCGCAATCAATTTGTTTTATGATTAACACACTTCTTTTGGTAACTGTTCCGCAGATTGTTGCTTTGAGTTGAGTTACAACAAGTTTCAACTGTTTATTCGTTTCATTTTTATATTTCAAAACATCACTTACAGATCAGACCACCCAGACTACACTTCACATGCTGGATCCTGCATTCTCATTCACAAAACTCTATCTCATTCCCTTGTTCCTTCCACTCCAACTGATGCTATTCAATCAACATCAGTATCCATAACATCACGCCCTTTCCATATCACACTTTCAGCTGTATACTGTCCTCCCGGTAGTTCCGTCTCTCATAACCTTTTAGATTCCCTATTCCAATCTTTTGGACCGCGTTTCATTGCTGGAGGAGACTACAATGCTAACCACCAACGATGGGGTTGTCGAACATCCAACTCCCGCGGAAAAAAAAATCCTACCTATTGGCCTACATCCCTCAAAAAATGTCCCGATATCCTTGATATATTTGTTACATCCCAGATTTCCCCCTCACAAGCCAATATTGAATCCTTGGATGACCTTTCATCAGATCATAGTCCAGTCCTCCTTTTCTTGCACTCAAGTTTCGCTCCCAAGACTTCCCCTCCCACATTGATTACAGGACGTGTCAACTGGGACGATTTCTGTTATGACTTGGAGGACAAACTGGACTTAAAAATTTCACTTAAGACAAAACAAGACATTGATACAGCCATAGAAAAACTTACAACATCAATCAAAAACAGTTTGCATGATAACATCACAAATCATATATTTAATAACTATCAACAGACTGATTTTCCATGGCATATTCGTATCTTATTAAGAGAAAAACTTAGAGCAAGATCGAAGTGGCATAGAACTCGATATCCAGCAGATAAAACTATCTATACAAAATTAACCAACAAACTAAAAGCAGAAATCAAGAAGTTCAAAATTCAAAATTTAATTACCTGGACTGAAAATCTTACAACCACTGACAAAACATTATGGATGACCACCAAAAAACTCCTCAAGTTCAAAGAATTTAATCATCCACTCCTTACTGAATCAAATAACTGGACAAGATCTGATGGAGAAAAATCACTTGCATGGGTAAAATCCTAGAAAAACTCATCCTTAAACGATTGTACCCCATCCTTGATGCAAATCTCATAATACCAGATCACCAGTTTGGATTCCGAGCATCCCACTCCACCATGCAGCAATGCCATCGTGTGGTGAATGTAGTCTCCACTGCATTAGAGCGTGGATCATATTGTTCGGGAGTCTTTCTTGACGTGGAACAGGCTTTTGACCGAGTCTGGCATATGGGCTTGCTCTGCAAACTCCGTAAATTCCTACCCCCTACATACTTTCTCATCCTTCAATCCTATCTCACAAATAGAACTTTCCAAGTAAACCATAACAATGTCTATTCGTCCCTCTTTTCCCAATCTGCTGGTGTTCCTCAAGGTAGTATCCTTGGTCCAATCCTTTATACAGTTTATACAGCTGACATCCCAACTCATCCTAAGACTATCCTTACCACGTATGCTGATGATACACGTGTATTATCAGTTAACACCAATCCAGTTATTGTATCCCAAAGCCTCCAATCCCATATCACTGATCTTGAAGAATGGTGTCAAAACTGGAGAATTAAAATAAATTCTCAAAAATCGCATCAAATCACTTTTACCTTACGTCGTAAACCAATGACTTCCTGCCCTTCAGTATCCTTTAATAATATCCCTCTGATGCCTGTAGAACAGATCCGATACTTAGGGTTGCACCTTGACAAACGATTAACCTGGAATCCTCATACAAGACTGAAAAGACAAGAAACCGCACAACGTTTCAGGCTACTTCAACACTTACTAGACAAACGCTCTAAGCTCCTAATTAACTACAAAAGACTCATCTACATGACCATAATACGACCTATTTGGACTTACGGAGTAGAGCTTTGGGGCTCCACTAAGCCATCGAATTCCTCTCGTATCCAATCCTTACAATCCAAAATCCTTCGTAAAATCCTCAATGCTCCTTATTTTGTTAAGAACAAAGTCATCCATAACGACCTTAATGTCCCTTTTGTTACTGATTTGGCCTGAACCCGGTATCTATCCTTTCATAACAAACTTCATTACCACTCAAACCCTCTAGTTTCAAACCTAGCTTCCTCTTCAATTCCCGATAATCCTCCGAGGCGTCTGAAAAGAAGATGGCCACGTGACCTTCTTAGTTGAACTTTGATTTGAGTACTACCAGTGGGTAGTTTCTCTACTTGTCATTATCATGTCATTATTTATCACTTAGCCTATTTACTTGTTGTATTATTGTAATACAGTTGTAGATATCAATAAATAAATTTAAAAAAAATAAAATTAAAAAAATACAAGTTATCGTTTGCTTTAGTATGGAAAAGAGAATGTAAATAGAGGTAATGAGTAGGTTTCGGTTATCAAGAAGTAAAAGTTTCAACTAACATTTCGAAGTCTATATGAGATAAGTTTGTTTTAACGTTCGTTTCTAAATGAAATGATTTCCCAAGTACATACATTCATTCTGCATTACATTCTCTTTTTCACACTAAAGCTCATGATAACGTGTATTTTAGGAAGATATTAAAAGGAAAACAAATGAAAAGTTAAAACTTGTGGCTCAACTCGAAGCGGCAACCTGCAGAATACTTCTTCTCACTAAACTTTTTCTCTTATACCATTAATCAGTGCTGAGGATCTCGTTTGTAAATCCTGATCCATGTACCTCTGTCCTGGACTAGCTGACTCCACATGCTCCAATCCATGCCTCTTCTCTCAAAAGCATTCCTCACTTCACCATGTCATGTGTGTCTGGGCATTCCTTGTCCTTCTTCCTACCACTCTCATCTCGTAGACTACTCTGGCTGTGCTATCACTCAGTTTTTTCTGAATTCTTCAGCTTGGTTTTCCTCTATTATATTTTCAGCTGGTTTTACCCCAATCTCTCTCCTAATTCTAGTGTTTCTGTTCCTGTCTTTCTTTTTTTTTCCTTATGTTTTTTTCCCTTTTTTTCTCCTTAGGATACTTCATACTGCTTACTACTCAAGATACTTCAGAAATAAATAAATTCAGAACTATAAGTTAGTAAATTTTACTTAAAAAGTAACAGAAAACCAACAATTCTGCATATAAAAGAGTATGTATCAAAAGTAAGGAATTTGGATATTTTAAAGAAAAGAGCTAATGTTTTTTTTGTTGGAAACAGGCTTATAAACAGTCAAAGCATCATTTTTTAATTTTTTTGAGCTAAGTTCTTGTCTTAAGTTTTCTTTAGCATTGGTTGCTTTCACTCTTTCTAAGGTAAAATTATCCTGAATTGCTATGATCAATTGTCGATCATATTTTTGTTTCATCAATGATACTTTCTATAACATTATTATTTTTGAAGTGTTAATGATGTTTTTATCTATGACTTTCATTGGCTTGTTCTCGTAGCACTTGTATCTTCTTTGAATACCCCAATCTTTGGATAACTGCTTTAATTAATGCCTTTGACTTCTTCTCAAGAAAGATAAAAAAGGCAGTGAAATTACTAAATGCCAGAGTTTTATTGCTAAAGTTATGACATGACGAGTCAACATATGCCAGAGAACCTTTTAGAGTGTTAACATACTAAAAAAAGAAAAAAAAATTTCTGTCAGTACATCACTTTGACATCAACTGTGGCATGTTTTTATAAATCTGCAGAAGTAATGTCGGTATAAAAATCAAGTCTTTGCAAAGAGTTCCGTTACTGTATTGTACTTGTGTACAAAGAATGAAAAAAATTTAATAGATTTATTAATAAATTATTATACATAATCGTTCATTAACATAAAAATATTAATAATTACTTAAAATTGATTTCAGCAATATCTTTTAATCAAGAATTAAGTAGATTAAGGGATGAAAACCTACAGAAAATTGAAGAAATGAGGAGAGGGTTTACTAAATTAGAGAATGAATATAAGAATAAATTGTCCCGAACTATAGAAGAGGTTATTCTTCGTTTCACTTAGACTTTTTTATTTTTTTTATTCTTACATAATTATTTTTTTTATAGATGAATTGTGAATTTCAAGAAAGGTTCTTCTTTTGTTTTTTACTCAAAATTGCCTTTTAATTTTGTTCTTGTGTTGTAATCATATAGACCAATATTTTATGTGTGAAAATCGCTAATATCCGGTTGCTATAGCACAAACTATTGTAGTAAAATAAATTTTGTTCAAATAAGTCTGGTAGTTTTTATAGAAATTAAGTTTTTTGACCATTTAAAAAAAAATAACATTTTTTAGGGAAGAGCCTGTTTTGAAATTCACATTTCAAGTATATTTTCTAAAAAAAATTCTTTATTGATAAAAATCAACTATTAAATTTTCAGTATGAAGAAAAACTACTTAACTTGAACAGAAATTTACTAGCCGCAAATAACGAAGTAACAAATCTGCGTCGGATGTCTAGTGGTCATGAAGCAATTTATAATGTAAGTTTTTTCTACCTTTTATTTTTTTTTTTAATTTCTGTAGAAGATTTCAACAGAAAAAACCTACTTTTAATAACTTTGCCCACGAGTCCTCTCCAAAATTTATACTTGTTCTATCTTCTATTTCATCTTCCATGACTTGCAGTGTCTTACGTTAAGTGTCTGATGTTATGAAATGATGAAGTACTTCTAACCATTTTAGCTCCATTATATTTTAAGGCAATCGTTTGGGATTGACCTCTTATCATATAAAGAGATTAATAAACAAAGTCATATCGAGGCTATTACTATCTGTAATGGAAGAGGGTTAACTATCAAGCCTCTTTATAGTGGATACCCTGATTAGGAGAAAAGCTGATGGTTGGGCATGATCTTGGAAAGATCACCTCCCTGCACAACCATTGCCCTTGAAATAGTACAGTTTCAGTACAGAACTCAGGACCCTTTATGGGTTGTAGTAGTTCACGTTTTTTTTCTTTATTTCTTCCTTATTCAGATATCTCTTCTACCTTGCAGTGTAGAGCTCTTGCATAGGGAGCGCCGCGCCACCTGTCTCTGTCAAGGGCTGCTATATTTTTTTTTAATGATTCATAATTATTGTTTTCTTTGTTTAACTACATAAGATTAGTGCTACACCTTTAAATTTATATATTTCTAATTTATGTCCTGAGTTAATAATCTTAAAAAAAGTTTTAATTATTAAATTTATTTCTCTGAAACATATAGTAATTTATTTTTCATTATTTTTTATAGATAGTTGACTTGGGTCAACCTAAAAATGATAGATCCATACAACAACCCTTGTCATTTGCCCGCTACAAACCCCTGCCGATTATTTCGACTGCTTCTCAGATGTTTGCTGCAGAATTGGAGGAACTTGGTAAAGTTGAACATAACACTCCTCCACATGATAAAGTTAAGTCTGATGGTGCAAGAACCAATTCTGGTATGAAAAAAAGGAAACTGTACTGTCGCACCGATGACCCAATTTTATAATAAAATGGTATAACTTAAAACTTTTAGTCATTATTTTTTTTAATAATTTGTTGTCTGAAATAATTTGAAATAACAAATATTTCTTAACCAAGTTTAAATCTTGCAACAATAACTCATTTTTTAAAATTAGTTTTACTTTTCATTCAAATATCACTGATATGTAACACTGTATTACAGGAACTTGTTTTGTGTTTGGTAATATATTTCATGAAATAGGGTTTTATATATTATTATAATTTTTTTTTTTTATTAATTCTTATAATTTTTAAGAGAAAAGATATGCCCAGGGCCGGGGTTCGAACCTGGTTCTCCCACGTTTCCGTTATAGTGTTCTACCATCTGAGCTATCCTGGTTCGTATCTTGGTCAGACAAAACCATTCTCTTCACTGATCCCATACCCCCGTGTTCTCGCAATTTGCGATGTATACAAGGAGAAGAATGTTCATTGAACTTTACTTTAATTAGGATCTTACTTATGTCATTATATATTAATAAAATTTATTTATTTTATTAGAGAGGAAAATAGTTGACTTGATGATATAATGGAGAATGGAGATAGTTGGGGGTGCAGCCAAAAAAACACCAAATAAGTCAAGACTTATTTTTATTTGTGACGACACAGTTCACCCAGCCGCCTCTCCCATTAGCCCCGAAGATGACCTACAAAGTAGGTCGAAACGTCGGCACAAATAAAAATAAGTCTTGACTTATTTGGTGTTTGTTTTACTGCATCCCCCAACTATCTTCATTCTCCACTATTTATTTTATTAATTGTTAAATTAAATTACATTACTTTAATTGGGATCTGGTTAACGTACGTCAATTTTATATTTATAATTTATTTTTCAATCAGCATTCTTCCCCATATGTACATAGTAAAAATTGTGAGTGCTGGGGATGTGGGATCGGTGAAGAGAATGGATTTGTCTGGCCTGGTTACGAGCCCTAGTTTAGCTTAGTTGGTAGAGTACTGTTAGAGATGCGGAGGACCCGAGTTCGAATCCTGGCCAGAACAAATCTTTTTTCTTCAAAATAAAAATATGTAAATATAAATTTAAGCCCCAAAACAAGTTTCTGAGGCAATTAGAGGACCTCCAGTAAAATGGCAATATTTCACATTTTTATGTTTCATTTTTATTTTCAAACATTTATGAATGATTTTAATTGTCTGATTTATGGCATATGATTTTTCGTTAAAATTTATTAATCTTTAATGTGAAAAAAAAACAATACATTTATGATTTTTTTTTCAAAGTTCAAATTGACATTTATGATGTTTTTTTAACTGCATTGCTGATCTCCAATTTTATCCTAAACTTATATCGTTTGATTTTCTTTTTTGTCTCCTTAATGTGAATGTCCACATTTAGGATATAGTTTAAAAAATGAATCTTTACCTAGACCACTGGCTAAGTTAATGGGCTGATAAATTTAATTAAAAGAAAATATAGTTAAAAATAAACAATATTTTATTAATATCAATTCATATTATGTATATCTATTTACAATACAAAATAATTTACAATATATTGTATCTATATTACATAACAAAATATAACAACATACTAAGGTTAACAAAGATAAAATTGTACTTTCATTTGAGGAAGGCAACAGTTTTCAGTAATTAAAAGGTACAATTACAGTTGTAATTTTTTTTTAAAGGTTTTTTAGAAAATTTAACTGTTAACAATTCTGTACAGCTATATTATAAATTATGAACATTATCAAGTCTAAAACAGCAAAACAAAAAAAAATTAACTTAAAAACTATAATACTGAAGGATAAAAAACATGAGCACCTGATTAGCGGGAATTGCCTTTAGTAATTGTTATAGGCATGATAATAAGTCGAAAAATGGACTAGCTTGACTAGAACCTATTGTCTTCAATGACTGGACGAAATTCTTTTGCTGTCCTGAATTAAGCTGAAAAAATTTTGAAAACAAAAATTAATTAACCTGAAAATCATCATCTGAATATTTACCAATAAAAAATTAAATATCTTTTCAATAATTTTCGAGATGACAAACAGATCTGGTATTAGTAAAAGGGGATAAGCAAGTTCATAAGACATAATCAAAACTAAGTTTTAAAAAACATTACAAATAAAACAGTAAATCTTGCACTCCGCTGTATTAATTTAGGTCTTAGATATTCACACTAAGACCATATCAATGAGCTTAAGCATGAAGAAATATTTAAAAAATCTTTATAGTGAATTCTCACTTATATTTCTAGGAATAAGAAAAAATACACATTACCTGTTGGTAAAAATCAACTGTGGCTAGGCACAATATTTGCCTGTCTTCGTACTCGCACTGCCTCATCCTTGACTGAACAATTGGCAAACTAAAATTGTTATAAGGCAAAACCTCAACCAAAACAGTTTGGATAATAAATACATATTATTAAAAAAATTCCTTACATCTTTTAGATGCAACGAGAATTTAAAAAAATGGAATTTTAAATTTAATAAAAAATATTTCCTAGTGGAATAGTAACTCAAAGGTCACTCCTCCTAGGCACAAGTTACACCAATAGAAAAAGTAACGTTATCCAAAGTTTCCTTATACAACAAAGGATAGACAATTTTTTTTGTTGTCTTAAAAAGTAGTGGCATTCATATTAGTTAATTTTGCATAACAATGAAGTATGACTTGTTTTATCAAATAATTTTACCCCATTTTAATTGTGAGATCATAACAACAATTAATCGATTAACGGATTATTATTAGAGTTAAAACACAGGAAGAGGTATGAGGCAGCAGGGGGCCTTAGGATTTTATAAAGGGCTTACAAAAATCCTTGGTTATGCTCTCCTTAGGAAGGGACGTAAAATAGGGCTGCCATTTACTCAATAAAGATCCCTATCATAATACCTGGATAGACAAAATTTGGGACTTCTGTTATAGCATCTTCCGATTAGTCGTAACAGCATAAAGTGATGTTAAATGAACAAACAAGCATACAGAAAGAGAAAAAAACAAACTAACAAAATATATATATATGTATATATATATATATATATATATATATATATATATATTTATTTTTTTTAAGCAAGCACAACATACTCTGTTGGTTCTGGATTAACCAATCTATGAAATACATTTTGTTGCATTACACTTACTATTGCTTTAAAAAACTGAACAATGCTCATTGTTATACCTAATAACATATGAATGTTAATACTAATCTATTATAGATTAAATAATAATGAACAAATAAATGAAAGGATACATTGCTTTGAGCCAAGGGTTTGTCGAAGCACTAATAAAAAAACAGCATAAAGACCAAGCAGCCATCATCTTTGGTATATTATGCGTCAAGTTACCTAATGAATACACAACCCAATCTTGTAGCAGCGACAACTGCTGTTCTGAACATGCTTGAGAAAACACCTAAAAAAATAAATATTATTAATAAATAAATAAAATGGAAAAGAAAGCATTACTCAACTACATGATTTCAAAAATACTATTAATGAATGAATTAAAGATAAAATAATCAGTAACCTGAAAGACCATAGCAGCCATGTTTGCTTTGTGTGGTTGGTTCGGTGACAAGAATTCACCGATGACTTTTGTAAGGATGTCGGAAGCAGAAAAGAAATCTGCAAGGATTCCAGGCAATACATCACAAACAATTTCAACTTCGACAGGATACCCTTTCTTTATTCTGAAATCAATAATTACTGGTTTTGATAACAGTCAAAAATAAAATTTAATAAAACATAAGTATATTTCTGTTCATAAGTACAGATGTTCTCAAAATTTCATCAGTCTATACCCAATAGCAGTGCAGAGATTTATGTTACACATAGATAAAATGATGACTATAATTCATTATTAGTTGACAAATATTAAATTTGGACATTTCAGTAAGATTATATAGTTATTACAGACTATTTTCAATAAAGCCAGGAAGCAGTTATTGCTAATAATTAGCACTATCTATCCTTTCACTACGCATAGAATAAATATGTTATTATTATGCCCTTCTATCAGTCATAGCACTCTCCTTTGACTGTGAACATGAATATCGATCAATGGAGACTATTATAGATAATATAATAAGAAAACATAATGAAATAATCATTTCATACATAAATAAGTGCAAATCAACAAACTATTAAAACTTTTCTCTTTAAATAAAAATATTAAAAAAATTATAAAAAGTATTAAAACTTTTAGTTGACCTATGTTAGGTTTGAGACTAAGAAGGGAAACACTGCTGTAACATAAATATTTTATTTAAGTTTAAAAGTAAAAAAAATAAAATTACCTATCGAATAAAATAGTAACTTTCTCCATTAATTCAATCTGCTGATTGTCATCATTTTCATCCTCACCACTTTTGTTTCCAGCTAGAAATGAAAATAAAATTAAGAATCAATTTTGTTATCAAACCATCATAACCATACTAAATTATGGTAAACTTGGTAATAAATCAGTGCTATCTTAATAAATTAATAAGGAGCACAATATTTTGATATTGGCTCAAACGACTAATCCCCAATAGAACTTTCTTTGACTTATGTGGTTAAGAACTTGCAAGATGATGATAATTCCTTATAGTTGACCTTGGTTTCTTCATTGTGTGACATATTGTTTCAGTCATAAAGTTTGATTTTAATTGTCCGATTTTTTAAATGTTGTTTTGCCATGTGGCATTACTGATTCAGTTCTATGACCCTTGCACAGTTTGATAGTTAAGCTACTAATCTTTACATACTGAGATCGAAAACTATGACAGATAAATTTATTTCATTAACAGCGATGAAATGACTGTGGGGTTTGAAGGCCTTCTGGAGGTTCACTCTATCTCTATAAAGTGCTGAAATTTAGAGTAAGTATGTTACACAGTCTCAACACTGTGTATTCAGTAAATAACATTTTTCTCAATCCCTTTGTCTTATAGTTTTCAATGATAATTCGAGATTGAAATTGGCTAAGAAAAACACAATAATACTGCTCATCAAAATTAAAGATTTTACATTTAATAATATTAAATATTTAGATTTAAAAAATACGTAATTCACAGTTTTTTTCCTGACATTACTGGACTTTTTTTTTTTAGATTTGGCACCAGCCACAGGTTACCTCAGTGTGATCCTCAAAGCTCGACATTATAATTTGTTATTTCATATACAACTTAGAGTAATAATGAATTAAATAAAAAATGAAGTGTTGTTTCTTTCATTCATATACTTACTAGCATAAATACAAGCTAGAAGAAGTTGAAATGCGGGTATTGTTATTTTTGGGTCAGATTTTGCGTACCGGTTCAGAGCTAACCTTGTGATTTGCTCATTGAAAGTTCCATCACCTAATAACACAAGTCTTTCAAAACCCTAAAAAAAATAAATATTCAAATTAGTATTTTCAAAAGGAAAAATTACACATACATATTATTTTAGCATATTATTATTTTAACCTGCAGAATAGCCTGGTATAACATGTTATCCATTGTGGTTTTCGCTAAGTTAATCAAGAGTTTTATCAACTCCTGTTTGTCGGCTACTTCTTCAGGATAATATTCCATAATATAAAAGATCAAAGCGAAAAGGAGTAAAGACATGTTTTCATTCCTAAAATAAAAATGATTAATAAGAAAATAAAACTAATAATGAATTAAATTAAGCAAATTGTTAAATGACAGGCTTACGGATCTAATTCGCTGTTGAATTTTTTCTGAATGAACTCTATACTGTACTGAAGGACCTTCTGGCGGAATTCTTGTGGTTTTAATTTAGATACTTCAGCATTCTCTGCAGGTTTCTAACAATATAACGATTTTTTTTTTTTTGTAAATTCAAAGAAATGTGTTATAAGTAAAATATTTAATTAAAGTAAAAAAAAAAAAAAAATGTCAAACCTCAGTTTTCAAAAGAAATGTTTTGGGTGTTCAGAGTACATACATCCAAGTCTAATAAAATGGTCTTTGTATTTGTGCCTGAATAAACTAGCGAATCACAACATTGTTAGTGTTGAGGGGGTATAAGGAAACGAGGCAGCTGACAAACTAGCCAGAATAGACACAGAAAGTCAGAAATGCCAGAAACCATTTGTGGTACTAGCTTCAGCTATGCCAAACGCAGAATTGGGTAATTATATTCCAAAAAGGCAGAACAATATTGGTACAGAATTTAAAATCTTCTGCATTCAAAGCAATTTCAACTGGCCCTTGTGTAAAGAGGTGTTAACTGCAAATAAAATTTTACAGGGATTCATTTAGGATAATCATAGCAGCCTAGACAAGCCACTGTAGTAAAGGTCTTGACTACCGAAAAAAATTCTGACATTGACAGAGCAACAATTACAAAGCAAATTGACAACAAACAAAGCAAATTACACTACTTACTGAGGTAATTTCCAAATGGCAACCATCATGGTAAATGTGTGAGATAGCACTTATGGGACAGAACTGTTCAATCCAAGAAATAAGATCTTGTAATACTTGAAGATGGATACGAATTTCAACCGAGGTCAAATCAAGAATTCTTAAGACAGGTTTGAAAGGATTTCTGTCAGTATGAGAAGAGAGGAATTTGATGTTCCTTTAATGAGGGCATAGTAAACGATTGGGGAACAAGAGGTTGGCTAACAAAATTCTCAATCTTTCTTAATTTTAAGAGAAATGGGAAGTCCAACCTCCATGGCTTCAGGTTCCTTATGTTCATAAGGACAAACACTGGACCAACCAAAATGTAGAACAGGACAGAATTTAGAAGTAGATTTACAGGTGTGAAGAATCTCCCTAAAGAAAGATTTTATGCTTTCAGTAGAACAATTAAGAAGGAGCCAGAGGCCGAAAGATCTCTGGCAAGAAGTTTTAACGGCAGGGAAAGGAAAACTGAACAGTATTAGTAGTCTATAGATGGCTGTATCAAATAATAATAATTATTTACCAAAGCAAACTGAAATCACTTTCTTGACGATCCTATAAGTTTAGGCTTCACATGACTCAGAATAATTATGAATATTTTACCATATATTTAGATAGTGATAAATTAACTTTAATGTGAGCAATCTACCAGATTTGTTTTTTTCATTTACTTTTTGTAAGTTATAAATAATTTAAAAAATTCTTACTTCAATATTTTTAACAGCTTGCAAAAGATAAAGAAGGCCATGAAGGCCTGCCTCAGCCAATGGAACAGATTGGCTCTTCAGTGCTGAATCAATTATCTTCAATACCCTATCGCTAATCTCACCATCCTGAAACGTTAAATGGATTCTTATTAGTACATAAAATTATTTACTCCATAAACTAATGTTAAATTCTCAGCTCTTACAAAATAACTAAGCACAGCGCAGGACTTGGCGATACCAATAACGAGATACTGAAGTATGATCTCATCATGAACGGTTTGATTTTTGGCTAATTCAAGAAAGGTTTCTAACATCCATTCAAAATGACTCCTTTCGGTAAACATATCAGAAATGCAGAGGACAGATTTGATCATGGAAAACTGTAGGTTTAGAGAAATTCCAATCTGAAAAATAAAAAAAACAATTGTGAAATAGCTAATTTTAAACATAAACTCCTGAAGAAATGGTTGTGTCATATTGAAATAGTTTTCTGCATATTATATGAGACATCTATAAAACAGCAACAAATTTTCATCTTTTAAAACTTAAATATGTATGTAACTAAATAAAATACAAATAATTTATTATTTGACTTATAATAAAAATATTTAACAGTATCCTTACACCAGGGAGGATCCACTGAGGAAACAAATCCAGAATAAACTGAATACAGGAACGGATGTCTATTCCATATTTTGTCAAATATTTTCGATAGCCTGAATCGATATTCTGAGAATTTTCTAAGAAACAGATCAGTATGATAGTATACAATTTTCATAATAATGCAAGTTTCTTTAAATAATTGTAAAACATTTTCCAATACCATACCATTTTCTACACTTCCTTCTTCACTATATTTCATCTGGGCTTCTAGATAAGGCACAGAAAATTGTCCAAAACCATACCTGAAAATCAAAATGTAAATTCATTATATATAGATACATATTGCCTTTTTTGGCTACTTGAATAATATAAAAATAAATCCAACCTTTTTAAATTGTTTGCCCTTTCTAAATTTGGCCTTTTATCAATTCTTAAAAGGTATATACCATCATTTCCAGAAATAGTTTTTAATTTTTTACAAAGAAGATCATTCATTTTTGACAATCTTTTCCAACGCCTATCAGAAATGAAAATGGAAAAACAAATCTTAATTCACTGTTAAAAAAAAAAATAATAAACCTAATAATATTGAAAACAAAATAATTGGCATTTGAAAATTTTCTTATTATTATATATTTGAATTTAATCTGTTTAGTTATAGTTTTTACAAGAAATAAGGTTTACATCTAACCCATTAGAGGTGGTTAACCCAGTACAATTCTCATAATCTTTATTTCGTTTTTCCAAACTAGGATTTTTGTTACTAAAAATGGAGAAAAGTTATCGGAAATTACCACTAGTGACTGAAGTTATCATCAGAAAATGGGTTTATATCAACTTGAGCCATAAAAAGTGACTCAAGTCACTCATTCACTTCACTTGCGTAAAGCCAGTGAATAATAGTTAAAACGATTGTACTTTATGGTTAATGTACTGAGATTTTTTTTCTCCTTTTCCTTATTTAAAAGACACAAGTGCAAATTTAATTTTTAAAATTTTGTTTTGTTTTGTTCATTTTTGTTTGATACATAGAAATTATGTTGGATCTGTGATAAAGAGGAAAATGGTTGACTGGAAGAACGTAATGAAGGATACAATTTGTCTGGGGGTGCAGCCATTAATAACACTAACTAAGGTAAACTTATTTATTATAACTGCAACCCCAAACAACTTGTAGCCTTCATTATATTGGATCTGAAATTTTTCCAAAAATTTCAAGTCTTTGGACAAAATTTGAGTTTGAGTTTGAGGGTTTGAGTATGAAATTTTATAAATAATAAACAAATTATTTACTTGAGAGAATATAATTTCTCATTAATATGCCTTGGGACATGAAGGTACTTGGTGTCATCGACGGAATGAGAATGCTCGCTCAACGTATTAATTGCAAGCCAGGTTATTCCGTCAATAGCAAGGCTATTCGCCTGTGAAGATAAACGCCATATTAATAATATTGTCAATAATTTACATAATTAATAAAAAAACTAATAATAGTATACCTGCATCATTGCAAAGATTTCTTCTTGCTCTATATTATCAAAATCCGGATTTGGACTTAAAGCACCAAGAAGGCATACCCAAGACTCCTCAAACTGGAATTTTCCTCTCCAGCCCAGAAAACAAATCCTTGAAAAAAATTATTGATTAGCAAAATAATTATATAACAAAAATATCTTAATAGGAAAATAAATTAGAATAAAATAAATTATTTTACATAATGTAAACATTGTATGAGAAGATAAGAAGCCAATGGGTACAAACGATTTTTCTAATTTTAAAGATAGAGTTTAAAGTGGTTATTGATAGACAATGCATATAAAATGTTTTCCAAAAGCAATATTGAATATTTATACATAAACCATATAAGTCAAAATCATAAAAACGTAATTATTTTAGATATTATCAAACTATTTTAACTTTAAAAAGCATTGACGAAATTATTACATTGTCACTTAGGGCTTCTAATATATGGAATAGATCGTCTTTATTAGCTGGTTAGATTTATGAAAGCTGTGCTGTTATTAAGCCAATGGTTGTGAAGTGAAGTGATTTGGTTAAGATCATGCTCAAATGCCTTATTTTTCTTCCGATTAAGTGTACCCACTTTATATAAAGAGTTCCATATTCCACAGGGTTGATCCACGGCCAACAACTTATTTACTACAGCAAGTATTGAACCCAGAACTTCAAGTGAACAGTACCCTTAACTTTATTGGTTAATTAAAATTTAACCATAAATAAGAGACTATTTAAGATTACGGACTGTTTCAGCCCACTTTGTAAGCTTTTTCAATGACTAAAATGATACGGTGATCATATTTCCATCATCAGATATAGAAAATATTTTAACATTGAAATTACCAGAAGAAAGGATTACTGATCTGTAAAACCTATATACACTATACCCCTAGTCTTCCTAAGATTAACTAGAGTAAAGAAAAAAAATGATAATTATACAAACTACAACAAAATAAAATTATTTTAAATATACCTGGATACTATTTGACTTAAAATATCTGTATCGTGAAGTAACATTGGTGGAAGTGTGGGAGGTGTTGGACAGTCTAATGGTGGATGCCAGGCTTCGACCGGTATTCTGCACAACCAATTCAATTTGGCTTCTCTTCCGAGTGAAATTATTATTGATCTAAAAATTAAAAACTAAATTATTATATATAAGACAGTGTCCTTTACAAATAAAAATCCTGCAAAAAAAAAATATATTTCTGGGCAAAAGACTAAAATAAAAATTACAAATAATATATAAATTCACTGCGTAAAAAGAAAAAAAAGAGTTAGAATAATTATAAAACAATGTAAAAGAATTTGTTAATAATCAACTAATCAAAGCAATCTTTAAAATAGACTTTCACATTTTAGAATGCAAAAATATAGTTATGTCAAAGGAAAAAAAAATCTCAACAAATAGAAAAAAGAAAACCTATGACTAGATGTAACATCTTAAAATACTACAGAACACAATTGAGAGATTTATACTTTTTAAAAATTTTTAGTTTTGCCAAAATCGCATATTGTCATTTTATTTGAAAACGACCCACAGTATAATCATACGGCAGATAATTTATTACAAACCTTGCATTCCTAAATATACACCATGGGATGTTCGGAGGATTTTTTTCTATTAGCGTTATCATTGAAACCATTTGAATAGCCGTTTTTGCTATTGCTGGTACATCTCCAATTAAATTTCCATCTTAAAAAAAAAAACATGATAAAAAGAAGCGTAAAAATACTAAGTACATATTAATCAATAATTGAATTTATCCAACTGTATAAACTATTTTCGTATTTGATAATTGGACTGGAAAAAAAGCAAATATTTTTATTACATGGTCAGTTTTGAGAGTGACATTAATGAAACAAAAACCAAATTATTACCATATTATTTTTTAATTTTTTTAATTATTATCATTATTTAATATTTAAATATTTCAAGAAAGAATGAATAAATTAATACGAAAGGTTCTATTACCATCAGGTGGGGGAATATGCTCTTTTAGTACTATATCTTCACCTAATACAAACTGAAATATATTCAATAAAGCGCAACAAATGGAAGATATCTGTTCAAGTGATAAGGAAGCTGATAAGAGGTCAGTCTTGAAAATGAAAGACGAGCATTTTAAAAGTGTCTGCAACTTGCTCGGGCAATGTTTGATTTTTTTTTCTTTTTCTTCGAATAAAATCCAATTAATTACCTAAAAATTGAATTAAGTAAGTAATAGAAAATTTAATAAAATCAAATCAAAATATTCTGTGATAATTACTTCAATACAGAGAACACCAAATCTTGACAAACTTGCGATATCATCTGTATCGAACAAATTTCCAAAATCGGTAGATATTTCCTTCAAACTAAATAATAAATTTGTAACAGCAGGCACTAGTGAATAGAAAGTTTTCATAGATATCTCAGACTGTAAGAATTTAAAGAGATCGTGATTAACTGTTTTTTCAGGATCAAACACCTGTAATAAAAATGTATCAAGTCAAAATAACACTTCAGTGAAAACAAACATGAATAAGAAAATAAAATAATAAGATTACTTGATAGCTAGAAGGAAGAGTCTGACAAACGTTCCTAATTAATCTTAGAAGAATTTTCTTCGCAGTATTGTGCAAAGAACTTGGCTGAAGTTCGGATACAACTTCATCTGAAACCTTTTTTTTAAAAATGTTATAATGGCTTTTGTATAGTTTGAAAAGCAACAACATAATATAAACCATATATATTTCGTAGATATAATTATTAAAAATATAAACATAGAGTCCAAAAAAAAAAAATCAAAATGATTAGAATGAAATATTAAAAATTTTACTCTTTTTTAACTTGAACCGAAAAATCCATCATATTGCATAAAGTAAATATAAGTTTGAAATACAAATTATATAAAAATAAATAAAATTGTTAAACAGATATATACGGAACCTGATCTGATGGACTGAATCCTGAAGAATGAAAACAATGCTTAAGGATATCTATATTGAATTCCTTTGAAGACATAATCTTTTCTAAATCATTCGATTCCAATTTACTTAATAAGTAGGCACATCGATGAGTGTCTCCTTCCAATGGGCTACAGCACCTGGTAATCACAAACCTTATTACAAGGATTCAGCTTCCAATATTTTTTTTTTGTTTTTTATATATTATTTATATTTACTTTTCTTTTACTAGATTGAAAAACCATGACTTATCCAACTTGATAGACTTAATGGCTTCTGTAGATATAGGCTTGACACAATCATCAGACTCGGTAAGGGAGATATTGTAACACTGTTTTCCAAATTTATTTAATAAGCTTATCAGACCACTATGCCTGTAAAATAAAATTAAAAAATTAACAAAATACATACAATTTTTAGTGAACTTTTTTGGCAATACAATCTATGGAAAAGAGATGTTCAATTGAAGAAGCTCGATTTTCTCGAGGCACACACTATCAACGAAAACCAAGAATAATATGCCCAAATCGTTCAAGATATAATTGTAGGTAATTCTAAGAGATTAAAGATTTAACTGCATTAACAGAAAAATATGTGAATTTTTTTTTTCGGCAATAACTATTCCCTTCCTGATTTACTAACATGCAGATTTAAGTAAAATTAAAATAATACCTTCATAATTGAAAAACTTATTTTTTTGAAGCCTATTAAAAAAAAAAAAAAATAGTCTTGAGTAAAGTGTAAGGTAAGTAGCCGCAGAAAATTATACCAAGATTGCTTCCTCAACATATCAGCTTCCCTGAGTTTAACGGTAAATGGGATTGTTTATATGTGGCTGTAGATCTGTTAAATCCATAAGTCTTCGCTTTTAATCTATCTTATAATATTTGTATATAAAAACACTAATTTTGCAAATAATTTTATCGTGAATACAAAAAATTACAATTACCTCTTACAAAGTTTTTGATGACTCGATAAACTTTGGAAAATGAATTTCAACTCATCTTCTGTTAACTGTTCTTTCAAAGTAGATACATTTGGTAAAGTTAAAATCAACTCAATGGTTCTGAAAGAAAGTAATGAAATTAATCAGAAAAAAAAATATTACTATATTTATTTTTAAAAAACTAAAGACAAAGATGAATTATCGCCATAAAGAATGAAGAAAGATTATTACCTTGAACAAAATGCAGCGGCTAATCTTGCTATAGCAATATTTTTATATTTAATTAAAGAAAGGGCGACCAATTTCAAAACAGCACCAGAATAAACAGGATGAATGTACTCTAATGTATGTAATAATCGATAAATACGAACAGGCTAAAATAATTACAAAATTAGAAACATAAAAAAAATAAATATATTTATATAATAAATACATATCATAACTATAAACTTGCTTACTTCCATTATATTAATGCATTTTGAGAGTGATTCGAGTAAAATTTTACTATTGAAATCCATTGTGCATATTATCGACAATAGCTTTTCTACAGGCAGCTCGTGACAATGCCAAATAACATCTTCAATGTAGCCGGATAAAAACCAATTCAAGGATTTTGTATCTTTCATTCTCGTCGACTGAAACATATTGTATATATAACTAATATTCTGAAACACAACGTAACCTAATAATGAAAAATAATTAACTCACCAAGTAATCGGCATATAACATGATGGTTCCCCGTCTTATTAGTTCTTGATTAAGGGAACATTTAGGTTTAAAATTTTCAGAACTAGAACAATTGATCAATATCAGTTACTTAAAATTTTAGTGACTTTAAACTATTTCAAAATTGTATAATCAAACAAAATAAAAATAAAAATTGGACACTGATATTGTAGATAATATTTATACTATCCATCGATTATAATATTATCGATCCAAGCAATACCAAGTTCAGGAAAACAAAAGTTGCATTTTTAGTGGATTGAATGATCCTTGATATTTAATAAATTAAAGTTTGTACTTAATATAAATATTTTATGAAAAAAAATAAGTTCCTCTAATTTAACATTTTACAAATAATTCATGAGTAAGAAATTAACAAAACAAAAAGTATAATTGGACACCAGGTTTTATAGTCATCATTGGGTTTCTGAATTCATTCAGTTAATGAGTGATTGTAGAATTGTAGAATATCAACTATGTTAATGAATGATAAAGCTACGATAGACAAGTAACATTCAAACCTACAATATATATATATATATATATATTATTGAACTTAAAAGAAAATAAGAGTAGCCATTATTTTTTATTTTCTAAAGTTCATATTACTATTGTTTATTATTGAATAATTTAACTCAACATACACTTTAGTCAAAGACATGAATGAATGCCAAGAACTTCGGTCAGAATGGTGGAGTTGAACCATCACCTGAGCCCAAAACAAAACTGAAAGTTGGCATCGATACATTATAAGTTCAAAGGCACTGATAATACTGGGAAGATCTGCACTATCGCTTATCAGGATTGACAAAGAGTTAGAAACCTTACCAAAATTGTCTGTAAAATGAAAAAAGCAAGTCTTGATTAAAATATTCCAAAATATACAGGTTTTTTTTTAAATTAATAAAAATAATTACCAGACTGAAACATGTATACACAACACAAGAGAAAACTTGAAAATGCCTTTTCCAGTTCAGAGACATTTTCATCTTTTAATTGACATTGAATCAAACTTTTTAGTTTCAAAACAGAGGTAACAGTTATCCTGAATAAAAGCCTAAAACATATATCAAAATTAAACTTATTTATTTCTACAAAAAGAAAATGATCATAAAATTCAATAGGCCACTTGATAGTATAATAGCTTCAATATTATGCAATTAAACATATTGTTACGGGCGCCGGCAGGAAGGCGGAAGCGGGGGATTAGCGGCTTAACTCCGTCAGCGGGAGACGTTTAAATAGGATTAGGACGGTTCTAGATCGTCTTCTTTTGTCGGCAAAGGATTAAGAATATTCCAGAATTATCTGGCCCCTTCGAGTTCTAGAATGTTCGGCTTTGCCTATAAAAAGACTTCCGTCACCTCGAGTCAGTCAGTCTTAGTCTGAGAGTAGACCAGAGAAGATCTGTGATAAGTGAGTGTCAGTGTGATAAACTAGTCAGTGTTGAACCGGCCCGTGTAATAAGTGTATCAGTGAACTGTGACAGTCTCGCGAGTGTAATAAACTGTTTCTGTTTGTTACTGTGTGTCAGTTTGTGATACTTGAAGAATCTTACGGTCGGTGGACTAGTGAACTGTAAGTGTTAATTATTAGTTATAAATTGTAGTGTAATTTTATAATATCCATAGAAACTATTGTAACTAGTTAAGCTATCTAGAATTAGTCTTATATTGTTGTAATAATTAAATAGGAGTTAGGCCTAGATTATAATATTTAGAATATTGTCATTATAAAGTTATATTAGTTTAATAATTTAATTGTTAATAGTTTAATTGTATCCTTTTTATCATTTTGTTAATAAATATTAGTATCTTTAAATAAGGAATTGTTTAATTCATTTTAATACCCAGTAGCCCGTAACAAATTGGTGTCAGAAGTGGGATTATTGTGTATTTGCTATTATTTTGCATTTTGCCTTGTATTTTGTAATTATTGGGCTACTGTATGAAGAATGGCTTCTAAAAGTGTTAAGTTAATTGATTTAAAAGTTGCGGATTTGAAACGTGAATTGGAGGAACGTGATCTTGATTGTTCCGGAACTAAAAGTGTACTGCAAGAGCGCTTGCGTCAATTTTTTGTAGATTTAGGGGAAAATCCAGATGACGTTCTGTTTGAAACTGATTTAAGCAGGTTGTCTGCAACTTTTAAAAATGAGTTAAGCAATGTAGAAAATAAGCTAGGTAATGTACAGAATGAATTAGGTACTGTTAAAAATGAGTTAAGCAATGTTAAAAATGAGCTAGGTAATGAATTAGGTACTGTGAAAAGTGATTTATTGGATACATTAGAGTCTAAGTTAGGGATATTAGAGACTAAGTTAATGGAAAATGTTGAGAATAAGTTAGCTAATGTAGATAATAAGTTAGCCGATGTAAATAATGAAGTAGCTAATTTTGGTAATAAGTTAGCCGATGTAAATAATGAAGTAGCTAATTTTGGTAATAAGTTAGCCGATGTAAATAATAAAGTGGCTAATGTAGAATCTAGGCTAGGGGAAGAACTGAACTCAATTAAAGACGAACTTAGGCTAAGAGTCGAGGCTCTCGAGGGACGTATGAGCAACCCACCGAAGAACGACACCGACCTTTCCTCCGAGGGCAGCCTTCATAAAACCATTATGCCCGCCAATTCAGGGACGCCACCAACTCACAACACCATTCCAGTGTTCGACGGAAAGACGCCTTGGGAGGACTACATGACTCTCTTCGAGACTGCGGCTTCGATCCACCGGTGGTCGAAAGAGACCCAAGCTTCAGCTTTGTGCCTGGCCTTGCGGGGAGACGCCTTGGGAGTACTGCAGGGGATGCCACTGTCGGAGCGGTCTAACTACGGGGAGCTGGTTAGAAGACTGGAGATGCGTTTCGGCCACCGCCACATGGACCAGCTATATCGCTCACAGCTGAGAAGCAGGATCCAGAAGACCAACGAGACTCTACAGGAATTTGAAGCAGACATCGCCCGGCTGGTGAGGAATGCCTACCCCTCGGTCACCGATGATGTGTACGAGAGCCTGGCTGTCGACAAATTCCTGGATGGACTTCGGGACCCCGAGACTCAACAAGCAGTGAAGCTCGCCCGGCCAAAAACATTGGGAGACGCATTATCTCAGGCCATGGAGTTCGAGGCTGTCAGGCAGTCAGTACGGGGCCATGCACGAGTTCGAGCAGCAGAAGCGGAGCCTAATAAGGTCCCTAGCGTCGAAGATATTCTGACAAAGGTCTTGGAGGCTCTAAGGACCCGTAAGAAGGAGATACGCTGTTGGAGCTGCGGCCAACTTGGACGCCCTAGAAGCAAGTGTCCATCCAAGAAGCAAGAAAAGCCACAGGAACGAAGTAGGGTTGATGGGGAGGAACAACTATCAGCCCGCTACGTCAGAGGCCCGAGGAAGACCAGTAGAGTTGCGTCTTTAGGGAGCAGAACGAACAGCTTCTACGTTGATGGGAAGGTGAACGGGCAGCTGCGAAGTCTGCTACTGGATACCGGCGCAACCAAGACAATCTTGAGCTCAAAGACAGTTCCCGCTGAGAAGATGTTGCCAACGATTTGGACATTACGGACTGCCACAGGAGAGCCAGCGAAGGTCTACGGGGAGACAGTTGCCTACTTCATCATCGGTGGTAAACATCTGAAGCACCGCGCTCTCGTGGCAGATATTGATGAAGATGTCATATTAGGCACGGACTTGATGATCACATGCGGGATCAAGCTGGATATGGCAAGAGGGGTGATGACGCTGGGAGACGAAGAAGTCATCCTGCGGCAGGGAAAGGACATCTACGCACGAGTGCGCTTACTGGAAGACACCACTTTACCTGCACGGAGCCAAATCATAGCGCATGGGACGATCGAAGGGCCTCTACCTGAGGGTCAATGTGTGCTACTTGAACCGGGAAGGCAAGAAGAACAGGAGATCGGACGCGGCGTAATGGTTGCAAGGTCCCTCATCAAGGTCGGACGTACCACTCCGATTCGGCTAATGAACCTGAACAGCTTCCCAGTAACGCTGAACAAAGGAACACCGATAGGGGAATGTACAACCGCTACCTCAGTGGTTCGTCAGCTGCAACGTCATCCCACCGAGCTGCGAGGACTGCCGGAAGAATTAAAGGGATTTGTGGACGAATCATGTTGCGACCTTTCCCCTGAAGAGAGTGAGGAGGTGAAGAAGATGATTACCCGATGGCAGGACGTTTTCGAGATCAGCCCAGGGCCACGGGGTAGAACGGATATCGTCCAGCACAGGATTGACACCGGGGATGCTAAGCCCATCCGACAGGTCCCGCGGAGGCTGCCTTTAGCCAAACGGGAGGACGCCGAGATCATCAAGGAGATGGCGACTGATGGTGTCATTGAGCCTTCGAGTAGCCCCTGGATGTCTCCTGTTGTACTGGTGAAAAAGAAGGACGGCACAACGAGATTCTGCGTGGACTACCGCCTTCTGAACAACGTCACCAAGAAAGACAGTTATCCGCTCCCCAGGATTGATGATACGCTGGACACCCTAGAGGGGTGTGAACTTTTCTCTACCTTGGATCTCCGCAGTGGATATTGGCAGGTTGGATTGAAACCTGAAGATAAAGAAAAGACAGCGTTCTCGATTGGGACTGGACTCTGGCAATTTACGGTAATGCCATTCGGGCTTTGCAATGCTCCTGCAACATTTGAGAGGCTGATGGAAAGCGTGTTAAGAGGTCTCTCTTGGGAAATTTGCCTGGTATACTTAGATGACATCATTGTGCTGGGAAAGTCCTTCGCTCACCATCTGAAGAATCTGGAGAAGGTCTTCGAACGACTGCGTGCAGCGAACCTTAAATTGAACCCGAAGAAGTGTCATCTCTTCCGAAGGCAAGTCAACTATCTGGGGCATGTTGTGTCGGACAATGGAGTTGCCGTTGACCCAGAGAAGATTGCAGCGATCACCGACTGGCCAGTACCTCGAGATAAGCACCAAGTAAGAAGTTTTCTCGGCCTCTGCACCTACTACAGGAGGTACGTGAAAGGATTTGCTAACATTGCAAAACCTCTTACCAGGCTTACCGAGGAAAAACGGACGTTCCTTTGGGATCAGGAGTGTCAGGCATCCTTTGAGGAGTTGAAGAAGAAATTGAGTAGTGCTCCTATTCTGAGCTATCCACGTCCCGAGGGCAAGTTCATACTTGACACAGACGCTAGCAACACCGCTATTGGAAGCGTCCTCTCTCAGCTCCAAGATGGAGAAGAAAGGGTTATTGGATATTTCAGTAAAGCGCTCTCAGCTCCGGAACGCAACTACTGTGTCACAAGGAAGGAGCTTCTGGCAGTGGTGAAATCTATAGAACATTTTCACAAATATCTATACGGCAGAAGATTCCTCCTGAGAACGGACCACGCGGCTCTAATGTGGCTGCTACGATTCAAGTCACCAGAAGGACAAGTGGCGAGGTGGATAGAGCGCCTTCAAGAATATGACTTTGAATCTGCTCATCGTGCTGGAACGAGTCACAGAAATGCGGATGCGCTCTCTAGGAGACCTTGTGACGAAAAATGCGGGCATTGTTCTCGACAAGAAGAGAAGCAGGCAGCAGTGTTGAGGACAACGGTGGTCATGGACAGTTGGCAGGATGCAGAGGTGTCAAAGGAGCCCGGACTTGAAACAAATGAAGCAGTGGAAACTATCAGGGCAAGGAAGACCAACCTGGCAGGATGTTGCTCCAATGTCGAAGAATGTAAAGACTTGCTGGGCCCAATGGGACTCCATTCTAGTGGACAACGGGCTGCTGAAACGGGCATTGGAGAACACGGAAGGAGATCAGCGCAGACTTCAGCTCATCGTTCCAAAGAGTAAAGTGCCCGAAGTACTCAGGGAACTTCATGACGGAGTATCTGGCGGCCACCTTGGAGTTCACCGTACATTGGAAAAGGTACGTGAACGCTTTTACTGGGCAAACCTTAAGGACGATGTGTTGGACTGGTGCAGGCGTTGTGCGACTTGTGCGGCTTCTAACGGACCCATAAGAAGAAAGAAGGCCCCAATGAGGAAGTACAACGTGGGAGCACCGTTTGAGAGAATAGCAATTGACATCGCTGGCCCTTTCCCTGTAACGGATGAAGGTAACCGGTATATTCTCGTGGCCATGGACTACTTTTCCAAGTGGGTGGAAGCTTACGCCCTTCCGAATCAGGAGGCAGTCACGGTTGCGGACGTACTGGTGAAGCAGCTCGTCAGTAGGTTTGGAGTACCCATGGAACTTCACTCTGACCAGGGACGAAACTTCGAGTCTGCAGTCTTCTCCGGGATGTGCGAAGCATTGGGAATATGGAAGACCAGGACGACACCTCTTCACCCTCAATCCGATGGCATGGTGGAGCGCATGAACAGGACTATGGGTCGATATTTGTCCAAAGTGGTCTCCGACCATCAGCGAGACTGGGACCAGTATCTTCACCTGTTCCTGCTGGCCTACCGCAGTTCAGTCAGTGAGGCAACGGGGCAGACTCCCGCAAATGTGGTATTCGGCAGAGAACTTCGGTTGCCTTGTGATCTGAAATTCGGTTTCAAGCCTGACGAGGAAATTGCCGGAGAGGAGTACGTCACGGATCTACGGAAGCGAATGGATAATATCCACGAGAAGGTTCGCACAAACATCCAGGGAGCCAGTGACAGAATGAAGGAGCGTTACGACATCAGGGCTGAGAAGGGTGGCTACCAACCTGGAGACTTGGTCTGGCTACATGATCCTCGAAGAAGGCGAGGCTACTCACCTAAACTTCAGAACTCCTGGGACGGCCCGTATGAGATCGTCAAGAGGATCAATGACGTCATATATAGGATCAGGAAGCAGCCGAAAGGAAAACCCAAGGTAGTCCATTTCAATAGACTGGCCCCGTACAAAGGAGACCACGGCCCGAAAGAAGACCAGCAGGTCAGGTACCTAAACAACGTCAAGACAAATAACTCAGTTGCTCATACTAAAGTAGCTCATACAGGGACCCGTGGAGTAACTCAGGTAATCTACAGAGATATCTTCTCGTTACCAGTGGAGTATTCTCTGGCCCATTGCGTTGCCGAAGATCTGAGGACTTCTCGAGGGATTGCAACGGTCTTCAGGAAGAAGTTCGGCGGAACTGAGGAGCTGGAACGCCAAGGACCAAGTGTCGGGAAGGCACTCCACCAGCCGCACGAAGGACGACACCTGTTTTACTTGGTTACCAAGCGTGCCTCTGATCAGAAGCCGACATATGACGCCCTGCGGCGAAGCCTCGATGACCTTCGGAGTAAGCTTCTGAGACTGCGTGTCACTAAGCTCGCTATTCCGAAGTTGGGCTGTGGATACGACGGCTTGGAGTGGAAGATTGTCAGGGACATGATCGGACAGACATTCGCCAACTCTGGAATTGCCATATTGGTGTGCACGTTCAACCCCTGGAAAGAAGGTGCGTCTCCATCAGTAGAAGCTCATAAATGCCCGATTTCTCCGGACTTGCTCTGGGGCAGAGCACTTTTAAGGAGGGGGCAGTGTTACGGGCGCCGGCAGGAAGGCGGAAGCGGGGGATTAGCGGCTTAACTCCGTCAGCGGGAGACGTTTAAATAGGATTAGGACGGTTCTAGATCGTCTTCTTTTGTCGGCAAAGGATTAAGAATATTCCAGAATTATCTGGCCCCTTCGAGTTCTAGAATGTTCGGCTTTGCCTATAAAAAGACTTCCGTCACCTCGAGTCAGTCAGTCTTAGTCTGAGAGTAGACCAGAGAAGATCTGTGATAAGTGAGTGTCAGTGTGATAAACTAGTCAGTGTTGAACCGGCCCGTGTAATAAGTGTATCAGTGAACTGTGACAGTCTCGCGAGTGTAATAAACTGTTTCTGTTTGTTACTGTGTGTCAGTTTGTGATACTTGAAGAATCTTACGGTCGGTGGACTAGTGAACTGTAAGTGTTAATTATTAGTTATAAATTGTAGTGTAATTTTATAATATCCATAGAAACTATTGTAACTAGTTAAGCTATCTAGAATTAGTCTTATATTGTTGTAATAATTAAATAGGAGTTAGGCCTAGATTATAATATTTAGAATATTGTCATTATAAAGTTATATTAGTTTAATAATTTAATTGTTAATAGTTTAATTGTATCCTTTTTATCATTTTGTTAATAAATATTAGTATCTTTAAATAAGGAATTGTTTAATTCATTTTAATACCCAGTAGCCCGTAACAATATATAATATTATCATATAACACTCTTTTTCAGATCCCAGCAATGTTCGATTTTTAAGTTGAGTTTTCAACAGACAGGGAACTTCATGTGGAAGAATTAAATAAATTAAATTAAATACTTAAAACTCTAACAAAAACTTACTTAAAAGTGTTGGAAAAACTGTGAGGTTTCAAAGTGCCAAACAATGGTCAACTATAGTCTATTGGTCAGCACAATAACCTACTATGCTCAAGATCGTGGATTTGCAGCCCCGCAGAGTTGCCTTAGTATTTTTTAAAGGGATTAAAAAAACTTAAGAATACTGTCCTTCACAAGGGCTGTAAACTGGGGGTCCTGAGCCTGTACAGCGTCAGGTGCCTGTTAAAAATTTCTATCCTAATTATATCTGGATAGGCAAAATTTAGTACTCCAACTGCAGCATCCCCCAATTAGCTTTAGCAGCATAAATTGACGTTAAATGAATAAAAAACAATAACTACAAAAATATATAAAGTGATATGATAGAATGGATCTATTTTTATTATTATGGCACATTATCAAGTAATAACTATAAACAAAACCTAATACAGCATTCTAAATAATGAGAAAATAAAACTTACTTCGCCAGAAGCGATTGCGGAGGGAGTGTTTTACTGACGGTATTAACTTTGAGAGGATCGTCACCCTCTTCCCTAACGTACAAGTTCATCTGTTCCAATTGTAAGAGAACTTCGTCTTCTGTATGCATACAAAGGGATAGTAGGCACACCGTCACCATTCCTAGCCACTGAGTAAATGTCTGCCCTTCTTGCTGTAATACATACATCTTAGGTGACAAAATATTAATTTCTCAAATTAATTAAATATCAAATGATACCTCAAAAATAAATGATCGGTGATATGGTCTATTATTACATCCTTTGTTGTTACCATTCTTATTCTTATTAATATAATTAGTGAATTAAAAACTGATTTTTTAATAAGTAATATATTAATAACAAGTTTGATTTGTGATCATTCTTTTTATTTGTGATTTTATACTTGTTTTGTCAAAAAAAAAAAAAAATGTAATTACCTTTTAAGAAAGTAAATGTTATAAAATATTTTCAAAGCTTTGGGGTTATTTCGAGAAGATCTGTAATTTTTCATTACAATTATGTGATTTTACCTCCTTGTTACACCTTTCTACCATGTATTTCAAGAAGACTGGGCCCCTAGACTGCTTTTTGATTTATATTGAGTTTTCAATTTAAATGAGTAAAATAATTTGTAAAATCGCTTAATAATCAAAATATGAATACTTAATTTTAAATAATATCAAAAGAAAGCAGTAATAATTCTAATAATTCCAATGAATAGGGATTTTACAGTAACCACTTATCCTGCCACGGTCACCTGTGGTCTAGTGGTTAGCGTAACAAACTACTAAACCCAAGATCGCGGGTTCGTAGCCCGGCAGGTGGCCCTAGGATTTTTTAAAGGGAGTAAAAATCCTTAGTTACGCCGTCCTTCGGAAGGGACGTTAAAAGGGGGTCCCGAGCCTGTACGATGTCAGGTACTCGTTAAAAATCCCTATCCTAATTAAAACTGGATAGGCAAAATTTAGAGCTCCCACTGTAGCATCGTCCGATTAGCCATAGCAGCATAAAGTGACGTTAAATGAACAAACAACACTTATTCTGCCTGGTTAGTACTAGTGTTGAGACCTCAACTGACATCATGACAGTATTCCGAAGTTATATCCAGTACAGTTTATTATATTTAACTAAATAATAACCCCTACCAAACTATTATTTACTCTAGGAAAATATTAAATTGAATTTCAATATTAACAAAATGAAATTCAAAATGACAAGTATTTCAGGAAACTTAAATAAAGGAGTCACCAATGGTGTAATGGTTAGCATAACAATCTTCAATGCCCAGGCCATGGATTCGCAGTAGGTGGTCCTAGGGTTTTTTAAAAGGTAGTCAAAAATCCTTGGTTATGTCGTACTTCGGAAGGAATGTAAAATGAGAATCTAATTTAAGCAGGATAGGCAAAATTTAGGTCTCCTGCTGTAGCATAGTCCGATTAGTCACAGCAGCATAAAGTGAATAAACACTCTTACATCAATACTTGTTGATAGTTCCTGCCAAAAAAATTGTACATAAATAAAAAACTATTTAGTAAATAATATTTGAACAATATTTACCTGAGGAGTGAAAAGTAGAGTAAGGACATTACTAAGTGGCGCGACAAATGATTTATTGAGACAGAACAATGAATGAAGTGAACTGATATTGGTGACTAAGAGCCTTCCTTCCGACAGGAGAGGAAATATAGAATCCATCGCCTGCTTATACCATTTTGACCAATGTTCTTCATCTTTCTTCCCGTCTTTTAACAGACTGTGAATTGTGTTTAATACCTATCAAGAAAAATCTTTCATTAGTTTATATTCACTAAACTAAATTTTATAAGTGTTTAAATTTTCATATAGCAATGCAGTGATGTAGTTTACTACCTGTGGGTATTCTGCAAGTCGAAGTAACATGACAAGCAAAACTTCCTTCTGCGTTTCCAAGTCTTTAGGGTCAGTTACGTTTGTACTTTTAAAAAATACATGTTCTACGACAGGCAAAAGGGCAGGTATACCTACAAACAGAGTGACATAGATATCTTTGTCTTCCAACTCTGATAGATAAAATAATATTTATTCAACAATATTATTATTTGAATAACAATAAAATATTATTTGAATAATAATAAAATATTATTAAAAATGTAATGAAGCTTCTCGTTACAGTGAGTTACTGGATTCTGGCCACTCGCCATCAAACCATCGCACAGCTGAATTATTTTGGGTATACTAATGACTGGCTTCGAATGATTTTTTTCATTCGATAGATGAACTAAGAACTGGAATATAGTCGGAATTAAGAACTCAGCATCACTGAAAAACACGCCAATGAATTAGTAAATATATAAGCTAATAATATTTTAAAATAGTAAAAAATAAAATCATGCTTACTTTATCTGCCCGGCTTCTAAAAATTCAAACTGTTTCAACACAAAGTCTATAAATATTTGGTCAGAATCAAGAAGGCAGTAATTTACTTTTAGTTGAACTAATAACGTCAACAGCCTCAATACTTGGGCTTGAAGTTTTACATTACATGTAATAGTGTATTCCTATAAAAAAATAACTGGATCAGATAATATATATATGAATATTTGGCAGTATGAGGAGGCGATTTAGCCAAAATCATGTACAGCCTCTAGGTTTTTCTCCCAATTAAGGTTAACCAAGTAATTAAGAGGTTCGGTGAGTTCCAGGAGTGTCTCCAGATCTCTCAGGATCGATTCAGGGCTGTTAACAGAATAAATGATTTATCTGCCACAGCCGGACTCAAACTCGAGACCTAGAGCTCAGTAACCCAACATAACACACCATGAAATGGAGGCTACACTGCTCCATTATGAAAGCAAACAGGGTAAATAATTAAATGATTGTATAGAACCTAAATATTATTCAATTTTATGATGGATTGAATCGGTCAGGGTGCAGTCAAAGATAATACAAAATAAGCAAAACTTATTTTTTAATTTTGCCAACGTTTCAGTGGCAGTGGTGACCCGTCAAACTAACAACTGGCAACTGAAATCGTTTGTTGATTGCACCCCCTGCAACATTGTTTGTTCATCATCTGCACCCCGACTAATTCAATCCATCATTAGAATTATCCAGTCAACTATTTTTCACACAATCATTATTCAATTTTATGTTTGTTTTTATAATGTTGTTTTGTAGTTTTAATAGCAGACTTGCTGACTTAATGGAACACTTTTATCCTTATTGTACTACAAGCTTGATAAAATTTCTTGATTGCTCAACTATAATTCGAAATTCAAACTCTGCTGATAAACCAATACGACACATTATTACAGAAAATCAACAGTATTAGTTTTTTTCTGCTCAAATACTCAAACAAAACGAAAAATAACTAAGGTTGTTACCTTTAACGACTGTATAACTATTCCTTCAAAAAGTTTGATTCTTGACGCAAGTAATGCCCTGTCACATGGTGGATTTGGTTTCACCTTATCATTGGCTACCCTGCTAACGATAATATTTTTTTATAATGACCATAAAAATATACTTATCTCACAGAAAATTAAAGATTAGAACAAACATAGATCTTACCCTTCGGTTGAAGTAGTGCCAGGTGGATGAAGTAATCCTGATAATTGTTTTAATGGATAATTAAAAATGTTTTCATAGTAACCATTCGGTAAAGACATATGGGATAAATCTAGTTCTAGGTGATTTGAAGTTTGTATTCCGAGAAGATTAATTTCGAATAAACTTCTCAGCAACTGCATGGAATAAAATCAGTGAATAACAAAGAAAATTAAATATTACATGACTTACATGAAACAATGATTGTTACCTCATGAACTACCCTAACAGTCGCTTCGGAATCAAGAGTAAATGATACTCTGAGATATTGAAGTAATTCTTCGAACATTTTTTCTGAATCAATAATATTATTCGGTGTCAGCATTACCTCCAAACAGCCGAGTGTATGGCTGATCAAAGACAAAAATTTCTGGCTTGCCATTCTGTCAAGAGTCAACTATAACAATTGAAAATAAATTAATACAGAATAAACACACATATCGGCTGCATTCAAAGCATAAATATAAAAATTCATAAATGAGTAAGCATTGATTATCAAGTTTCACCATTTAAAGCAGAAATACAGAACCAGAAAAAAAAAACTTCCAAAAGGCAAAGGATATTTGTTGGTCAATAGCTGTCTATTCCTTCTCATAAGTCATTCTTGGTCAATAGAAAGAAATAATAGAGACCTTGTTTTTACCTAAAGGTATTTTTAAAATAAATTATTTATTCAAATTTACAACTGTATAATAGAATACATCAAGTAAATACAATGAAAGATAAATATTGGCATGAGATAAAGTCAAATAGAGAAACTACCCAATGGTAGTACTTGAAAGGTATTTTTTAAGATATAAACAAAAGAATAAAGATGGTTGATTTATTTAACACAATCAAATAGAGATTTAACAGTCAGCACCTTGTTTTGAAATATTAAGTTATTTGCATTTTATGATTAGTTTTCAATCAATCAATACAGGTTCTACCCAGTACGAATTCCGGACGCACCAAGGCTTCGCCTCAACTCTTCTCTGTCTAAGCTATGGATCCAACAATGATTACAGTCAGTTGGTATTTACATTTGATGGACCAAAACTGTGATACTTTTTATTGTTTTATAAATACTTTTACATTATAGTCCTATAGATATTTGTATGTTGGTGATCCTCAATGGATATTTCTTTAAATGATTAGGCTACTGTCAGTTCAATAAAAACTTCTCTAAGCTGGGATTAGATTAAGCCTTCTGCAGATTTAGTATTAGAGAGGAAGAAATGGTTTATCACATAATGTGCAGATATGATACTTTAGCTGCAACCTGGTGCATCCATTTTAGTGATGAACACATTTTAGGACGTAACTGATTAATCCAGAAAACAATTTGTGAAACAGAATATGGGTCAGTGCAAAATACTTGCTGTATCCCAAGAACTCACGAAGTTACATGCACAGATATAAGATTATAATATATTATATACTTTGTTTTAAAATTATACTAAATGCTAAAATTTTTACCTTATAGTTGGTATATCCAGAACGTATAATTTCATATAATTTTAAGCATTGTGGAATGTTTCCATAGAATCCAATAACTCGGACTTTTTCATCTTTTTCATTTTCTTTTTCTGCTGTAAAAGAAAAAAAGCAAAAAAAATGACTACTGAGAATATTAATAAATTGATTAAGCCAAAGAAATAGATTAAATCATTACCAGGAAGAAGTGGAAGTTTTGAAGGAGAGTTAGGTCTCGGAGGCTGCCTTTTTTTGAGAGGAGATGATAATAAATTACGCGGTTGAACATTATCTTCAACAACATTTACGAATATGCTCATCAGTCTCATTAAATGAATAAGGAGTTCATCGACAGAAGACATCAGCTGAAATTGAACCAATGTGTCAACAAAAGACTGAAAAAATAAAATAAAATATCACTTACTAAAAGGGAGCTTTATACCCTGGACTTCTCTGCTAATTGATCATTCTGCTGCTTCAAATGATGTGACATAAGACCTAGAGAAACATTCATTGGGCAAAAATTTAATTACCAGCAATAAATATAAATGAACTAATAAGATACATTATATATGATCTATTTAATATTAAATAACATTGATGTATATTAGCTGTTACTGATAAGCGAAAAGGCATTGGTAGTTAGTATTCTGATTCCTAACTTTCTTTCTAGAAGGTAAAGTAAGTGTAATACTGGAAAATCCTTATCTATATATCGTAATATTATTTTTACCCATCTATCAGAAATTTCACACTATTTGCAGGTCTTAATTAAATGCTAACGAAAACTATTTTAATTTTATTCAATCTCCTGCTTTGCTCTCATTCCTAAGAAGAAGCTTAGTTCGGGGACACAGGCAAATTGTAAATAGGGTTCGAATGTGTACATTATTTTATTAATTTTTATTTTTTATCTAGACTTTATTTTATTATCATTTTTGCATTAATTTCCTTTTATTATCGCATGTATATATTTTTTTCCACATGTGTATATTTTATTACATTCACTTATTTTATTTTGTTTATATAGTTTTTTGTTTTGTTATAGAATGGTTGTAGCTACATAGCACCATTACTTATTGCCCACAAGTGGCAGATTGTAATGTTTCAATAAAAAAAATAAAATAAAAAAAATCGTTCAACATTGAATAATTTTCTAAAGTTCCTTTTATCTTTGTTATAAGGATTCTTTAGCTATAACAATAAGAATTCAAAGACATTGGTTCCTACACAAGGGCATTAATAAATACTTAGTATATTTAACTTAATTTAAAATATAATTTTGATGGAAATTTGTCGTCCAATTTATTTTGTAACTCAGAGAAAGTGCCTCCTTTGATCAGTTAGCATTAGCGAAACTAAATTTTCAACCCAACCAATGCCCAAAACTTTCCCTTGATGAAGTTTATCGAGCACGGCGAGAAGGACTAGGTTTATTCAACATTTGGAACCAGTGCTCTACATAGTTAGCTATCTTGTCCTTTAAATTTACTTCCCATAGAGCTTATTGAATTGAATTTTTAATTATTATATTTTATAAATCACTTGGATAGTTGATATTTATTTTTATGAATATAATAATATAAAATACATACCTCTAAATAGATTGGAAGCTAATTTTAACAACCACTGATGACATTCTAAGTCAAGAGAAATATAGGAATTAGTCAGAAGGGTTACAACAAAAGAGAATACACCGCCTGCTGGGGAAGACCTAAAAAATAAAATATAGAAATTTATCTTGATAGATATAGAAAGACAGATATACAAAATTCATTAAAAATATATTGTTAAGATTCAAAGGTGTTATATAATAAATCAAATTAATTATCGATATTTGGCGTAGCAATAATGGACCAATATTAAGTTGATATAAATTTATGAGTAAATTAAGTAAATAAAAATAATTCTAAATTTTATTAAAGCTTATTCAAAATATGTATTTAATAAACTGATTGTTTAATAAACACAATTTTTATATATGTGTAACTGATTTTCAAGTTATACAAATGGCATTGCCGCCCACTACCGGCAAGCTACCGCCATATTTAAAGCTCGCTACAGGAACGCCAAGGGAAGAGGACATCACGAGTTACTCACTCTCCATGTGAAGGTCCCTGAGCGAGGACCTCTAAGTTATATTACTTGAATATTGGTTGTCCTGAAGATAGGATCTCTACAAGTTATTCTACAATACCATTGGCAGTCTGGTGTAAGAAGTTTCAAGTTTTCAAGAGAAGTTGGATGGAATTGTGATTCTTAGGCTGTTATGGGAGGGAGTTTTAGGACACATATTGGATGAGACATGTGTGTTTATTTTAGTCAGTTTACTATAAAAATTGTGTTAAGATTTAAATTGTTTTAATAATCCCAAATTGTAATTAATTATCATTGACCCAAGGAGATAGAAGATTTCATTTCAATCAAATATTGTAAGATAACAAACTGTTTTGTTTTTGTAATAACTTAAATTTTGTAATAACATAAAAATATAATTAATGTCAACCTTTAATTAACTATCCATAATATATAGAAAATTTAAATTCTTAACAATATATATTATAACTATGTCCAGAAAAATAGAGAAAGATAACGTACTCTTTTTCAGTTGAAATTCCCCGACACTGCCATGAATCTGGATACAAATAGGGTGCGTATTCCTCCGATAAGTTGCAAAGAGCCTCAATACATCCATACTTAAATTAAAATCACAAAATAAATCATTAAAAGCTAGTGGAGATAGAAGGTTCACATATATTTTAAGTAAATTATAATCATTTTTAGGTTATAGTTGAAACAAAAAAAATTTATATGGAGTATCCCTGTCTACTCCATTACTTACTATCTTGAATTTTTCTTTTTACTACAGCTATGTAGTTTTATTGTTATAGTTTATAGCCATAAACATGATTATAGATTTTTAAAAAATCATATAATAAATCAGAATTTCTTTTAGATATATAATGCCTAACTATTTAACAAAAAAATAATTATAAAAGAACCTTCTTCAATTCAATAACAAAAATATAATATTAATATTTTTTTCCCCACTATGGTACTAACAATTGAGTATGGGTTATTAAAATAATATTTTTATCTAGATTGAAATTATTAACTTTAGTTAAAGAAAAAACTGGTAACTTAGCAAAATCTACAGTAAAGAATTGCAATAATTAACTATTAACAGCTTATTTAATAAATGTTGACGATTATTCAACTAGGTATATTGTAAAAACTGACAACAGTTTAGATTGGGAGAGCTATTTCTTTACCACCCATATCAACTCAATGTTGACTTGACCGTAATTGAATTCAAATAATATTAAACAGAAGCAACAATCAAAATAGGTTAAAAAACGTGGGTGTGGGAATCATGGATATTATACAACAGCATTATAACAGAACTAAAACCAATCAAAAATCATAAAATTATTTCATATGCGAGCTAATGTAAAATAAGGATTAGGATGAAAATGTTTTAGATCAATAAAAAAGAAAATCATATGTAATACAGTAATTTAAGTAGTAAGTGATACATATTTATTCTTATTTTATAAAAAAATCACCATCTAAATATATTGAATAAATGAGAACCAAGAAGTGAATTCAAAAATATTTAAATAACATTACATACCGATAGATTTTTAGATGAAGAAGCCATCAAAGTTTCTACTAATACATCCACTACTCTTGACAGCGTATTTTCCTCAATTATGGTACCGAATTGAGATTTTTTTCCACCTAAAATTTAAATTACCACAATTTATAAAATTATACTTCGAGCAATTTGATTAATTTTTATCAAAAATTTGATTTCTGCATTAAATATTACCTCTGTTAAAAATATCAGAAAACATCGTGGAAACCAATTCAATACCACGAGCGACGACAACATCATCAGTTCCATAATCTACAGGAAAGTACAGATTCTTGACGATCCTTTATTAACAAAAGCAAAATATAAAGATATATAAATTTTAAAAATATATTCTTAATAATGTTTCAGATTACAAGAGAACGAGAACTCACTTTGTGATGCCTTCACAAGCTGTTTTTCTCACTCTGTTATCTTCATCAGAAAGGAAATCTTCAATAAATATATTAAATACTTTGGACTGATATATTGTGTTTCCGGTCATGAAGTATACACACTGATAAGGTAATGAGCAGAACAACTCGATGAGATGTACCTGAAAAAAGGAAAAAAAAAAAGAGTTTAGAAAGAGGGATTTTTAATTTATCAAAATGTTAAGAAACAATGAATTGGAACGAACCTTAACGAGCCAATATGGATTTTGAGTAACAGCTAAAAGCTTATTTAAAATAGGAGTGACTAACGCGTAATAAGAGCTTTCCATGATAACGGGAAGACATAATAACAAAGCCATAAGAGAGTGTCGAACGCAGACGGAAGATTCATCTTGAATACCCTAAAATAAAATAATAAACAACTTTAGGCTTCAATATTTATATGTCTACAAATTTGAAGTAGTTTTACGTTTTACTTAAGCAGTATACTGTCCTATACTTTATTTATTCCAGTTTTACACATAAAATAAAATGTTAAGATGGTCAAATTTGGCATAAAATTAATCCATAGTGTACACCTTAGATCACATTTTGAAAACAAATTAGAAACTGCAGCGAATTCATAGAAAGAAGCAAAATAAATACTTCATTTTGAAGGAGTGGATATAGTAGCTAAGCGGTAGCCAATGGAATCCATAATGTAACTTACTCTACATTAATAAAATTAAGTTTTACTTTAACGCAATATTATAACTTTTTGTAATGAAACCATAAAATAAGCCTTTTTTCTATACTTCTTGTAAATAAATAATAACTAACAATAATAATAACTAAAGATACATGATATTAATGATCTTAAGTGGACAAGAGAGCAATCAATGGTACATTATATAGTAAACCACTGACCAAATGACAATACATTTTTGTTTCTGTAAATTTTTATTTTAACTAATCCTTATTGGTTAAATATTACTTTTGAAAAAAAAAAGTGAAATTAAACTCATATCTATTAACTAAAAGGAATTTTACCGCTAACAGAATTTTCATCAGTTTTTCTATTGATACAACTTTATCAAGCTTTTCCTCGAAGTGGGTTTCAAACAGTGCCTGATTAAACAAAGACTGTATCAAATGAGCAATCAACAACCTGCAATGGCCTCTCAGCTGTTGGTCGGAATCTTCGGCAAAACATATTACGTCACAGATGTGTGAAAAACCTGAAAACGAATGAATGATAAACTTGAAGGAAAATTACATTCAATTTAGAAAAAGAAACACCATACCTTTGGGTGTGGAAAGGCCATTTTTGTCAACAGGCTCAAAGAAAACAGAAGGTTGGAGCCTAAGAACTTGACTAAGGCACATTAGAGCGAGGGAACATACTGAGACCCTAGATTTACCGCATTCAGGGATCAGAAAGCGGGTGACAAGCCTCCGAGCAGTAAACAACAAAGGAGACTGAGTTCCGTCGGTCAATTCGCCAATGTCCCACATCTAAATGAAATAATAAAAACAGGTTATAACAATAATAGTTATAACCAATAAATATAATACAATTTTAACTATGATATTGTTACCATAGGTTGAATTGAATTTAAAGGAGGCGAGGGTGATTCTCTTGCGAGATAACTTTCAGGTTCAGACGACTCAAACGGATGAGATCTCATAAGAGATCCTAAATCATCACTCATAACAGAATCTCCATCAGGATAATCTGAAAAAGTAATAAAAAAAAAAAATAATGATTTGAATGCGAAGAAACCTCAATAATTAAAATCCTTAATGTCATAATACTCTGCTTATACATTCCAGGTGGGAGTAGAACATTTTTTGCCGGTATCTGACAGTTAAAAACAATGTTAAAAGGTTGTGTAAATTTCTGATGAAGTGTGCTATGGAGAAAATAATATATTGATCACCATTATTATATATCAAGGAAGCTTTGCTCCGATGTGCATTTAATTTATCTATTAATAGATTAATAAATACATGCAATAAATCTTTTTCTGCATAATTATTACTGAACATAAATAATTAAATTCTACTATATATTTAACAAATTTGAAGCAAAAATATAGTTTGTATAAAATTTGTTCGCTAGTCAGCCAGTAATTTATACGGACTAATTACAAATATATAATTAAAATACTTGTTAAAAAATATCAATTCATTCATAACTAATCATTAAAATGAATGAATTAAAGAAACAAACAACAACAACAGATTTTCAATAATATGAAAATGAATCAAAGTTATTCAGGATTTTATTCATATATCGCTAATTTTTGGGGTTGATCTGGAGCATACCTTGATAAGCATCAGTAGAAACACTTGCGGGTCTTTCTTTATCCAAAACTAAGTAGTTAAGCTGATTATCGCTGCTTGAATCATCGTTGAACCAAGTTCCTAAATCTTCTTGATGTAATGAAAATTCTTCAGGTTCAAAAAGAGACATATCTTCAGAAATAGGAACTGTTGTTGCAACACTTATGTCACCTTTAAAATTTAAATTTATTAAATTAAAATTCATCGACTTAAGTAGCCAATCTACAATTAGTTTAGCTTCTATGAGTAAGCTGTTAGGAGTTAAAACTGGAACTGAAAACATAATGGAATCGTCTAGTACTTTTCAAAAAGTTATTTTCCATTTCGCCTGGGCAATAGATTAACGGAGATATAGGATAAGTGAAAAGAATTGATAGGGCAGGCCGAGAAACGAGCCAGGGTGGCCGAGATGGTGTAGGCGTCACCACGGAGAGGTGAAAGACCCGGGTTCGAGTCCCGGTCCGGCCATATCTTTTCTTTTCAAACAAAATATTTAAAAAATTATATCATATAACAATTAAATAAAAGATTAAATAAACTGTTTCACTTAAAAATATATAAAATAAAAATTTACCTAATCAAAAAACAACAAAAACCATTAATCATTTGAAACAATAAAGGCTCATTGATACTAGAGCAATTAAATACATGTCTAAGTTATAACTGATATAAAATAAACTTCATCTGAGATTTTGAGCCACTGAAAACATAAAGGAAAGATAAATTGGGTTGGGCCTTGTGCTAATGCAACATTTATCGTAAAATACTTTTATCAAAAGAGACATGGTCTCCTTTTCTGTTCAAACAATGTTGCACAATCTTGATAAGGGTAAATAGAGAAAATCCAAAAGTTGTGAACATTGGCATTATAATAGCCATTTTTCCTGCAGGTAGCCCTAGAACTTTTTTTAATTTAAAGGAGTAAAATAACCTTTGCTATGCCATCTTTCGGAGGTAACATGAAATGGCGGTCTCGAGGATGTGCAGTGTCAGGTACTCGCACTTCTATTACAAAGATCTCTATTCTAATTATATCTGGATAGGCAAAATTTAGGACTCCCGCTGTAGCATCGTCCTATTAGCATATAGTAGTATAAAGTGACATGAAATTGATAAACAAACCATAGCCAGTTTACAATTTCATTGACTTAAGTAGCCAATCTACACTGAGTTTAGCTTCTATAAGTAAGATGTTAGGAGTTAAAACTAGAACTGAAAACATAATGGAGTCGTCTAGTGCTTTTCAAAAAGTTATTTTCCATTTCGCCTGGGCAGCTATATTTGAATACTAATAGATTTATCTTAATCAATTGCCACATAAAATAATCATTTGGATTAAAAAGTGCTCATTTTTTGTTTACAGAATCCGTGATAGACAAAATTTTGAATTTAATATATTATATTAAGGGTTCCTTAAACTTAAAACAGATACATTTATTTATTATCTCTTAATAATTATTCCATCTCATCAAAACCAGCCATTTTTGCTACACATTTTCCTATAACAATTTATAGATTAAAGTATTATTTCCATTAAAGCCTTCACTACATATATGTGAACTATATCATCAAGAAAAAGAAGGGTGAAGCTATGCAAAGGATTTTTTTAAATCTTTTTATTTGGATATTTTTTAACCTCACATTGATTGAAAGAACTCTTTCAAAATATTTATATTAGTTAAATCTTGTTAATGGAAATTATCTCTGTGAGAGAATTGAATCGTACTTGCATGTTGGACTAAAATGAACGTTATAAAGTCAATCAACTTACTAAGAGTTCTAGTGGACAGTTTCCAATTAGTATTAGATGAATGGATACGAGATCGTGTAAGACCCTGCTGATTGAAGAGAACAGGCAATAAAAGAGCTGGTGGAGTTGTTAAGAGTTCGTTCAATGTTTCTAAAGCAGACGTAACTATATTATGATCTTCATGTTGCGTCAAATGAAGGCACAATTCAAACACCTAAAAAATACAAAAATATAATATGAGACTTTGCAACAAATTAATTGATTTTTATCAACCACCAGTAGACAAATGAATCATAAAAATACTGCCAATATTACGAATTACACCACATAATAGGGATTGGCATGTATCTGCCGGACCTTCTAAAGGGTTGATTGATTTAGATAGGTAAGATATATTGTTTTGTAGCCCAATAGTTACTAACTATTGGAAAAGTGAATTTCCATAAGTCCTGTCAGGGCATAACATGTTAAATAAAGTTATTGAGTGTTATCTATACTATAACGTTGAATAATAAAAAAATAATAACTAGTAAAACATCACTAGCAAAAATGATATTACCTGAATCAATGAATCAATAGCAAGAACAGGTTCTTTCTTCTGTTTCCTTTTCTGGCCAAAACTACCACGCAGACCTGTCTCTGTGGTTTTTCCATCTAAATGTCCGAACAAGCCCCTGATACAATTCAAAACACCGAGAATCATGAACACATTTTGGTCTTCTTTTATAGGAATTACAGTTTCTGAAACATAACATTTTAATTGAAACACAACAAGACTTTTTAAAAGATATACATCAATAAAAAAACAAAAACACATTTAATACCTAATAAAGTATTGATTGTATGAACGATAAAAAGCTGAGATTTGTGGCAATTCAAACAAATAGCTAATATACTAGTAGCAGCTGTTCTACGGAAAACAGCATTTTCACTCTCTATATTTTTCAAAAATACTTGAAGAAGATCCTGAAATATAAAATATAATTATGAGAAATCTATAATGTTAAAATTAATACATTAGAAAATTTGATGAAGATTGTAAGATAACTTAGGTTCAAAACCAACAGGTAATAAATTCAGTTTTAAATCAACTCTAAGATTGGGAGACCCACTTGAAGCATAATCGGCCTTTTTAAGAAAATCTGATGAGATGTGTAAAATAATGTTAAAATTGTGTGTTGTGCACATCACACAACTTACCAGAGTTAAAAATATAATAAAATTTGCTATGATAATAATAATAATTACAAAGTTAATGGAAGAGTTGAACAGAGTATATTGAAGAAAACAGGATATTGGATTCGGACAGTAGTGGATCGGATAGAAGGGTGAGATGGGCAACAGCCCTTGGCTCTGTAAAATAGAAAATTTAAATAAATACGTATAAGAAATGTATATTATGGATGAATTTACAGAAGATGGCTCATGAGAATCCATGTCATACAGAAATTTTTTAGATCAGATAATAGAAACTAATAATAAACAAAATTACATTTGACTTATGAGAAAAAGGAGACTGGCGCATACAGCCACTTGACTGAAACCCATATGATTCTGGTTTGGAGAATGAAACCTATATGATTGTCAAACCAGATCATTAGCAATTGTAAAGAAAATAAGAACAAAACAGCCTGGTTCAAAGAGGTAAAAAAATACTTACAGGAAACGGATATTACTCTGGAAGATATTAAATAGTGCAACCGTCTCAGGATAAAACTAAATGCCCACCAGGGTATTCAGGAATTACGAAAGCTGACGATGGAAAAGAAGTGGATGGAGGAAAGCAAGGAGCGATAGCGGCAATGTATGGAGGAGCACTGGGCAAAGATCAAGGCTAAGAGAGGATAGTTGAAATGATGTCATTGCTAGGCCAAAACCAAAAATTTAATATGATTATTTTCAATTTGTTTTTCATGGTGATCAGAGTCAATAAAAATCAAACTTCTTAAATATGCTTTAATTAGGTGACTAATCAATTTACCTTAACATCGTTATCTGTCATAAAACAACCAAGTGTAACTAAAATTTTCGAAAGTGACAAAGCCAGTGTTTCTAATACTGATTCTTCTTTCCTTTGAGCGATTTTCAATATACAAGGCACCAGATTTTGGATATATACCTTCCTTTTGTTAGGTCTAAAACCAAATAAATTTGATGAAATGATAAGGTGCTAACTATGTAGAACATGCAATTTGATTTACAATTAGAAAATGATTTTGATTGATTTTGATTTTTACCTAATGGTGTGAGCTAATTCTGCAAATTTAACAAGTGCTGCTCTAAGAGATCTTGCTTTTCTATTCCTCTTTATCTCTGCATGTAATTCTAAATTAATCTTACCTACATGTCCATCCATTAATGTCTACAAAAAAATTTACTTTCATTAATCAATGGTATAACTAAAAAAAAAAAAATAATGTAAATCAATTAGATAATATAAGAAAAATTAAATAAAGTAGTAAAAATGACAATAATATTATCAAAATACTGCTTGTAGTAGTTTTATAAAGATTTTTATGAGTTGCTAATAATATAAGAATTATAGCATGGTACCAAAAATTTATATAACCAAGACCACTAACGGCAAACATAAGACCAGGCCCATAATGGAGAGGTACCATCTTATTTATTAAATAAAACTTCATTTAAAATGCTTAAAATGGAAATATTTAGACAAATAATAAAATTGTACATTAAATTCTTCATTTATGTTGAAGAAATTGGTCCGGGTAGAGGTCACTTCAACATACATTATCATAGGTCAACAATTATCATCAATATAAATTCTTCATTATACAGATAAGTTTAATAAATACATATCCTTTGTATTTATTATCTTTCATACGTACTCATGGGTTGTAGTAGTAAAGATATATATTTGTGTGTTTGAGTGAGCATACATTTGTTTTTTATAAAGGACTTATGGCCATTTAACTCTAATATATAGAGAACAAAAATTTAAAATTGGCTTACTCGAATGATTCTGTTCAAACATTCATCAGCTGCCATTCTTACGTTTGAGTCAGAATCATCACAAAGGTAAAATAAGGACTCCAATGCAAATGAAAGGTGAGGAGTAAAATTAGATGTCGCTCTAGTTTCAGAGGAACATAATAAATCAGCGAGTGAAATGGCGAGAGAAAATTTCTCCTTGCTCCTGTAAAATAACAATATCATCGTTAAAGCATTGAATAATAAACATAATAAGAAGTACATAAAAAGAACATAAGGTAAATTACTTTCTGAGCTGAATTAAGGTTTTATACTAACAATGAACAGGTAAAATTCATATGAATTATAAAAAATAAACTAAGCGCTATAATACAATGTCATAAAAGTGATTTGTACTTTGTTCAAACTGCTAATAGAGAGATATGAATAGAGATAGAAGAGAAAAAATAACTAAAAAGATTAAACATAACCGTGGGTTATAGAATCAAAATACAGGTCGTCATATAAGCATCATATTGTCGCTTTCAAACCATACCGCCTATCTACAACTTTTTATGAAAATGAGTTAGTAATGGTAACGCATCCTACAGGTTGAATTACACACTAAGGAAGGCAGGTATTAAGGCCAGCAACATGGCAGGGTATGATTTTTTGATACTTCTCTTCAATAGTTCTGAAAAAAATTGCCAAGTCTACAGTTGGCGTGGTTTTTTTTCTCTTCTGTAAAATCACCAAAGTGTAGATCATCAGGCGGTATTGTATTGTTTTGACAGTGATGATATGATATAAGTAACAAAAATATTAGTTTAAAATGCTTCTTTTGAGTAAAAGTAACCCTGCTATTGTAAAAGCTCCACTTTAATTTATAAAATCTGGCATGCAAGCAGACATATTTAATGAGAAAAATAAAAAGTATCCGACAAGATACTTTAGTCCTAGATAGGCCTTCACAAATAGCATCAAGCTTAAACAATTCTAAATATAGTGACTTAAATATAAAAAAAACAAATAAAACTACTAAAATATTAATTGTTCAAGAAAAGACATATCAGCATCTTGTAATAAGTGCCAAACTCCAAAAGCTGTACTTTCGAGAAAACAATGTTTGATAATTTTATTGAATTTCCAGATTATTTCATGACTACAGTTACCATGACTATACAACACAGTTTTAAGAATTATTTCTTGAACTCATCAGGAAGTTAATGACTCAAGGTGAACTGTGTTATTTACTTTTTTATTTCAAACATAATTTTAAGCCTAAATTTTTTATTTGTGAATTATGTTTAGTGATGAATATTTTTTGTGGCTTTTTTACATTATAAAAAAATAACCACTTGTTGGTTATTATTACAATAAGATTGTAAAATTGTTGATTTTTAAATTTTAGTCTTTAAATGGATGAAAACCAACAATTAGGTACTATTAAATTTGGAAATTTAACAGTAATGATTTAAATTGATCAAGGATGTATAATTAAAGGAATGATGAAAAAAAAATAAGGAGAAAAAAAAGTCTAAGACAGAATTTGCCTTAGATGAAAAATACAGACTAAAGTGGATAGAATTCATCAATGCCATCTACTTGATGAACTAAGAGGAGATAAAAGGCCATGCTCAGATGAAGAGAAAAAATCTATCAAGCAGAAAATAATTAAGTATGGATCTGAATTTAAATTTTGAAGTACTCAAATTAGTTATATTATTTAATTTTGTAATAAACAAATGTTGTAATGAGTGAGAGTGTTATAAAAAAAATTATTCATGTTAGTACATAATATGTTTTTGAAAGAAAGGTAAATTTTCAATGTAATAATAATAAGTTTCCAATAAAAGTTACTGAGGATGAGGTGTATAGGTTTATGGTGAATATAACATTTAGATCATAACTATTACTTTATTATTTATTTAAACAATTACAAAAACCATGAAAAATTGTTTGCTCATTGAATATGCTAAAAATAAAATTTTATCCAAGACTTTTTCTATTGGTCTGCTTAATGCTTAGAACATTCTTGCACTGCACGGTCTGAGAGCATTTGTTCCAAGAGTTTCAGGATTTAAGACTGCCTTTTATAGAACTTTGTGAAGTATCCATTAGCGGTAAAATAGTTCTAACAAAAATGACATAGAAGAATACGATCGTTAATTCCCATCGACTATTCCTAAGATCTCACAGACTGATTGGAAATAACTATTCTAAAAAGTTAATTTCTTAAAACTGATATATATCCCCCTGTATCTTGTACTCGATACTTGCATATTTAATATATTGACTCAATAATAAAAACATTTATGATTAAAATTAGGGGATGCCTTGTGTTAAATAAAATACAATATTGAATATTTACTTGAATTGCAACACAAATAACGAAAGCTCCAAAACACATTATAAAAAAAAATCAATCTACTCCACAAATATAAATCTTTAGATACCCAGGAGATGTAGAATATGGTTAAAATTTGAGAATAATTTCTAAATATTATTATATTATATATATTGGAGGATCAAAAAAATTGATATATATTTTTATTTGGGAGAGACAAGGTACTAAATAAAGTCCTACCAGGGCAATACAATCAATTGAGCAATAAATAAAACAAGAAAATACAATACTGTATTTCTCTTGCTTACTTAGCATAGCTTTCTTCTGGAGTTTGATTCGAATTACGTAGAGCCTTAAGGGCCTCTAGGGCCTTGGTTAGTTTCTCTAATGTAGCCATTGTGGGGAAACTTAAGACCTAGATTACATTTTGAAGTTAAAACACTAAAATTAAACGACACCACTATTTGGACATCAGTCAGCTGATAACGTAGTCATGGAGCATCGATAAGGAAAAACCAATGAGGTAGAAAGGCGGAAATGAAAAAAAATTAAAGATACTTCGACAATCGTATATTTGTATGTGCAATAAATCTACATGTCTTAGTGAAGTCATACTTTAAAATATTGAAAAATGCGTTTGTCAGCGAACAGATGGGACACTTGCAGCGACATCTTAGACATCAACATTAGGGGTAGAATTTCGGAAAATCCTTTCTTATCGAATGCCCAGGCCATACAAAGAACACACCCTCCAAGTTTCAGGGCTCTACAATCAGCGGTTTAGGCTGTGCGTTGATCCTTCAGTCAGTCAGTCATTCAGGGCAAAGCATTTTATATGTATAGATAATTATGAGACTGAATCTGCACTACTGTGAAGTTCTTTTAGAAAATAATTTCATTGCTAGGATTAGTATATAAGTGCAAAAGTAACATTATTAGTTTGTTTCGATGAGAAGTTGTCTTTTTTGTTTTGTTGTTATACGTATGTGTGTTATACGTACGTATATAATTAATAGAAATATTTTATTAATAGTTGATTATTATTCGCAATATTTGACATTGATCTCAAAGTGATAGTGATTTATTGTTACATACAACATGAATACTTAATACAATGTTTAAGAATATTATTACTCCTAAAAGGCCAACTATGCCATTGTGTAGGTATATTTATATTTTACTGTTAGAGTTTATTTATGATAGAGGTACAAAAGTATCATTTTTAGTTGTATTTTGTTTTGAGGAGAAGTCATATTTTTTTTTGTTTTATTGTTAAACATTTTTGTTTTTAGGGACTAAAAACAAAAATGATTTGTTTAATGTTGATTTATTGGTTATTTATTAGTTATAAATAACTATAATTGTTCTTAATTTGAATTAGATTTATTACCTGTAAAAGACTGTATAATATAATTTTAAAAAAGTCAGATGCAACATTATTCAGGACGCGCGGAAGCGTAGTAGGTACACACTGCTGTGACGATATTCGTAGGTACACAACGCTGTGACGATATTCGTAGGTACACAACGCTGTGACGATATTCGAGCGCAAGCAGCATGGCGCATAGTGCTGTCTCCTTCCTACGTCATGTAGGTACGCTACTGCCACACCAGTCGGCTCGACCGACGCGATCCGTGTTGACCCGATCAACCATCGTGTTTCGCTTGCTCTGAGTTGTGTCGACTCGCGAACACCACTTACTAAATTAGTAACTACTAATTTATCTAGATATCTCGAGACATTTTTATAATCGAATGATTTCGTTAGTATATCTCATAATCGCCAACCGCTACTGGGTTGTCTTCTCCCGGTCGCAAAATGGGTGCAGTGTGGAGCCTACCCCTCACCTTTATACACATTATGTTGAAGACGACCATCGGTTGTTGGGTTTCGAGAGATAGGGAAGGACAGCCAAAGATAGGTCTGTGTAGAGGAGGTCAAGATCCTGCATAGACCATAGCGCCGTTAAAGATAGTTAGAAAGTTTTACAAGAGGTAAGGTGGAATGACCAGGGTATTATATGATATATGGTGTTAAATGATGGAGCAGAAAAGCGGTGCAGATTTATTGTAACTAGAAGAATGAAACAGAACTTAATGATGTTTAAATTCATCCTTCTCAAACAACCAGTACAATTCATTTAATAGGTATATTTAGTTATATAATTGTATTTTGTGCCTATGCCCAACCGAGGGACCTGATGAGAGTGGCCAGTAGTGTTTTCAGCAGCTGCTAGAGGGAGTCTAGACTCAGATATCAAGTATCATCACAATCGTTAGACTTGATTTTTGGAGCTACAGGTTATGAGACACAAGTTAACCGACTATTGCGCTCAGGATGCTCAGGATAGTGCACGGACATCATAATCGAACTAACCTGAACAAAATCGGCACATCCTTTCAGTACAGCATAGGTGACATGTTAGCAATTGCCAAAAAATATTTGTTTTCTTTATTCTGGAACAGTATACAGTTGCTTAACATAGCACTCATATATTGAACGATCAGTAAGGAAATAAAACTAGTGAATTAAGTGCAATATTTTCGGGTATCAGTTCCGCAGGTTTTTGCCTCGTGTCAAGTCACATCAAGTTTTAACTTTTCATTCGTTTTCTTTTTAATATTCTCGAGAACAAAAATAATAGTGAGTTTTAGTATGAAAAAAGTGTAATTACGGGAAAAATGTATTTTTGGGTAATTATTTCATTAAAAAATGAATGTTCGAACTAACATTTCGAAGTAAAGATGATGTAGATGTTTGTCGAAATGTCCATTTCTTTAAGAAATTAATACTGAAATATACATATTTCCCATAAATACACTCTTTTTTTCATATTAAAATTCACGATTATTTTTATTTTCCAGAATTTTAAAAAGTAATCGAATGAAAGGTTAAAACTTGCGACTTAGTCCGAAGCGACAACCTGTGGAATTTATACCCATTTTTTAAAATATAAAAGTCCTTAACTATAAGAGATCTGTGGTTTTTTAAAGAACGTAAATCACAAAAAAAAAAACTGAAAAACTCGAGTTAAAAGTAGTTCTATTGCTAGCGGTATTGAAATTCTTAGCTGATGATTGGTCATCAAATTTATAAGAAATATAATTGCTAATCAATCCATTTATTAAGGTTAGTTAATGACACATAGAAACTGTTATACAGTAGAAGATCATTTTTCTGCATAAATGTGACACGATGAATTACAACTTTGGCGTCAATAACGATCTTTTGTTGTGCATTTACAATGATCTCGTTGTTCTGTTTGAATATCTCCCTCTACTTGCAATTCATATCAGTAGATTGCTGTTATCTGTGGAGTGTGTTTTTGTGTTGGGTATTTTGTTTTTGTTGTATTTTAAATTTTTACAATGAATTACTCAGAATTAATGGATAAAGTGGAAGGATTTGATGAAAATGAACTAGCAAATTTTTTATCTAAAGTTAAAGATTGGGCACTAATGCATGGTAAGTTAATTGTAAATATTGAGTTATGCAATCTCTGATACATCAGCAAAGGCAGGATATTGGAGTTTTAACTTTTTTTTCTTATTATAATATTTGTTAAAATGAATCTACATTTAATAACATTAATTTTGTATTTGTTTCAATCCTTAAGATGTGGAGAAACATTATACTAATAATTTTAATATTTTTTATTTTTATAATTCACAATGAAAATGTATTAATCGAACAAATAAGGAAGAGTTGAGTTGAGGGTAGATTTCACAACAAAATTTATGCGTTCGAATTGGTTAAATATTTAATGAACTTCGGTTTAAATTCATGTTTAAAACTAATTTTAATTTTTATTGATAATAATTGTTGACCTATGATAATTTATGTTGAAGAAATTGGTCCGGGTAGAGGTCACTGAATGAAATTCTCAAGTAATTTCAGATGATATTTATTGTTAGCCAACGTTTCGACCTACGTTGTAGGTCTTCTTCAGGGCTATAAGCAAAATACAGACAATTTAAGAAAGCGGTATGAATGTAATAAAACATTTTAAATATAGATAAACTAAAAGAAGGTGAATACAGGCAAAAATTGATAATTATGTGTAATAATGATGATAAAAATTGATAAAGGTGTACAGTAAAGTAATTATGAAGGTTAAAATGTAGAAAATAATAATAAAACATGAAGAAAATAATAATAAAACAGAAAGTGTTGACAGTGAAAAAATTAAGGTATTACAGATAAATAAAAACTGAATATACAATAGGAATGTGAAATGATATGGGTAAATTAGAAAGTGATAAGAATTACGCACTAAAATTATAGGTAATAAAAAAAAAAAAAGAAGAAATAAAAATTGTAAAATTATAAAAATCTAGAAACGAATTATATAAAATAGAATAAAATTGAAAATAAAAATTATTTTAGAAAATACAGTATTAATATTAATAGGTAGAAAATACTTTATACTAGTGTAAAGAATATTAATTACATAAGAGAATGTAAGAAGACAGTTTATAAAAATGTAAAATATCAATTGTATAAAAGTAGGTATGTTTTAAGTAAGGTACGTGATAATATAATCAGGCTATATTGGACTAATTAAAAGGCTAATAACAGGCTATATTGGAATTATGATATATATTGATGAATATTTAGGGTGGTATATAGATAACTAAAATATTTGTTTATTTTGTTTATTTGTTTTAGTTATCTATATACCACCCTAAATATTCATCAATATATATCATAATTCCAATATAGCCTGTTATTAGCCTTTTAATTAGTCCAATATAGCCTGATTATATTATCACGTACCTTACTTAAAACATACCTACTTTTATACAATTGATATTTTACATTTTTATAAACTGTCTTCTTACATTCTCTTATGTAATTAATATTCTTTACACTAGTATAAAGTATTTTCTACCTATTAATATTAATACTGTATTTTCTAAAATAATTTTTATTTTCAATTTTATTCTATTTTATATAATTCGTTTCTAGATTTTTATAATTTTACAATTTTTATTTCTTCTTTTTTTTTTTTTATTACCTATAATTTTAGTGCGTAATTCTTATCACTTTCTAATTTACCCATATCATTTCACATTCCTATTGTATATTCAGTTTTTATTTATCTGTAATACCTTAATTTTTTCACTGTCAACACTTTCTGTTTTATTATTATTTTCTTCATGTTTTATTATTATTTTCTACATTTTAACCTTCATAATTACTTTACTGTACACCTTTATCAATTTTTATCATCATTATTACACATAATTATCAATTTTTGCCTGTATTCACCTTCTTTTAGTTTATCTATATTTAAAATGTTTTATTACATTCATACCGCTTTCTTAAATTGTCTGTATTTTGCTTATAGCCCTGAAGAAGACCTACAACGTAGGTCGAAACGTTGGCTAACAATAAATATCATCTGAAATTACTTGAGAATTTCATTCAGTGACCTCTACCCGGACCAATTTCTTCAACATAATTTTAATTTTGTGTCTCAGCAAAAAGTTTCAACTTCGCATTTAGTGAATGCTTTGATAACATTATTTCCATTCATCTTAATAAATTCCCAATTGACCCAAAATGGAACCCTTATACTGCTTTATTTCCTCCTAGGAAATTAGAGGAATGGGTTTTCCCCCAAAACTTGCTGACTAGGATGAAGGAAGTGGTCATCATGTAGTTGTGTTGTAATCATATTTGTTAGCATGGTCATGTTACCTGTTACATCTCCATGGTCTCAAAAAGAGGTTAATTGTGTTGGTCAGAAAATTTTAGCAAAACAATTATCCTCTTTACTGCACAAGAAATGTCATTAGGAGTCCAGGGATGGAGGAATTTTTATTCTGAATTAATATTATTGCAACCTGGGTAGAGAATCTCCATTAAGTGGGCCTAAGTATCCTCAAATCTGTAGGATCATATATATTTCTATTTAACGAAGGCTCCTAATTCATGATGATCTCTGTTGTATTAAAGTTTTATTACCTGGGAGGCCGTAGATATATTTCCAATGTTGACAGAATTTGCACTAATTGCCTTTGAACTTTCTTATTTTCCTTATGCATTCTAGAGATTTCTTGTTTTGCTGTTGAATTTTGTAACTTCAGTAGGCTCCAGTTTAACAATATTTAAAAACATCATTACTAGTTTTTACTATCATAATGTCTATGAGTACACACCCAATATCCATCTATTGCTATATGAACCGTTACGCGTCAAGCTGTTGTCTCCCGCACAATTACATTTGTAAAATTTAAATTGGATAATATTTATTTGTTTTAATATGTATGGCCTTTAATTAACCCAAAAAAATATATTATTTTATATTTTACTGCTCATAACTCTGTCTTCTTGTCTATATTTAATAAATATTCTAATTTAATTTTAAAAATGAATTACAAAATAAAACATTTTATATTTTTACAATATATAAAATTTATTATATTATATTTATTTACAATAATATATCATTGCTAAAAATGCAAAGTATCGAAAGTGAAAAATTTCACATTTCAGGAGATTGAAAAAAAACTGTTTCAATGTTTATTCAAAATCAATGCCTATTGTCAAACATATTTTATCCAAGTCATTATATTTGCTTTGTGCCTTATATATAACTTTGTATCAATTTTATATCAATTATCAATCCTATAGCAATCGCTATAGATAAAAAATTAAATTTTTTTTTTCACTTTTGGTACTCGGCATTATATTGAAAATATATAATAATTACAAACCTGTTATAAATAATGATTTGTTTTTTTTTAGGGATTGGTATGAGATCGAAAACTAATTTTGATGATAGTTCATTAGTTGTCGCACCATTCACCCTCTTTCCCTCTCCTATAAAAAAGGATTGTTTTGATAGAGCAGTTAGAGCTCAAAAATTATTAAATAAGCTGTTACATCGACTTGCTTATGATTCAGAGTTTCTTGATTATGCGCTAGCTAGGTAGTTAATTCTTTTTTTATATTTACTCAAAATTTAATTACAAATTGTATGGATGGATTTATTATTTTAATATATATTATTTAAATTTATTATTTTAATATAATAATTTATAACAAAAAGTCAAATATTAGGGCATCCTGGATATTAGCTTTGGTAAACATTTCTTGTCCATCATTTATTTCAACTTTAAATCTGTTTAAGGTTTCTATCTTTTATTGTAAATTACACAAAAATGGTGATAATATTGTAATAAGTAAATTAGTTATAATTTCATTATTTACTATGGATAATTTTTCATTATACATATATCTACAGTCCCAGTGAATAAGTGGTTAAGTCTATTTTGTCTATTTTTCCAGGCAACGTTTTTAAAGTTTGAACCTTCGCCTTAAATCAGGGTTTTGTTTTAGATGGTTTTTATACTGCTTATGTATATGGTTTTCATATTTCACTATTAAAACAGCAATTTGGTGGGCCGTACTGGAATGAGATATTAAAGTTGACCATTTATTCACCAATCATATGTTGCCTACTTGACCAATCATTCACTTATTACAAAACATCTTCATTCTTATAAGTTGGATGAAAACAAACATCACAATAACTCTATTTCTAGCCATCTCCTGACTTGGTCACTTACACACTGGGATTAACTTGAATCCACTTCTCTCAGTACCATTAACTCATTTTGGGCAAAAATCGACTTAACCTCGTATTCATTTGGACTGTAGATATATACTTTGATAGTTATACCTACGAGGGAGGGTCAATAAGTCTGTGACTTTTTGAATTTCCCATCTCTTAATCGAAATGGTAACACTGCTCCTGTCAACAGGCAACTGTCAGTTGACTCCTGTCTAAATTTGAACAAGCTGCGTCATTTTTGTGTTTGGCAGCCGTTGATAGCAGACTACCGCGCGTTGTGAGAAGAAAATGGAGAAAAGTGAATTTTGTGTGCTCATTAAACATTATTTCTTGCGGGAAAAACCATCACTCAAACCAAGGCTAAGCTTGATAAATATTATGGGGACTCTGCACCATCCATTTCCATGGTAAAAAAGTGGTTTACTGAATTTCGATGTGGCCGTATAAGCACGGAAGATGCCGAACATTCTGGACGCTCAGTTGAGATCTCTACACCCGAAACAATTTAAAAATTTCACGATATGGTTTTAGCCGCTCGGAGATTGAAAGTGGGAGAGATTGTGGAAGCTAAAGGCATCTCACATGGCTAAGTGGTTTCAATATTGAATGATCACTTGGGGATGAGAAAGCTTTCCGCAAAATGGGTGCCTCGTTTGCTCACAATTGACCACAATGCAATGCAAAACAATGCAAAGTGGACACAGGTGCAGTTTCCATGGCAAAAATCCACGAATTGGACTACGATTTGCTCCCTCATCCCTACTGTCCAGATTCAGCACTAAGCAGATGAGCACCAAGAAATGGCTCGGTGCAAAGAAATTTGACTCCAGCGACAAAGTCATCTCACAAACAAATGTATATTTTGATGACCTTGACAAATCATATTTTTCGGAAGGATAAAAAATTGGAGAAACGTTGGACTAAGTGTATAGAACTGAAAAGAGCTAAAATTGAAAAATAAAATAACTTTTCATATAAAAACCTGTGTTTCATTCAAAAAGTCACGGACTGATTGACCCGCCCTCGTATCTTATTATTTTAGCTATTTGATATATCAAAGATGTTAGCGTTATATATTTTATTGTTTATCTTTTAGTACATGTTAGGTATATTTATTTTGTTGTAGTGTTTTAAAACATGACGAATTCACAAGGAATCTTTACGAAATTTATACGGAAATAAGAAAAACTGAGCCAGCACAGGTTTTTAAATTATTTATTTGTTACATATTCTAAACATTTTGAAAATGGAAGTGCCTAGAAATGGAACAAAGACATTATATGAAAGTAGATTTAGTTCTAAAATTAACTATAATTTTATAAACTACCTACCTAACTGCTGCGCTCGACAGTCCTACAGTCCTAGAAAAACCATGGCCTCTGCTAATTTCTTCCTCTAATCCCCTCTGTCCACCACCAGCAGTTTATACCCATCGCCCTCAAGCCACCCTCCACATTGTCGAGCCACCTGAGATGGGGCCTCCCTCTCAATTTTATACCATCATTCAGTTTCCGTAAAGCATCCTTCTTGGAATTCTTGTTAGGTCCATCCTCTCCACATTTCCCAACCATTGCCTAAATGAACTGCCAATGAGTAAAATTAAATGACTGTGCACTTCCATTTTTGATTTTGATTTTTATTGAATTAGGTTTTGGTTTTTAATGATTTCAAAGAGTAGTTTGAGTCAACCAAATGTTATGATATATTTTATATTTAATAATAGGGCTCTAAAAAAAAAACAGTAAGAAAACAAAGTTGTGTATTACATATGGCACATCATTTTTTTTCATTAAGGGAGCAAAACTGTTTTTTACTATTTCTTCTTTCTTATAATTATTCTTTATGTAAATATTTTTAAATAAATAGCTGAAACAAAATTAGAGCATGTATCGCAACCAATGTTTGATCTTTTTCTATTTATGGCTCAATAAATACATCCCTACTTAAATTCTATTCTGTCTCCATTGGTCAGTATTACTAATTTCTTTTTTTCTGAATTTTTTGTTTTTTTATTTTTGATACTTATATTTTTCCTGAAAATATTAGACTATTGAAATATATGTTGAGTCAAAGATCTTTAGATAGTTGTTGGTATTTCTAGTGACTTCCAGCGACAGTCAGATCCAATGGGCTAAAGCTTTGTTTGAATGGTTTTTCAAGTTAGATAATTATCATAGCAATAGGAATTTATTTTTACGTGTTTAAATGTTTTGTTTTTTCAAACACGGGTTTCATGTACCTCTGGAGTTTCTCCAACTTGAATTATAAGATGTAAATTTGTATGCTATGTGAAATGAATTAGTGTTCGAGAATTGCCTTTTTACAGTCACATCTTTTTCTCCCAACCTCACCATTTTTTATATTTTAATTTTTTTTTAATTTAATCAAAATACGACCTTAATAAAATAACAAATGTAGTAAAGTATAATAAAATATTTATTTTATTTTATTTCATATTTTAGAATGTTTATTTAGCTATAACCTCACTAGTTGAAATCAACATTATTTCATTATTAGAATTTTAGAAGTGAGTAAATAAATTATAGTGTCATTTACTTGCTGAAATTAGTTATTATGCCATAATTTTCAAATTTAATTCAAATTATCTATGTATGATTAAGTGAAATTGATTTCAAACAGTTACAATTTATTATCAATTAAGATTTTTTTATTTATAGGTATTTAAAGAGCCATTTAGTACGAGATGTGTATAATGATTTTGTTACTTTTTTTGTCAATATTAGTTTATTTATTTTTTTTTTTAAATTAAAAATCTTTCAAGGTATTAAACCATTATGATCATTTATTATATCATTGTCTTTAACAAGAATTAAATTATCTGCTTGAAAAAATAAAAACAATATATTTTTTCTTTTTAGTCATATTCCCTTCTATTACTATTTAATATTCCTTTCAAAAGTATAATTAATCACATTAGAAGTGCTAAATCTAAAACTAATTACTTTTTTCATGTACTGAAGAGAGTTTCACTTGTCATAGTAAGGAACGATTTAATGTTTGTAAATAATGGCACTAAGCAAGTCGAAATGAACACCATTGCATCTGGTTTTGGCCATTTGGGGCCCTCTTCAAACAAATTACACAGGTTTAATGTCTATTGAATGTTATTTGGATGGAGCATATTTGACATTCTTAACACGATTAATATATGTATTTTTATACTTCTAACTGTGAAACTGTTCGCATTACGATGTTAAGTGTTTTTTTTAATTTTGACTTATCTATTTATATTTCTAATTGTGATTATTCATCGCTGTAAATTTTATGTTTTAGTAAATAATACTTTATTAAAAATAATTGTAACAATAAGTGACTCGCATACATTTTTTGTTTGTACTATTTGTGTTATAAAATTAAAGGTACATTTCTTAAACCTTTAAATTTCTTTAAATATTTAACTGAGGACTGATGACTCAGAATTTTCTTGGCAGAATGTGTTATATTTACAAGTTTTTTGCCCAATCTCAGATCAGTTGTAAATTATTATATATTCATTCATTTAAAATTTTAGTAGTCATATAAAAATTACCCAACTTTAAGTTATGATAAAGCAGACAAATTCATTTCACGCATAAGCTATTTTAATAAAATTCTTTTCAATTATTCAATCCTGAGAGGTACAAGTAAGGATTTAATATTTTTGTGAAAATATTTTAATAATTTTAATAATAATTTTGAAGATAAATTATTTTAACTTAATTCAAATCATTTTCACTTAACTTAATGTTTCAAGAAAAAATTACTTGAATCTCTTGGCTTCTCACTCAATAATTGAAAATAGATGTTTCATGAAATATTTATCCTTGAGAGTCGGATTACCCCCCACATTATTAAGCAAGTATAATATGTAATAAAAATCAGAAATGTTAGTTGCTTCAATATCTTGAAATGAGTTTACCTGATGTTATATCACTGATAATAAAAACCATAATTTATAGATTTTTTTTTGGTGAGGGAGGGCAGAGTAAGGATGGTTGACAATATGACAAATAACTTCTGTTCCTGAAATTGTAATGCACTATTTTTGTAGTAAAATCAGATGATAGTTAAAATTTTAATCAAGGTACAATTACAGAATATTGCTGTGTTATCAATTCATAATGCTGTTCTCGTGCAGTATAGCAGAAATCATGATTACTAGTAATTCCAACGAATACAAATTTTAGTAAAAAAGTTAGTTAGTACAAATCCTACTAAATAGCACCAGTGTGGCACCGTCAACTGATAATGCAGCAGTGTACTCAAATTGTACAAAGTTTTGATTAATTTTTTTTATTTTAAGTTATATAGGAGTTTTTTTAAGGTCTTGATTTAATTAACTAAACTTTTAAAATTGAAAATTAGTTTATTAGTAGGAATAAAAATAGCTTTCCCCAAAATAATAGCTTGTACAATTTCACTTTCAATATAATATTAATTTATTTATTATAATTGGTCCTGTGTGTGAGGTCTGTTTTTGTTTTCTTACAAGACAGACTAAATGAATTTCTTCAATTCGCGCAGCAAAAATACCATTTTTAGAAGATTTCATGCGGTCTTTTCCGTTGCGACTACTTTCTGCATTCTGATGGCTCCTTAAAACAAGTTGAAATGAATACAATTTCTGCAAGTATGTCTGGACTAATTCAAAGCCTCGGAAATGCCCACAGGTATGTAATTGTTTAAATGTTTTGTTGTTCATTGGTCGGCCTGCTTGGTTTTATGTCCTCTGGAATTCTTTGTTATTTAATGATGTCTAACAAAATATCAATTGTTTAGTCAAATAATTTAATTTCTTTCTAGGGTGTTTGAAATAATATATAAATCTATTTTGCATGAAAATAAAAAAAAATATGGAGTCGTTGATTTAGTCTTATTCTTTCTAAATATTATTAAGTAACATCATGAGTAGAGGTACTGTAGAACTTTTGCCAGGAATAGTGTTTCCTTATTAGCTGCTATTTTGGTGAGGCGATCAGTTCTCTCTATCAATATATTTAGTTTCATAATATATAAGTTTATCATATCATAACTAGAGACTAGATTTTTATGTTGAAAAATACATAAATATACAAGAAAAAAATATTAAAATATTAAATTAAAATATGCAATGAAATTCATTAAACTTGTCATAATCCTCAAAGTAATGTAAGAATAGTTCAAAGTAATGTAAGAATAGTTTTTCTACAAAATTATAATAATGTAGTAAATAATGAATCATTAAATAACTAAAAGAAGAAAAGATCATTAATTTACTTGAAACAAGTAAATTAATTATTGAGCCAGCTTCAGAGAGGTCTTCATTGAAGGTCTCTCTACATCCTAACTCTTTAATCTTAAAATGTGGGGTAGGAAACTAATTAAAATAAGCATTTTTAAAAACTATAAACATTAATTTTTTTTCTGCTGTAGAAATATATATTGTAATACGGAAGCAAACAATTTCGACAAATTTTGCACATATTACTGTTTTGACATTATGTTGGAATTCAATTTGTATTATTCTATTCCCTACCAACCAACGGGCGAGCTTCATAAGACTGGGCCGTGCAGAGTAGATAAAAAACTATTAACTGAAAAAAATTTGAGTCACTCAGTTGCTGGTAACTACTGGTTGTATAGCTTAATCCAGGTGTATATCCAGACAGCAACTTTGACTCTAAATATTAGCAGATAAGCCGTGATTAGTGTTTTCCCTTCACTACAATCCATTAGTGTTGTGTATTTATATTTAGTTAGTGGGTCTCTAAGTTTTCCGTTCAAAATTGGTGGTCCACACATCTAAAAATGTTGAGAACCTTTTAGGAGTATACCTAACTGAGTGTGCTTTGTTACTAACTAATGATCAGAAATATGGTCAATTTATTCAAGTGATGATCTAGCTTACTTCTGAAATTTTTTTTTCTCTCCCATTACTTAATTTTATTTACTCTAAAATATATTTTAATTAAAACAAAAATAATTTATCTTAGTAAAAAATAAAGGTGTACTTGTTTATTACTATATAGCATTAAAATGAGTTTGATAAACTAACTATTGTTTATTTTTTCGTGACTGCCGCCCAGACGGTTTTTCTTTATTTATCAATTAAGGCTCATCTATTAAATAATATCAGTAATTTTTATTAAAATTTTCAATCATATGCAATTATTTCCTAATATAAAAAATAAAAATCGATTCAATGACATCAATCAAACCAATTTTGATAATTATTTAATAATTGTAGGATATAAAACTAAATATTCATATAAATCTGGTCTCTGGTCTTAATTGGTTTTTCAAATATGAGTTCTATTTAAAAGATATGACTTTGAACAAATGTTGTGAGGCACTTGCTAATATTATTAATATAGTACCAATTATGGCTACTTAAACAATTGGAGCAATAAATTGCATGTTTGCTTGAAATAAACACAACATCCATTCATGTTGTGCACTTGTATATGCTTTATTTTTAATTTGTAAATTGAACTTCTAAATTATATTGAAATGCTTTTGCATGCTTTTCTATGCTTATAATAAACAATTACTATCTTTTCTATATTGTATATTACATAAATTTTTTTAATTTTTAATTGGATTTACATATTATCACTTCATTGAAAAGTCAATTAAATCGTACTGGAGTGATTATTTTTACTTTTTGTTTTACATTCAAATCTCAGGCCATTACAACATGATAATGTGTTTTTACATTCAACTGCCTGTGTAAAAACAATGACACAATATTTAATTTATTAAAATCGGGTTTATGCCCCTCTTGGTTAAAACTAACAACTCAGCAGGTACCTATAAAATGTATTTAATTTGTTTAATGTTTTATTTGAACATAAACTGGTAAAGAATTTTTAGATAGACCCAGTGGCCCAAGTTCTACTACATTTTTTTTTACCTTATTACTCTATTCTTTAGTATAAATTATTGATTGTTCAATTAATTACATTACAAAAATTTATGAGTAAAATTTGATAGTTGAGTGTTAATGGACATGTCAAGAAATAATTTTATTGAAAAATATATATATATATATATATTTTTTTTTCAATAAAATTATGTATATTTTTTAAATATATTTTATTTAAAAAAATAAAATTATATATATATATATATATAAAAGGAAAGAAAGAAAAAAATTAAGTAACATTTTATTTAATGAAATTCCAGCATTCAAACAGGGAAATTTTGGGATAGTCATTCATATATCCTTTAGTTTCAATGGTAAAATTGTACTATGTGAATAAATGTATAAAATAACTCTCATACATGAAAGGGTAACCTGGGGCATTATAGTTAGCATATCACCCTGCCCAAGATCGCAGGTTTTGCCGTCCTTCGGAAGGAACTTAAAATGGGGTCCCGAGCCTGTGAAGTGTAAAGATTCCTATCCTAATCATACCTGATTAGGCAAAATTTAGGATTCCAAATGCAGGATCGTCCGATTAGCCATAGGAGCGTATTTAGCCATAGCAAAAAGTGACGTTAAATGAAAAAACAACAACTGTCATGCCTGACATATTGCCAAGTTTATTCTAGAGATAGGGATCATTTTAATCAAATTTACAGAAGTCTAAGGTATCTTGAGTGATAGAAAAAAAGTAAAAATTTAATTTTTTGATAGGTTGATTCTGCTCTGAAGCGATTATATGTACAGGGTTCAACTATGATTTCTTTATGTCCTCCATATATCGCCGTTATCATTTTGTGTTGATAGGAAAGGTGTAGCTTCTGTTACCATTAAAACCTTTCAGTTGCCTTGCTTTAACAGATGCCATTTCAGAATATACATATTTTTCCATAATTTTACTTATTATGGAATTAAATGTATATATCCTTACTACCTTTGTTTTGGTTTATTTAGTTAGACTCATGAACAAACTTCTCAAAAAAAAAATTAAATTAAGAATGTTAATTTTTTTTTTTAGTGAATTAAATAGATTCAGACTTTTTAATCATTGATTTTTCACCATTTTAAAACAGCATTCCAGCATTTGCATATTAATTATTTTTAAATTTTACGTTATAGTATTATTTAGTTATATGATTAATAATATATGAAATGATATATTATATTTCGCTTGCAGATATATTGTTGAACAGTTAAGGATGGATAAGCACCTTAATAATGTAAGTAATATTTGTTTGCTTATGTATACTGTGTTCATATTATTTGTTAAAAAACAAAACAATAATTGCAGATTGCATTACTTTGCCTATAAATTCAAATTACCATTTAACAGATTTTACAGCAGTATTTATAATTGTTTAATTTAAAAAAAAAATATGATATTAATTAAATTAATAAATTAAACTCACTTTTGGCTTACAAGAAATGTGAATCACATATCTATAAGATTTAGGATCTTTCATTATTTAGATCTATTTTATTTAATTGTTTTTTTATAATTCAAATGTGATACCGGTTTTGTTCAAATATTTTTTTTTTTCATTTTTAAATATGACATCGGTGTTTACAGATACCTGAAAATGTATGCCTTCCAAAATTATGTGAAGGCCTTATAGAAGCTTGGAAACATTACAATGTTAAAAGGTAATTAATATTATTTTGACTGGAGCAATATTGTTATACAGTACTCTATACTTGAAATGATATTGTGCAAAAATATTTTTGAGCAAAAAAACAACACCACAATTAGCCTAATTTGCCTTTTATGAGATGTTAAGAAATAGAATCCAGATATGAAAATTTTTGAGTAAAGTATTAAATTATACATAAAAAAAAAAAACCCTGTACCACTACAACCCGAGAACAGGTCTGGGATTCAATACATGGTAGAGACTGTACTGTTTCATGGAAAACGGTTCTGCTAGGATGCGACTTGTCCTAGGTCACGCCCAACCGCCAGATTCCCCCCTCCCTTATTTTGAGTACCCTATTTTTATAATATTTTATAGAGGCTGGGTGAGCCTCAGGAGGGTCCTAGATTCTATATGATCCATCTCCGGCTGCAAACAGACTAAATAAAAGTCTTGCCCGCAGCGGGATTTGAACCAGGATTTCCGGCATGGTAGATTTCCGCTCCCCATTATACATAATTGAGAGATTTATCCTGTTCTATAACTCAATCCAAACTTTTAACTTAAATTATATTGGATTTGGTATTCTTAAGTATTTGAGCATGCCTATTACATACACAACTTACATACCAAGATAAGTTGCCATTTTTATTTGGTATTTATTTATTTTATTTTTTTATATTTAGCGCAGTGATATTGTTTGTTGTGGAAGATGTGAGCTATAATATCTGTGATCAGAGATTTATGGAATTTGAAACAGAAAGATTAAATAGTAATGTTAGAGTAATACGTAGGAGTTTCAATCAATTACTTGAACAGGCTAAGTTGGGTGAAAATATGGAGCTTTATGTGTAAGTAATAATTTTTATTGTAATATTATTGCTACATTAATAATATTATTGTAAGTAAATCTGGATTAGTTTGGAGAATCTTAAGAAGACCTTCAAGATCTTATATTTATATTCAAGATATATATTACTTAGTTTGTATAACTGATATAATAAAATTAAATGATGCATTTATTTCTTCTATTGTTTATTTAAGAGGAAAATACGAGGTAGCAGTTATTTACTTCAGATGGGGTTACGATCCTAGTCATTTCTCAGACAAAACATGGCCATTAAGGCTATTGCTGGAGAAATCTAAAGCAATAAAATGTCCCAGTATACAGTATCATCTCGTCGGAGCTAAGAAGGTCAGTTTGGAGTTAGTTATGCTATTTTGAAAAACTTAAGCTCAAGTGCACTAGCAAATGATCAATTTTTATTTTTCTAGGTACAGCAGGTGTTATGCTACCCTGGAATCTTAGAAAAATATATTTCGGACAAAGAGGAAATTGATATGATCCGTGATTTGTTTGTCGATATTTATCCACTTGATGAAGTAAGTTTTTAAGAACGCATTATCATCCTAACCTTAACAATTGTTGACTTACTGCAAAAAGCTATCTACTAAGATGTAGTCTGCACTTAATATTTATTAACTTTTTAGATGTGGCTGTCATATTCTTGCTCTAAGCCCTTTCGATAAATATTTTTGAAAAACCAATAACACTCATTATTCAAGTCAGGGGAGCCCTGTTATGAATATGATAAAAACCTTTTTGGTTTTTCAGAATGTTTTAAGTTTAAAATGTGTTAAGCTGAACTTACTTACTTACACCCCCTTAATTATAATTATTTAAGAAAATTAAAATTGTTATGCAAAATAGCTTGTTAAAAGTTTGTTAATAGAATTGTGGCAAGTAGAATCATAATTTATTTTTATTTTCCCTAGAGCCCAGAAGGAGAAGAAGGTTATAAATTAGCTATGACAGAGTACAATCGTTTTGTTTTAAAACCACAGAGGGAAGGAGGTGGAAACAACATCTACGGAGATGATATTCCTAAACATTTGAAGAGTTAGTGTTATTTTAGAATTATTTATTTATTTTTTTGTTCTCCAAGCGATTATTGAACTAGAACCAATGATTGATTACTGTTATTATCCATATATTTTTCTTCCCCTCTGCTTCCTTTGGGGTTATAAATTTATTTTTCAATAAAGCGTTGAAGATCAGCAATCTCTAATAAAAGTTTCTTTCTTCAAAAGGTATTTCTCGTAAAGATGCTGCTGCTTTCATTTTGATGGGCTTAATAGAGCCTGTACCTAGCAGGAATATTTTAGTTAAACAAGACTTGGTCAGCAAAGGTGATGTCGTTTCTGAACTGGGAATATATGGTGTCATTGTTGGGTAAGCATTAATATTTCAATTTTTTTCAGAAAAGAATGTAAATCGATTTGTCTTGAAGAAGTCTGAAGGAATGTTAAATACTACACCTTTTTTAAATTAATAATATTAATACAATATTTTGTCGTTTTAAGGAGTGATGATGGGATTTATCTGAATGAAGAAGCTGGCCATATGCTTCGTTCGAAACTTGTGAGTTCACGAGAAGGTGGAGTTGCTGCAGGCGATGGGTTACTCGATAGCCCTTACCTCGTATCATAGAAGAAATGTATCATCTATGATTTTTATGTAAATGGGAAGTTTTTAGTGCACTTGAAGAGCATAACTATAATTTATTGTTGCTTTCCATTACTAAATTAGTTTAGAAAGAGCATATGTTAACACGGAATGTATGGAATTTTTGGGAAGGTATCCTATGGTGAATGGATTTTAAGAACTCAGTGTACTGGAAGACCAAAGAAAAAAAATTATGATATTAAATCAATATTCATCAAAAAGTGCACAGTTACGATTATTTTAAACTACAAATATATAAATTATAGTATAATATAGTATATAAGAACAAACAAACTACTGTGATCAGATAATACGAGGTGTATAAAGAAATACAATTTGCTATGTTGACTGCTGAAATCATTTCCATCTTCTTTTGGACCACTTCTAATTCTTTCTTTGCAAATTTAAATTATGGGTTGTATTCTCTATTGGCAATAACCTATCTAATTCATTTAAACTGAATATATTTCAAAGGCTTATATTACAGAGTTCTCAAATGAGAATATTAAGAACAAGCATATCAAGGTGGCAGTACTCAATTATGTTGTAGAAGTGCTAAGCTACACCTGGCCAGATAAAGATGCTATTTTTACTTCGTCCTTTCAGGCATAGACTTTATTTTAGTATGGACTCACAGAATAAATATTTCACATTTACACTCAGTTTATGCACGGATATTCTATTTATCTAATCATGGGTAAAGATTTTAAAACCATTGAACCTAAAAAATTATTAAAAACCATGCATTATTTTTTTATGAATGGAAACTGTTAAAGAAATAAATTATTCAAAACTATATATATTATTTGGATTTATTTTTTATAATTTTAATGTTGAATATTAAACTTTTTTTCAAATCCAATGTAGTTGTTTATTGATTTCTCGAAGTGAAGAAATCGGTTCTGTTAAAATGGCTCATAATAATAGTAAAGGTAAGAATCTTATTTATTTATTCAATATACTTTAATATATAATAATCCATCTCTATTCATTTTTAATAAATGAAAGTTGCAATATAACTTAGTATAATCTATAAGTTTAAAAATCAAAATTCAGTTTTAGTTTATTTTAACATTTCTGATGCATCATGTGTATTTACTTACCTAAACAGATAGTCCTTAGGGTACGCCTATCTACAGAAAAATGCTGACATTTCATTAATTTTCCTTTAAAACTTACTTGATTATCCATTTTTATGTTCGATTATTATTTTCTGTTTTTAAAAATCTTTTCTTTTTCATTTTATTTTATTGACAATACTATATTGCATTAAAAAGTATGATTTCCATCCCAAAGTGTATAAGATATGCAATTATTAAAAAATGTATATTCTAAATTAAATTGTTAACCAAAAACGTTGGTAACTAAATTTGTGACATTCAATTTTGTAAATCAGATTGTTTCAAATATGGTTAAAAAGGAACTCAAACATAAAAGACCATTATGAGTTCTTCAGCATCTTTAGCAAGCTTAAGTCAACTGCTATCTGAATAATGATAGTATCTCTTTGATAACGAGTTATTACAATAATATAGCTGATAAATTTTGCCATGCATGGCCGGTTTACATAAGGGCTTAGGAATCAGAAGAATCCTAAAGAATTTTAAAGATTCTTGAAGCTCTACCAATAAATAAGATTTAGTGAACAAGTCAGGAGAAAGGGGAATAAGGAAAGAAGGGTTTGCCAATGACATGGAGGAATAGTTGATCCAGTTCATTATCTTTTATTTTAATAGGAGTGTTGGGTAAATATCTAAACAGGATTGTCATGTAATCTGTTATTTAAAGGATACAGTAGCAGTTCTATTATTTTTAACTCGTCATTATATAAAGTGCACATGGTAGTGCTAATAGTGAGGATATTAAGGGAACAGCACTAAAAATAACAACTTGAGATATTGGTTATTGGCCTGTAGGAAATTACAGCTGAGGGTACAGAGAAAACAAAAAAAAGAATTAAGAAACATAGATCCGGTTTGATAGCTTTGAAGGGCCCCGTATAATTCAATTCAATATTGGATCAGTTTTTGAAAATTTTGATGATCAGTTTTATTTGTCCTGATTACCTCTTAAATTCACAGACCTATTTTTTCCTGTTTATTAGGGTTTTTGATTCAGTGAACTGACAGGTAGGAAATTGTGTGAAATCGCCATGATATTTCAGTGGGGAATTATTGAGAAATATGTTGTGAAATTTATTTGCGATTATCTTTATCTACTCATACTAGTTTCCTTCTTATTTTCAGAAATATTAAAATAAAACTTTTTTTCTATCGCCCCAAAATTTTTCGTTCATCTATCCTATGTCGCATTACATTACCTTCTCGCAGTATTTATTTCATATGAATATTTGATGAAGTATTTTAATTTTAATCCGGTTCATTAGGGAGATGGCAGGACAGTGTTTCCTTGGCCAATGTGCTTACATTTGATCTAGGGATGGTGTAAGTACTCCCTTGTCCTTATCCTGCCTTCCTTTTCCTTCTTCCTTTCTCCCCTTTCTTCTTTCTACAACTATTTCTTGATCCCACTAAACGGTCCCTCCCTGTTTTGTGTTGTACAACGTCAGCGGCCTTGAGCCGGTTCCAGTAAAAACCGCCTTCAGCGGACTCAGTCCAGGCCTTAAAATACCGAAAGATAACAAAAGGCTTTTGTTTATATAGAAGCATTTGCAGGTATTTATTGTAAATTTGTATTTATATTGTAAATAAAATCTTGGAGAATGTGAAAAAAAAAATTCATTCAATATATTTAATTTTATTTAGGCCTTCAGTCATCTTTACAAGCTGAACTACACTCTGAGCCGCCGGAAAAAATTAATAGACTACCGACAGATGTCATACTGAGGCTAGTAGGGGTCCAGCGTCGAGTATTGGATTTAATAAGTTTATCGTTCAAAGTGGCGAACCTATATCCGAAAATATTGTTACAGAAAAAAATCTGTATCGAAGGCGACTAAATGCGGAAAGATGCCGCAGATATCGTCAGAAATGCAAGCGGCTAAAATCGGGCGGCAGTGATAAGAGTACGAGTCGAGATACAATATCGATATCCCAAACTTAAATAAATATTGCTCTTACTTTTTAACATGCGTTTATCATCTAAATGATTGTATTATGTATTCCGTACTCTAATACGCAAATTGAAATTAAATTTTATAATTGAGTATTTTGTCTACCATTGATTTCCCATTTTTCAATAATTAAGTTAAGATTAAAAACGCAATTTTAATACCCTAAATCGAATAATTTTCCAAAAATTTTAAGTTAAATGCCTACAAACCGAAAAAGAGTTTCTCTTGCATCGTGGTTTCATAAAACCACACAACTTTCTTTTTCGAAAGCCGAATACTATTGATATTGAGATAATTTGCAGAAGAGGTGGAAGGAGGGACTGAAACTTCATTGATATGCTGACGATAAAGGGCATGTTTGATATATCCCAACCAATGACATTCTACTTTTTTTTAGCTCACCTTTTATCAGCTGATTGTCGCCTCTGTCTCCAGCACAGCAATTAGAAATTTGAGACAGAAACTTTGTCGTTTTCTGGTATCCACCATGAATTCCATTCTCCAGTACGCGCGTCGGTCGCTTTTGCGTTCACCTTTCAAGGGTACTTCTTTTACCCTCGTATCTGATACCATATAGTGAAACCACTCCACCTCGCGAACCCTGCCGATCACGTCTGTAAACAGAAGTATTTTATGTACATGTCCATACTAACACCAACTGTTTGTTGACGAGCTAGAAAAAAGGGTTATTTCCAAGAACAAATTCTTCTTTAAACGAATATGATCTCATAACACATCTGTAAAACTTTGTATTATTTTCACGATTTCCTATTTTCTGCAGATCAGAGGAGTAAGATAAATTTCTGAAGATGTGTCTTCATTGTTTTATTTTAAGATGCTAACAGTTATTATCGGTCTCAAGACTGGAAAAAAAGTTTATTTATTAATAAATAATTGCTTATTTATTAATAATAATTGCTGAGTAGGTATACAATTGTATCTTTATTCATAGAAGCATACAACTTTCTCTTTGTATACATATATATATATTTTTAAACTATTCGTTAGTGAACTGCAACTATAAGCTGTATAAAAAAAAGTAAACAATTCAACATGACAGCTTACCAAAACAAATGAAGATAGTTTTTAAGATAGCATTTACTAATCAAAGGGGATATCAAACATCGTTTCAAAAACTCCACTTTTTGTTCTTCTTCGATTTTAAGAGTAAATAGAATAGTGGTAGGATTTGATTTTTGAGCACAAGTTTTATTTTATTTATTATCATTGACATCTTATTTGATTTTAATCATGTTGTAGATAGAAAGGAATACAAGAAACTCAAGATGGACTCACATAAATACCAAAATCCTTACTCAGATAAATGTCTTAAATTATTTCTGAAAGAGGATGGGAATGTATGATTTTAATATAATTTTTAATATAGTTACTTTTTCTCATATTATTATTTATAAAATTGACTTTTGATATTATGCCGTGATGACTACAAATTTGATAACACATTGTTATTCCATCATAAGCACCAATAAAATATCCCATATCATATGACTTGTTTGGTGATAAAGTATTTAGAATCTTACTCCTTAATAAAAGCTTGGTATTTAGTTTTGTCAAGAGTAAACCTATTTTATCCTAGCTCAATACCTTTGCATTAAAATTAGATGAACTATTCTTATTTATTCTTGAGCATTAGTTTTTTTTTATCTCTCTATTTCTTTAAATATATGATGTAAGTTACTTTTTCTAAAGTCTCTGATTGCCTGGTTAATTACCAGTTGGGAGTTTGAATTTTTATTTATTGACTAGTATACTGTGTTGCAAATCTGTCGAATCCTACACTCTAGACAGGCAGTGGTATATAAATTATTCATTCTTTTTTCAGTTATGGGTTCTATGTGAATCTCCTGGATCCCCCCATAGCCTCTGTAAAGTGGGTATTCTTAACTGGGGAGAAACCTGGTGGTTCAGCATGATCTTGGCCAATCAACTCCCTGCCCAATTTTTGGTTCAGAAACAGTACGGTTATTACCAAGTACTGAATCCCTGAGAATATATTTCCCCACTGTTAAACCTCAGCTACATGAGAAATAATCTCAAATTATTGGATTTAACAACTTCTCATGGGGCATGGAGGTTTGAGCTGAGATACATATCTTCAAGATTTTGAATCCTATACACTATAGGTGGAGTTCCAGAAACTATGGAGCAAGTGGTCACCTACTGCAATGCTCAGAACTGATATTATATGCTTCTTACTAACTTACTTCTTACTTAGTGGTTTCTAGATCACGTATCAACATTTTCTTGTTCAGGATTAAACATTCTGCTACTATTATTTTATAACAATAAAAAAACAAAAAATTATTGTTTTTACAGCTACAAGAAGAACTCATTTCAAAAATAAAAGAAACAGATCAAAATTTTGAAAGAGAAATAAAAAGGACATTACCCATGTTTAAGCCCACTGGAGATTTTTCAGTTTATACTGGATACTGTGGGACAGCTCTCTTGTTTCTTCTCAAGTATAGAAAAACAAATGACAAGAATTATTTAGATGTGAGTAAGTAATGATTTTATTCTTAACATATAATAATATTAAAGTTGATAATTGGTTTTAGTAAGGGATTTTTCTTTAATTATTTAAGGTAATATAGAATGACGTATAACAAATAAAATTGTTTGTTTACATTACTTAATTCTTTCCAATTTCCAGACAGCATTAAAGCTTGCTGATGATGCTGTCAAGAATATTAGTAACTCTGATAGTAGTAAAAGTAAGCGAATTAGCTTTCTTAATGGCGCTTCCGGGCCTTTGGCCTTAGCGATAGTTCTTCACAAGCTCAATGGAGAAGAGAAGATATCTGATGAGTTAATTGGAAGGTTATTGATTGTTTAATTCATTTATTTATAATTTAATTCAATTGCATTATTATATTAGTTATAGCTGCTAGAATATCTGTAAACATTTTAGTGAATTTCCCACATTTTATGAATTTACCTATTTTTATTTGGCTTTTATGTATTATATGTTATTGATTTAATTCTAGAAATATTTTCACTTTTATATGAAGCTAAAGAACTTGAACCTATGAAAGCGCTAATTTCAGGAACTTTTACTCCAATTTAAAAAATGTGATTTCACTATCACTAAACACGTCATGATAACTACAATTATATATAATTTACCATTATATAATGCTGAAGTGATGATGATGCTTATTTCAGGACTAACTTTACCACTTATTATGGAAATGTTTCAATTATTAGTTTGATTTTTCTTAATTGATGACACTCCTTTTCCTCCACTTAACTTGTCTTGTTAAACTTTTAAAAAAGAGTTAAACTTTTTTGATAAGTTTGAATATATTTTATGAAAACATTCTTTTGCAATACAAAAATTATGAGGATTAGGGCAAACGGTGTGAAAGTTTAAAGCTCTTTATTAATGTTGCTGTTTCGATCGTCAAATATATTATTTGAAATTTTATTTTTGGTATCCATTCCGCAGGTTGTTGCTTCGAGTTGAGTTACAAGTTTTAACTGTTTATTCGTTTCTTTTATAATATTAAAAAAAAATATAAGTTATTGTGAGCTTTAGTAAGAGAATGCAATTATGAGTAATGTGTAGATTTCGGTAATCGTTTCGTCAAGAAATAAAAATATTAACTAACATTTCAAAGTATAGATGATACATGGTTTTTTGAAATGTTCCTTTCGATATGAAATGATTACCAAAATATTCACATTTCCATACTAAACCTCATGATAACTTGTAATTTTTTGAAAATATTAAAAGGTATACGAATGAAATGTTAAATTGACTCCACTCGTAGGGACTGCCTGCGCAATAATTACCTTATTTTGTATTTTAGGTCACAAACCAAATTTGATATGGGCCAAGTCGGAGGCCATAGCTTAAATAAATTAATATAAAAAAAGGAAATTATTGTTTTGTTTATTTTATTTTTTTGGAATAACAAAAGTGATTTTTTTGTTACCTCTGTTTATTGTAAGAACTCTTTTGCACTTAGAAGATCATTAATTCCTATTTTATCATTAAGACAAAATTGGTTATATTATTGGTACACAAATACCAGAATAATTATAATTTTCAATTTATAATTAAAGATTACTAGAGATGGATTATGGAGCTTCGTCGCATCCTGATGAAATATTATATGGAAGAGCTGGTTACCTTTTTAGCCTTCTCTTTGTAGATAAATATTATGGAAAAGTAATTCCTGTTGAATGTTTTCGCAAAGTAAGTATTATTTATTTAAATTAGTAGTATATATAAATATAAGTTTTTGTAATTACATAAAATCTTTCTTTTTAGGTGATATACTATATTATAAAGTCTGGATGGAAGAAATCTAGACAACATCGACATGATTCACCACTATATTTTGAATGGCATGACAAAAATTATCTTGGTGCAGCGCATGGCATTGCTGGCATATTGCATGCTCTATTGTGCGTGAGTATTCATTTATTTCCCTATTATTATTTTCAATCTGTGTTACTTCAGTACATTGAGCTTAGGCAAAAAAAATAATTACAAATAAAATAAAATTTGCTGAAGTTACTATGCTTGGTGTACAGTTTTGGCTTATTCAAATTGTCCTTTTTTAACAATTAAAGAAAAATGCAGATAACTTTGTGTTGTAGTATTATTACATTTATATTAATATTATTATTTTTATTATTATATTACAAATAAATAAAAGGCTTAATAGATCCAATGGCTTTATGAAGATTTTACATTAATCAAAAGGAGTCGGTTCCATCGTTTATCAATGGTGACTGTTATCAACATTATGTTGTTGTTGTGTTGGTGACAAATTACCTAATCACGTTGCATTATTATCATTTATAAAATTAAACGTTGACAAATTCAAATTACCTAGCAAACTTATTTTGTAGTGTTGTGTATGACATTTATACTAAGACATCATTTATGTTTAGGCCAATGAGATGTTGAGTGAAGATGAGAGAAATGTAATTATTCCAAACACGTTAAAATGGCTCGTTGAGCAGAAATACCCGGGTGGTAATTTCATCTCTTCCGAAGGCAGCAACAAGGATAGGTTGATACAGTGGTGTCATGGTGCTCCAGGATTCGTGCATCTGTTTCTGCGTGCTTATCAGGTAACTGCACTGAAATAAGGCTAAAGGTTGAGATAAATAAGATATCATATAAATTTTAGAATTTATATCCAGTGAAGATTTTTGCCAAATGTGATGGTATAACTGAAATCTAATCAGCAGATACTAGTAAGCTATAACCAAGATTGTAATAAAAAATGTGTATTTAATGGAGTCCCATCTTCTCAAAATCCTTTCTCATCTCTTCTTCCCACTTCTTCATAGGTCGTCTTCTTCCTCGTTTTCCATTCACCCTAGCATGGTAGGTAGCTCGGTAGGTTTTTTAAAATTTGTAATGATTTATTTGTTTTCATAATGACTCTATTCAATACAGTAGTAATATGATATTTGACGTCATCGGTCCTTAAGAAGCGTGCAAAGTTTCAATTTAATTTGAAGTTTTGAAATGGCTGAAAATCAAGTCCAAAGATTCTTTTGCATAAATACCTACATATGGACAAAGCTAATAAAAACGGATCAATATAAAATATTATAAATATGTCTTAATAAAATATCTTTTCTGTATATTTAGTTTGATGTGGCTTAATGTTGTTGAAATATGGTATCATTTTATAATTTGGGTGAAATAAATTAGCCATATTAATTAAAATAGTTTTAAATTAGGTACCAGTTCTGCAGGTTGTAGCTTCGAGTTAAATCACAACAAGTTTTAACTTTTCATTAATTTCCTTTTCAATATTCTCGAAAATAAAAATTATTTTGAGTTTTAGAATGAAAAAAAGAGTGTAGTTATTGGAAATGTGTATATTCTTCTTCTTTCTCCTTGTGCATTTCAGCATGGAGATGCCGCAGTCCATGCCAGCCACACATCCCGGTTCCTTGCCAGCGCCTTCATGGCATTGAAGCACGTGTCCTCTTTGCTGTCCCAGCTTGGCGTTGTGGTCTGTCCATGTTAGCCTAGGTCTGCCCTGGGAACGTCTTCCAGTTGGCCTAGCTTCGAAGAACTTCCTTGGATCTCGATCTTCCTCCATTCAGCAAAGGTGACCAAACCATTTCAGCTGCCTCTTTTTCACCTGCCTTCTTTTCCAGCTGAAACTCCCATGTCCTCTCGTATTTGCTGATTTCTGACCAAATCTCTTCTGGTTCGGCCAGCCACTCTTCTCAGGTATCTCATTTCTGCAGCTGTTACTCTGCTCCAGTGCTTGTCCAGTGGGACCCAGATTTTGCTTCCATAGAGAAGAGTAGGTAGGAAATGTGTATATTTTGGTAATTATTTCATTGAATATGCACATTTATGATAATGACACTTTTCTTTTCCATACTACAGCTCATGATTCTTTTGTATTTTTGGAGAATATTAAAAAGGAAACAAATGAAAAGTTAAAACATGTTGTGACTCAACTCGAAGCGAGAATAATAATTTAAGAAAACTGATACCTTAAACAATTTAATTTAAAAGAACTGATACCTTAAACAACATAATTTTTATTCCAGATTTATGGTCACCGTTGGATGCTACGAGCTGCCACGGACGCAGGGGATGTTATTTGGAATCGAGGGCTGATCCCTAAAGGATATTCTATTTGTCATGGAGTAGCGGGCAATGCTTATTCTTTTCTTGCGCTTTATAAAGCTACAAAGGTTTGATTGATAGTGACTATTTTAAATTCAAATAATCATTTATTTAAGTTCAGAGTCATTCAATATCAAATCATCCAATATTTTAATGAAATGTCACCCACCATCTCTGATTTGTTTGAAACTTAGCACATTTGCTTATACTAATGCCCTAAAAAGACCTGTGAAGTGTTATTGCTCTAGGATGTCTACTTTTTTTTTAAATAGAATTTAAAAAGTATGAATATTTGTGATAATTTGGTTCCACGGAATCGTTTGTGGGAAATGAGTAATATTTACAAAAACTATAACATTTCAGGTATGTATTAATAAAGATTTTGATCTGGAAATTATTCCACAGTTTAATAGAAGTACACAGTATACAAAAATGCATTAATTTATCTAGCCATAGTATTAATTTCATGACATTATTGTGGTTTCTGAAGCTAAAACAAGGGTTTACAGAAACGCTTGTAACTTATTTCTTCAAACAGCTAAGAACCTGAAAAAGGTTCCAAATAAAACCTATGATTATCATTAGCTTTTTTGTGGGTACATTTTTAATTAATGCCAACTTTAATACAGCTTAATAAAAGTATATTATTAGGGCTTACGGTACTTGTTAAACTTACATCTACACGTTTTTATATATTTTCAGCAACAGTGTCTTTAACATGTAATATTCTTACATCTATATGCAGCTTGTACATATATTTAAGCAACTTTGAGAGATGTAATTCTGTGAATTTTACATAATTTTTAGCAAAGTAGTATGCTCTTTCAGAACTGCTTGTCTCGGCATACTGACAATACATAAAATATTATCCAAAGGCACAAAGCAACAGTCTTCTCTCTGAGGACAAAAAGAATGACTGCTGGTCCAGGGGGGTGAAGAAAGATAAGTTCGGTATCTTCTTCTTCGTCACAGACAAATGCAAAATGACAGGTGGTATATTTATGTCATCAGATATTCTTTTACCTTTCTTTGGTTCTGGAATGGATAAAATGCCCTTTTAATTTTCCAGTTTTCTTGTCTGACGAACTATATGTTCAGTTTAAATTTTTTCACATGATTTTTTCTTTCAACCAATAGGGCGGAGCTAGAGTTAGCACTTGAATTTTTTTAGCTCTATTTACATTAGCCACTTTGTCTTTCATTAAAATTATCATGTCAATCTAAACCTTGTGCCTTCTTTATCATTTCTGCATCCAGGTTAATATTATCCTCAGATATATCGAAATCTTCAACTTCACCATAATCTAATGCATGGTGTATTTTTTCTTTCAAAATGCGATTTAATTTTTCCAATTTTCGTTTGCTATATGGGGCCTTACTGTGACTAGGAAACACAAGAAGCTTTAATGGAGAGCATCCCAAATCTTCTAAAGTTTTATTAGCACCCTCAATACTTTGCTTTTTTATTTGTACTGCAGTAAATTCCACATCTGGATCTTCTTTGTCACTTCCACTCTTGACATTTTCTTCAGTTTTTCCCCACAGAACCTATATCAGAACTTATGACCTGTTGGGCATAATTTTTGTCCTGGTTTTATGTTTATTCCTCTACCAGTTAATGATTTTGTCAAAGCCAAACTTACTTGCCTCAAGGATTTCTTGACAGATTTTTTGTGCATTTTCTAAAAGTCACAGCAAGTTCTTTGACGACTTTCAAAAATCTTATGCCCTAAGAAGACCTATCAAGTTTGAGAAATTGGCACCAAATTTTATACGTATTTATGGAAAATGGTATTATGTAAAAATGTACCCACAAAAAAGCCAATTGGTGTTTTATATTAATAAAAAGCTCATAATCTTAGGTTTTATTTGGAACCTTTCCAGCTTCCTAGCTGTTCAGAGAAAAAGTTACAAGCATTTCTGTAAATCCTTGTTTTAGTTAGTAATTTTCTTTTCTTTTTAAATACTATGGCTACTTAAATTAATGCATTTTTGTAAACTGTGTACTTCTATTAAACTGTGGAAAAATTTCCAGATCGAAATCTTTATTAATACCTGAAATGTTATAGTTTTTGTATATATTACTCATTTCCTGCAAGCGATTCCGCGGAACCAAATTATTGCAATATTTATGTATGAGAGGAAAATAGTTGACTGGATGATACAATGGAGAATGGTGATAGTTGGGGGGATTGCAGTTAAAAAAAAACAACACCCAATAAGTACAAGACTTATATTTAATGGCACACATTAAATATAAGTCTAAGGTCACCTGTGGTCTAGTGGTTAGCGTAACAAACTACTAAGCCCAAGATCGCGGGTTCGTAGCCCGGCAGGTGGCCCTAGGATTTTTTTAAGGGAGTAAAAAATCCTTAGTTACGCCGTCCTTCGGAAGGGACGTTAAACGGGGTCCCGAGCCTGTACAATGTCAGGTACTCGTTAAAAATCCCTATCCTAATTAAACCTGGATAGGCAAAATTTAGAGCTCCCACTGTAGCATCGTCTGATTAGCCATAGCAGCATAAAGTGGAATCTCAGAAACTTGGCTAAAACCCTATATCCCGTCCTCCACTGTTTCCTTACCTGACTATTCCTTCCTCCGCCACGACCGAGTTGACCGGACTGGAGGAGGTGTAGGTCTTTACGTCCATAATTCCCTAAAATCACGCATCCTGTTTTCCTCACCAGTGTCCAATTTCCCTCACATAGAATTCCTTGGTGTCGAGATTTCATGCAAACCCAATCCTCTCCTATACGTTGTAGTGTATCGCCCTCCTTTGGTCCCTTTTGATCCTATCTTTGAGTCGATCCTTTATAACCATGTTCCTCTCTACGACCACATAATAATCTCCGGTGACTTTAATACCAATCTTCTGGTTCAATCAAATGACAAAATATATCTTGAAAACCTTTTTTACTCTCTGCATCTCTCCATTGTCTCTTTCTCTCCTACCCATCACACACTCCGATCTGACTCCTGGTTGGACCTGTTCATCATTGACTCATCCCAGAGACTCCTTTCTTCCTCACAATTACCTGTCCCTTTTTTGTCCTCTCACGATTTAATCCAAATCTCATATAATATTCATACCCCAGAAATCCTACCGAAAACTATAACATTTCGCAATCTAGACGGACTCACTTCTGAAAATATATCTCCTTCCCTCGAAACCCTGAATTGGAACCAAATTTATTCCTGTACCACCGTCGATTCAATGGTCGACATACTTACTGCCAATCTTAAAAGCATCCTGGATACCCACGCTCCCCTCAAATCCATAACCTTCCGCCACCCTCCTGCTCCTTGGATGTGTCAAAAAATTAAAGACCTGCAAAGGAAACGTGATGCTGCTCGTAGACGCTTTAGACGCACTAGGCTTACCGATGACTACCAAGCGTTCAGGGCTCTTCGCAATTTGACACAATCTACAATCAGACAAACAAAATCCAAATACTTCCACGAAGCCCTTTCCACTGCTCCCGATCCTAAATCTAAATGGCAACTCCTACGAAAGCTCGCCCTTTGCAATCCAACATCCTCTAGAGCCTTCCCCGCTTCTCCTGACGAAATGAACTCATATTTTTTGTCTGCCTCAATTAACTCATCAAAATCCTCCTCCTCCGTCTTTTCATCAACGCCATCTTTCAACCCCGACAATTTCTATTTCTCAGACATATCACCTACAGACATTATTTCCTCCGTTCTTAAATCCCGCTCCAGTTCTACCGGATTAGATGAGATACCCGTCAAACTACTCAAATTATGCCTCATTGATATCCTACCTGTCCTACTTTTCATTTATAACTTCTCACTACAAAAAGCAGTATTCCCGACTTCCTGGAAAAAATCCCTAGTCCATCCTATAAATAAAACCCCAACCCCATTATCTCCCAAGGACTACCGGCCAATCTCCTTACTTTCCAACCTTTCCAAACCTCTCGAAAGAATAGTCCAGTCTCAAATATCAAATTTTCTCGAACAGTCCAAACTCCTCGTTCCGCTTCAATCAGGCTTTCGCCCTGGTTTTTCCACTCAATCTGCCCTTACCAAAATCACCAATGACATATATAAAGCCATGGACAACAGACAAATAACCGTGCTAATCCTCCTAGACTTTTCTAAAGCTTTCGATTCCTTGGACCATTCTATCCTTTTCTCCAAACTAAAGTCATTGTCTTTTTCCTACAGTTCTATTCTATGGTTCCAATCCTTCCTCTCTGATAGGTCCCAAGCGGTCTCTATGCCCAACCAACCCCTTTCCTGTTTCCGTACTCTATCCTCAGGTGTGGCTCAGGGCTCAAGCATCTCTCCTCTCCTTTTCAACTGTTACATCAATGATCTTCCTAAATCTGTTCACCACTGTTCCTACCATCTATATGCTGACGACTTCCAAATCTATTTATCCTTTCCTCCATCCGGGCTTTCATATGCGTTCGCCAGTGTTCAGCAAGACCTAGATCGAATCAGTACCTGGGCAAAGCTGAACAAACTGGAACTGAACGCAATGAAAACCCAGGCCATCGTTCTAGGTTCCAACTCTCTCCTTGCAACTATCCCCACCCTTCCAACATTAATCCTAAACGACCACCCCATCAGTTTCAGCTCCTCCGTTAAAAACCTAGGCATTACCATCGACCAAAACCTTTCCTGGAAACCACATGTCACCCAAATATCCCGACGAATAATTAGTTCCCTAAAATTATTCCATCGTTCCCGGCATCTCCTTACTCAACCTACTCGGAAGCTGCTCGTATCATCCCTCATCTTCCCCCACTTCGACTACTGTAGTGTGGTATACGGGGGCCTCTCGAAAATGCTTGAGAGCCGCTTAAAAAGAATAATGAACTGCGCTTTAAGATTTGTCCTCGGTACTCCGAGGCGATCCCGGGTGTCACATCACTATGATGAGTTAAAGTGGCTCTTCCCTCCCATCCGTAGACAATATCTCCTTAGCGTTTTTCTATACCAATCCATCAACTCGCAACACCCTTCATATATCTATAGTCTCCTCCCATTCAAATCCTCTGTCCAGCTGCACAAAACAAGATCTCGCCTTTCCGATTTCTACATTCCTTCCCACAGAACTAAGGCATTCGAGCGCTCCTTCCTCGCCCGCTCCACCACTGTGTGGAATTCAATCCCTCCTTTCATCCGCCATTCCTCTTCACTAGCTTCATTCAAATCCCTGCTTTTCCATCATCTCTTGGCATCTCAAAAAGTCGCTCTCCAAGCAGGTCAAAGGTATGCTTGAATATAACAGTATTGTAAACTCGATCCCGCTACCCTTGTTTTGTTTATTTTTCCTACATCAACGATGATACCGACTTTTTAAATATATTATCGCATACTATGCCAATCAATTATCTTAGTTAGTAATTTCGTCATCAACTACTGTATTAATATTATTAATCATTAGTTTGGTAATATAAATATATTTATTTTTTACAATTAGTTAAAAAGCAGTCAAGTTCGTTGTATTTTACTTATTTTTTTTCTTATCTATTTCTATTTTTACCATGTTTTTGTTCACACTTGATTATTTCATGATTTGTGTTATTATGTAGCCTTCTGGCCAGATGAATGTTATGTTTTTTAATTTGTCCATTATTGTTATTCTAAAGGGACTTGGTCCCAGAATAAAGTTTATTTTCTATTCTATTCTATTCTATTCTAAAGTGACGTTAAACGAACAAACAAACAAATATAAGTCTTGTACTTATTTGTTGTTGTTTTTTTTACTGCACTCCCAACTATCTCCATTCTCTATTGCAATATTCATATTTTTAAAATTCTATTAAAAAAAAGTAGGCATCCTAGAACAATAAAACTTGACAGGTCTTCTTAGGGCATAAGTATTAGTAAATGTGCAACGTTTCATGCAAATCTAAAATAGTGGGTGACATGACCTGGCTGATTTCACATGGAATGACGCTTTAAATTTACAACACCTATTTATCTGTATAGACCAAGACAATGGGGCTCAAAAAATTCAGCTTGACTTCAGTTTACTTATTACTATTTTCTTAATGTGTTCTATTAACAAATATTTTATATAACAATATATTTTTGAAATAGGAACACAGAGAAATGTGTAAATGATTACAATAATTTATTTTTGAAAGCCAGACAAAGTTCTAATTAGGTATTTTGAAAATCTGTTTGTATACTTATCAAAAATCTTTATAAGTCAAATTTTATATTATGTCAGTCCTAACTAAAGAGCAGGACAGTGGGCAAGTATTGATAAATACATTTTACTTTTAATTATAAATTATGTTTATTACTCTAAGAAATGCTTAATTAATATGTTTATCTTTTTTAGGATCAGAAACACCTTTATAGAGCCGCTTGCTTTGCTGACTGGTGTACACAGTACCCTAAGTACCAAGGGATGGCACCAGATAGGCCATATTCTCTTTATGAAGGTACAAAATGTTATTATTTACTACAATAACACAATAATTCCATGTTTATTGTATGATGCAGTTGCATCCTTATTCATCCTGGGTGATAGTAATGTTTTAACAAAATATTCTGAAATTATGAAAATTATTTTTTCTTGGAGAGAAGGATAGGTGTCCAACTTTTTTATATAATAATGGTTTAAAACATTTTTTTTTTTCAAATTAATTTTGTTTTTTTGTAGGTATAGCTGGAATTTCTTATTTCCTTAGTGATGTTCTGGATCCAGATGATTCCGCTTTTCCCGGGTATGATTTGTAATTAGGTATTCTTTACCATTTCAATAATTCCATAATATGCTGATGAACTTTTTACTAGCAATAAATTATGTCATTACAGTTTGTAGTGTTGTTTATTATTATATTAAATGTTTCCCTCTTTAGTTTATGGCTTGATTAAGGATAAATATATTTAGCTAATGTTGTTATATACTATAAGTAAATATAATATTTACTTATATTCAGTTTTATACGGAACATACCAAGATACATTATTCTACCTTGTTTCTAATTTTTTTGGAGAACACAATTTTTGAATTTTGTATCAATGTCATATATTGTTCATATTTAATTGCTTCTAAAAATGAACAACTTTGTATCTTTATTTGTTCTATAACAAAAGTTTGAATCCACTTACAAAGGTTTTTTCCCCCTTCTTTTTGGCCAACTTGGTACCGGGTGCCAGTTTCAATTCCTTCTCAATTGTTTCCTTTTCCTCCAATATTCTCTCATCATTTCACCATGTCTCTTTTTTCTTTCTCCCGATCACTTTGTGCCTGTTCTCTCATTGCTTGTACCCTGGAATCCCTTTAGGCTTTAACACTATCTCTCTGTGCTACTGATTCTGCTTTTATATTGTGTACTTTTACGTAGAAATACGCAACAGAGGTTTTTATTTATTTGAAGATTTTGGCTTATATATGGTTTGTCAGTGTTATATATGGCCTTCTATGAAATGTTATTGCAAACCCCTCCCCTCTCAAATAGAGGGATAAATCTTTCATTAGTTATCTCAACCAATGCTTTTGTTTTCTTTGGCAAACTTACATTTGGTATTAAAAGTCTTATCTAATATTTCCTATATACTAAGACCAAGCTTAAGAAACAGAAAGTGTAAAAGTGAATACCCAAAGCCTTATCCACCTGCTAAGTGACTTAGAAAACTAATTTCTAGAAATTACAAAAACGTAGAAAGATAATGTTGTTCTAGGATTTTATGAGTTTTATATTTAATTGATTTTTTTTTTGTATACACAATTGTATCACAATACAATTATTACTTAATATCTGTCTTGCTACTACTCGCTTTTTACTTGAAATGCGTTCCAACCAATATTTTTTATTATTCTAAAGTAATCTGTTTAAATTAATTTGTTTCTCAACTTTTAGTTTGACCAGGAACCTATTTTATTGAGGAAGGCAAAATCTAAAATTTTTGGTTTTACAGTTTTCTCAAGCAATCTTTTTCTCAAACAAATTATTATTTCGATAAAATCCCAATTTATTCCCAATTAACAATCATATAACAATTATCAATGTTAAATGCAATTGCTATAGATCGAAAACGAAACATGTGTTTTATTCATATCCGATAATTAGCATTTGTATCGACGATACGTGACATAACTTCTTTGTGAATCGTAGGGATGGATCCGTCTAATTTCCTCTAGAACTCCAGTACCGCACTCATCTTTTGTCCTCAAGTCCCGGAGAGCTCACGGCTCAGTGGCGGCTTAGAAAGCGACCCGCTCCTCGATGATTTGCAGGAGTCAATTGATCAACAATTTACGACTAAGTCCTTTCCCCAGCCTTCCGTTAGAGGAGAGGAAAAGAGAAAACGCTAAGAATAGGGTCGGACCTAAGGGAACTCCTGGCTTTAAGGATCTGGCGGAAGTCGAGGAGAAAGTATTCTTAAAAGCTGACACCTCATATGTCCCGCTGGAGACACTTACTTTAGGCCGTAACACATTCCGAGCGAAAAAAATACTTAACTCTCCGGAGAAGTGGAGAGGGAAGGAAAGAGTCTCAATCATGGGAAAAAAGAATTAGGTTGGCCACACTGCTTCAGGGTCGTGCGGGTTCTGTAAGTGCCGTTCCTAACATTTTTGGGTTGATAACAAGGAGAGTGCAATCGAATCAATGATAAGAATTATATGGGATATTCAACGTTATATCTGCAGCCCCGGTGGAATCGTGTTATTCTCGTAGCGCATAAGTGGCTAAGTCAGGCATTGGCTTGAAATTGAGTTATAATATAAGCAATAATAACTCCATTTCAAGCCAAAAACTAGGAGAATGACACGATTCGACTTCCCTCAATACAATTAACTCACTCTAGACCAAATTTGACTTAACCACTTATTCACCGGGGTGAAAGAGTTAATACTCAATATATCAATTAAAATATAATATAGTTATAAAGTAGTGTGATACGTTATCAAAGCAACAACTCCATTTCAAGGCTATGCCTGTTTTAGCCACTTCTATAATGAAATAATGATACGATTCCGCGCACAAGTACAAGAAACTCATATTAGAAAATTAATTTTCTTTTGGGACTAATTCCCTTTAGAATAACAAAAATGAACAGAAATAGAAACATAATATATATCCTGGCCAGAAGGCTATATGATACAAATCATACAGCGCATAAATAGTGAAAGGAAGCAATAAACAAATAATTATAGTAAGTAAATAAACAGTACGAATCCTGACAAGATATTATGCAATTAAACGAATAGATAAATCAATAAAAACTATCGAATGAACGAGCTGGCTAGTAATATGTTTTTACTTGATGTACATTTTCTTAAAGCAAAATTAGAACACCGAAATAACACAATAAATTATTCAATACATCTAGGCAAATAACTAACCTGCTTACAGAGCATATTTTTGGGAAGCCAGGAGATGTTGGAAAAGCAAGGATTTAAATGACGATAGTGAGGGAGCATGACGGATGTTAAGAGATATTGAGTTCCACACTGTGATGGAACAGGCGAGGAAGGACCGTTCGAATGCTTTGGTTCTGTGCGAATGATTATAGAGATCGGAAAGGCGAGATCTTGTTTTATGGTGCTGGACTGAGGATTTGAATTGGAGGAGACTGTAGATATATGAAGAATGTTGAGAGTTAATGGATTGGTATAAGAATGAACAGAGGAAATATTGTCTTCGGAAGGGAGGGAAGAGCCACTTTAACTCATCATAAAGGTGGGAAACGCGCGATCGCCTAAAGGTGTCAAGGACAAATCTTAGAGAGCAATACATTATTCGCTTTAATCTGTCTTCAAGCAATTCAGGAAGGCCTCCGAATACCGCGCTACAGTAGTTAAAGTGGGGAAGATGAGAGGTGTTATGAGGTGCTTACGGGATGGTTGTGTAAGGATATGTCGAGAACAATGGAATAACTTCAGGGAACTAATTGACCGTCGGGAAATTTAGGCGATGTTGGGTTTCCACGAAAGGTTTTAATCAATAGCAATGCCTAGGTTTTTCACAGAGGAGCTGAACGTGACGAAGTGATCGTTTAGGATTAATGTTAGGAGGGTGTGGATGGAAGTAATGTGGGAATTGGAACCTAAAACAATGGCCTGAGTTTTCATTGCGTTCAATTCCAGTTTGTTCAGTTTTGTCCAGGAACCGATCCTATCTAGGTCTTCCTGAATACTGGTGAACGCAAATAATAACTCAGAAGGAGGAAAGGACAAATAGTTTTGGAAGTCGTCAGCAAATAGATGGTAGCAACAATGGGCCGATTTAGGAAGATCGTCGATGTAGCAGTTGAAAGAAGAGGAGAGATGCTTGATATCTGTGCCACTCCTGATGTATATTTTAGTAGTTTAAAGACATGAGGATTTCTTCGTATTTCCCCAATAGCACATACGTATAAACATCCTCCTTCATCCTTCTATTTATTATGCACTATTTTTTTAAAATGTTTTGTAACTTCCTAAGGAACGGGGTAACTCAGTGTTTAGAGTGTTGAATTGTTTTACTGAGGGTTTCGGGTTTAAATTTGCTAGTAACATATAAATTATTTGTCATCTGTTAACTACCTGTCAAAAGCCATCTATGGACTCTGTAGACTACGAAGCCCCAGCTTCTGTAAAGTGGGTGTCCTTAGTTGGTGGAAAAATTTGGCTGTTGGGCGTGATCTCGGACAAATCAGCTCCCTCCACAATCGTCGTTTAAGAAACAGTAGTCTAAGGTTGCAGTGGCACAGATTTTTCTTTCTTTTTTATAACATATTGAGGAGATTGAAAGGCCAAAAGAACACCCATCCGCCAAAAATCTGGAAATGAAGATGACTATTGAAGAAGCCCAATATCGATGACAGAGAATAATAAGAAAGATTTGAAGAACTTAAGATGGTCAAAATTATTAAATAATAAAATAATATCATCTTGATATTAGTTTTTTAAATTATCATAGACCCAAAATGCTTTGTTTGTTTGTTCATTTAACGTCACTTTATGCTGCTATGGCTATTCGGACGATGCTACAGTGGGACCTCTTAATTTTGCCTATCCAGGTTTAATTAGATAGGGATTTTAACGAGTACCTGACATCGTACAGGCTCGGGACCCCCATTTAACGTCCCTTCCGAAGGACGGCGTAACTAAGGATTTTTTACTCCCTTAAAAAAATACTTTATGCAAAATACTTTGCATCTTAACATGTCAAAACTTAATTCCCTCCTATATTAATAACACCAAAATCATCTTCGTTTATTAGCGGTCACTTTATTAGGAGTGATTAGCATAACAACCTGCTATGCTGTAGGTGTTTTTTAAAATAATAAATGAATGATTATAATTATATATATTATAATAAAATGAAAAATGATTTTTTCATTTCATAAAAAAAGAAAAATTCATATTTACTCAATTTCGTATGGTATGTTAATTTCTATGTATTTTAATTAAAAATAATTGAACTATATTGAATAATATTGAAAGATTAAAACTATTTTTTGTTTTTTTTTTACTTTTTTTTTGTAACAATACAAACTTTTTATATGCAAAATAAAAATACCTGATGTTTTGGTTACATTTTTGGGGGGAAAAACCCTAGCGTCAAGGGGTTAAAGGAAGTAAAAAATTCTTGGCTATCTCGTCCTTTGGAAAAGACGTAAAACGGGTGGCTCGAGCCTGTGAGTAGGCTGGTACTAGTTAAAGATCTCTATTCTAATTATATCCGGATAGGCAAAATTTCGGATTCCCACTGTAGAATTGTCCGATAAGCTATAGTAGCATAAAGTGACGTTAAATGAATAAACAAACCAACATTTCCGCTAACAACCACGTACTTCGTTTTAATCCATTAATGATTAGGAAAAAAGTATCCAATTAATGGTTGAAGATGTATTAGAAGGGAACGTTCTTTACTATGTACGAGTATATATATATATATATATATATATATATATATATATATATATTTATATAGTATATATAAGCAAACACACACACACACAAAGACAGAGGAATAATATTACAGTGGAGAAAGGTATAAAAAGGAGAGTTGTATGAGATGCCCTGGACGGACGCAGAGGAGGCTACGCGAGCCATGCTATATCACGCTATCTCCCAATCAAAAACATTTCCTCGACTTGGCTGTAAATTCTGAACTAGATCCTGAAGACTAATCTGGTTTTCTATTACGTGACAACTCTACCCTCCTCTCCTCTAAGATGGACCCATGGGCAATTACACCTGGATTAGAAATTCCTACAACTGTAGCACCACACCTGAGGCCAAGGAATTAGTGAAATCTTTCTCTTAACTCTACTCGATTTGATCTTTAAAAATTTTTTGTTTAATTTTTTCTGATTTTATTAATTATTGAAGATTCTTAAAACTATCTTTTCACATTTCAGTTACATTTTCTACTTTGTATTACATCTACTGCCTGTATATAAATTATACATCTACAGATCCGATACATAAGTATTTAAATCGAATTTTGACTGGAGAGAGTTAATGTATTGAGAGATGCGGTATCTTGCCATTCTCATAGTTTTTGGCTTAAAATGGAATTGTAATGTAAGCAACAACTCCTTCTCAAGCCAATGACCGACTTAGGCCCTTATTCACTTCGAAAATAACACGATTTCGCTTCCCTAAGTACAAGGAACTCGTTTTGGAGAAAAATCTTGATAGCCACTTATTCACCGGGCCTGTAGTTATACATACAATATAACATGATATATACGTATGAATTCGACAGTGACTAATGAAAGAGTGCGAACTATAAAAAAAAAGTATATTAATGTTATGTAAATTGGAAGGAAGTAGAAAAATAAATTTGATTAAATGGAAACAAATCCAGCCAACCTTTCAGGCCTGATCATGAATGAAAATCACATTACAGTATGAATGTTAGTTTTAGGCGAATCATTATGGCACAGGCTTAATGATTAAGATTTTTAAAATATTTCTATAGGGGTCATTATAAGGTAACATGTTGTATGAAGAGACGTCATGGCATTTTTTAAAATATTTTTACTTAAGTATACATTTTTTTATGGAAACTTTTAAATTGATAACGTTTACAAAGTGCCCAGTCAATTCGTTAATTTTATCTCGTTTTATAAGTGACCAGGGTAAATACTCATTACAGGGTAGAGACAAAAAGCACAGGGGAGGATACTTTATGGACAGGGAAGAGAGATAGACAAATTAAAAACAATTTATTTTTAAGAATCAACTTTATTTATTTATTTTTATTTTAATTAAAATAATCCTACACAAAGTCTACTGCTCGAATAAAGATTTTATTTTTATTTATTTCGGTAAAACATTGCATTTTTTTACTATTTTTCCGCTTAACACTCTCCTGAAGAAAAAAAGACTCTTTCTTAGACAGTGTTGAGATTTGACAAATGTTCATTCGCTCACCTGTTTATATTTTGAGGGGGCAGGTTCACGAGGTTCTTCGTGCGTCATTTTTTCTAGGTGCCATTTTTTCTGTAAAAAAGTCATATTAAATTGTAAAGCTAAGATATACATAATGTCAAGTAGAGGTTCAGAGAAAAATGTAGAAGTATTCATGAAAACGCATACTAATGTATCTCCCCTGGACATTAAGTATCTCCCCTGTCGTCAAAAGAGCCAGGGGAAATACGCCAGGGGAGATACATTTTCGATTGATATCTAAAATAGCGGTAAAAGTGTTTCTCGTACGCAATTCACAATCAAACGTAACAATGTATGCACTATTCATAGTGAATATTTAACTCTATATTAGTATTTTAACAAATAATTGCTAAATAAAACTTACCAGTGGAAAGACTGCATTCACTCAACACTTCTACACCCAGCTTGCGGCGTGACTGAAATGGCCGTTAAAATGGCTGCACACTCGGCTTAAGCGCCGCTTGCTACTAGCTTTAAGTTACATCCTATGCACTCAAGGTAACAACTTCCACAATCTAGCAAAACAAAACTGATTTTGAAACGAAAACAAAAAGCCAGGGGACGAGACACGAAACACGGAGCACAAATTTCGGCGTTGATATTATTTATGAAAAATTGGAATATAAATAATTTTACTTATAAGACACTGTGACTAAGATATTGTTCTGTATAAAATTAACGAGGATAAAGTAATTATTGACTTTTAATACATTCATAATAACTGGTTTACAAATAAAGTCGGTTTGGGGACAGACCAGGGGAGAGACTTTTTTCTTATTTTAGAACTTATTATGACTAAACTAAGTACATTTCTGTAATAAATTTAAGTGAGCATGAAGAAAACATTTTGTTTTAAGTAATATATAGGTTAATTAGAAAGTTAGTATAAAGAAAAAGTATTTTTTTGTCCTGGCCATGGAAAGTACCTCTTAACTTGTAATGACCCATAGAAGAGATAGGAAACAAAACTGTATCACTATAACCCATGAAGGCTCTGAGGTTCAGTACGAATTAGAGACTACTGTTTCTAGGACAACATTTGAACAAAGAGGTAATTTGGTTCATATCACTTGCAAACGCCAATTTAAAAATATTAAATATAACTACTTCATAGAGCTCGGACTAGACGGAGCCTCGGGAGGGTCTGCACAGATCCCAGTGTCAATCTATGGCTGTTTAAAGATTTAATAATTTCTCCGCCTCCAAATAAAGTTCCTGGAATCACATCTCAGCAACTTATCGATCTATAAACTATGCTACCCCGCTCCTAGAAGCAAAGTTTTAAATAACGGAATATAATACAGAAAACAAAAGAATGTAGAAACAATGTTTGAATATTCTATTTAATGAAAAAATAAACCTATTGCTGGGAGCTGACATGGAATCTTTAGAATTGCTTTTAGCTCATTTTTTAAATAGTATTCCAGGTATGTAAATGGAAAAAAAATCAGTAAATTTTATCAAAAAATTTTAAAGATAGTTGAAGTAAGAGATTGCTTACTGAATTTCAAATCCATTAATACAGAAGTTCATATTACCGGAACTTAGCCTAGATTTTAGCCGAACATATGATTCTGTAATGCACTATCATCTTCCTAGTCCAGTTCTAAAACGCTGGTCACGCCGAGTCAGGTAATTGCTACCCCAATTTGCCTCTAAATTGGATAAAATGATTCTTGTCATAGATTTCAGCTTGTACGCGCTTGTCTTTAGATTATTAAAAAAAAAAAAAACTGGACCGTGCGTGAAGAAATTACGTTACAGCAAAAGGAGTTATACGGATGTCATGATAGAATTCCAATAATTGTTTCTTTTATCATGAAACATTTGTTGCATTTAACAATATAGTTATGGAAAATATCTTTCTGTGGTTCGTATATAATAATGCAGTGTTGTCGTTCCTTAATAGCAATATTTTAAGGAACAATATTAATTTAAGAACTTCATAAAGATAAAAATGGTAGCTTCTGTCAAGCGAAGAAGTTAAAATGAATGAGCCGAGAAGCGAAACGATATGAATAACTAACGGACGAGTCTCAATCACTCGCAACATTTAACAAGGACCACTTAGCATTGCTAGCCGGGTGGGTGGCCCGCGATCTACCATAGGCTTTGGATATGGGTCACTGGGCTACCAACTTAGCTAAATCATGTGTCGGTTAGAACTTGTACCATTTGGGTCCTACATCGTTAAGACAGTTCAGGTGTAAATAGTGTACTAGGACTACGTCATACAGGTGTAAATATTACTTTACGTACTCTCGGGAGTTCGGGTGCAAAACGGCTGTGCAAAACAATCAGCTTCAATCTCGGAAGAAGAGAAGTTCATGGAAGAGGGCCAAACTAAAAAAGTGCCCCAGTGAGGCAGCTGAAAGAAGGTTTCAGACAATTTTACTATGTACCCTTCATATATATATTATATTAATGTTTATAAATCCAGTGATGCCGTAAGGAAAGGAAGGGTTAAAACATAAATAGAATTAAAAAAAAAACATAAGAAGAAATGATCGTAAATGATTTTCAGTGTTTACAAATTACTTATCATGATTAGAAAAGGAATCCATAAAAGTATTTGGGTGAGTCAATGGTAGGGACAATGTTGTTTCTAGGTCAACACCTGTGCAAGGAGGTGATTGTAGCCGTGATTACTCTAAACCATAGGCGTAACGAGGAGGGGGGGGTCATTGAGGATGTAACCCCCTCATTTCTTAGAAGAAATTAAAAAAAAATTGTTAGTAACAATTTTAAAAAAAAGTACTTGTCTGTTTTGACATTCGTTGACACCAGCGCGCTCAGGTGTCACTTACCTCAACTGTTCATGTCCATGTCAGGTTTTGCTGCCTACAATTTATTTGAAATAGGCATTGCCTTTCGTTATCATCTAAAACATTTTTATGAAATCAACTAAATGAGAAACATGCGAAGACAAAATAAAACTATAGAAAATGAAACATTTATTAGAGGCAATGTTCATTAAAAACAACAATATCTTCTAGAATAGCATCAAAAGGGCGTCGTCCCGCTAACTTGGTCCTCCACATAAACTCCGCCAAGTAAGAGCCTAGTTATTCTCTATTGGTGCCTCTTCTTCTCTTGTTTCCCCACTTCACTGATCCCCAGAGCCTTTCTAATCTTTGGGTGTTAGAGTTGTCGGATCAACAAAGTTCAATTTATGATTCACTGTGAAATGGGCATAGCCTTCATTCTCCAGGTCTTTTAACGCTTTCCACGAGTCAGATATAATTATTATAAATATAAATATATAATTAAGAAGGCAAAGCCTTTAGCATGAGTCAACTATAGTTAAGCCAATGCTCTAAACCGCCTGGTATTTCCCCTGATAAAGAGTATTTACTTTATAGAGTATAAATTAGCCCCAGGAGGGCCTGTAAATCCAATAGGATCCATCTATTACTGTCAACACATCAAATAATTTATCTAACTCCGCCGTATTCGAACCAAGAATCAATCTCAGTACCCTACTCCAGAATACTGATGCTTTATCACCTCACCCACCGCGGCGTACTACAACTATCACCTAGATTTAGTGATAACTAAATGCTTTTTAATGTAGAAAGGAGATAGTTGGGGGGTGCAGTAAAAAAAAAAAACACTGAATAAGTACTAGACTTATATTTATGTGCCGACGTTTCGACCTACAGTGTAGGTACAGTGTAGGCACATAAATATAAGTTTATTACTTATTCAGTGTTTTTTTTTTTACTGCACCCCCCAACTATCTCCTTTCTACATTGGATCATCCAGTCAACTCTTTTCCTCTCATAATTGCTTTTTAATTCAATATGAAACAAGTCAAATATATAATATAATAAATATAATCGATCCTCTAGTACAGTAACACACTGAGCTTCCTTTCCCTCCCTTAGATCAATATATCGTTATTTTGATTTCAACGAAAGTTGTTGGTTTAACATTTAGAATAACAAAAAGTAATAATATAGTAAACGCTAAATTTGGCGGGGCTTATCTTGCCAAGGCCTAGGTTGGGAAATACAATAAACCATTAATAATAATATTTATTCGCAAGAAATCTCTAGCTCAAAGTCCGCCGTTTTAAATGGAAACCCTTTATCTCTTACTAATATTATAAATGTGAAAGTTTGTATGTTTGTCTCTCTTTCACGCAAAAACTACTGAACGGATTTGGAAGAAACTTGACAGTAATATAGGTTATACATCAGAATAACACATCGGCAATAGCAAGCGCGGATTTATGGGGGAGGGGCACGGGAGCACGTGTCCCTCCCCCGACAGTTTTACAGGTACTGTGGAGAATCCATTATAGTACATAATTAAAGGCAAATCACATGATCATAATTGTTAAAATAACAGAAATAACATGAGTGAAACTATTTATTTTGATATCATACTAATCTTACTAATATTATAAATGTGAAAGTTTGTTTGTCTCTCTTTCACGCAAAAACTACTGAACGGATTTGGAAGAAACTTGACAGTAATATAGGTTATACATCAGAATAACACATCGGCAATAGCAAGCGCGGATTTATGGGGGAGGGGCACGGGAGCACGTGTCCCTCCCCCGACAGTTTTACAGGTACTGTGGAGAATCCATTATAGTACATAATTAAAGGCAAATCACATGATCATAATTGTTAAAATAACAGAAATAACATGAGTGAAACTATTTATTTTGATATCATACTAATCTTACTAATATTATAAATGTGAAAGTTTGTTTGTCTCTCTTTCACGCAAAAACTACTGAACGGATTTGGATGAAACTTTACGGTAATATAGGGTATAGATCAGAATAACACATAGGCTACAGCAAGGTCGGATTTAGGATGGGGGCATGTGGGCACGTACCCTCCCACACAGTTTTTTAGGTACTTTGGAGAATCCATTATAGTCAATTATCATTATCAAAGGAAAATCAGGGACTTAGCATCTTGAAATTCGCAGATAGGTTCTTTGTATAATTTAAGAAACAAATTTGGATAATTCCATCCCCAAGGGGTTTCCCCTTAATAAAATAGAGGTTCAAAGATTGTATGGAATCCGTCAGTTTTGAAGTTAGACATCTGAAATTTTTGATGTACGAGTAACTTACAGTTAAAAAAAAATTAAATTATTTATGTAAAATGATCTGCCACAAAACTTTGTGTGGCAGACCAAATTCCACGCGAGCGAAGCCGCGGGCAAAAGCTAGTATTTTATAAATTACAATAATAAAAAAAAGAAAGGAAGTAGACCTGGTAAGACTTTCGACCAATTTTCATTTTATTTTTATGCCTCGCTCCAGATTCATTCTTTTAAACTATCCCGTTGAGCACAGGCGACATACTTTTTTTCTTATTAGTTTTTTTGCATTAAATATAACTAAATAAATCTGTTCGAAACATGTTACAAATATTTTGTAAATTATTATTACAAAAAAAACAACTTTATTTGCAATTTTACAGATACAAGCTGCATAAGTGTAAATACATGCTCCGGACTTCCTTTGCATGTTTAAAGAACAGTGATTTTAATTAATTAAAGTTATCTTTTATAAATAGGTTTTACAATATCAGGAAAAATGTGGAAAAAACCAGCTTAAAAAAATAAATAAAACTAAAGATAAATGGAAAGATAATAATTAATAATAATAAATTAATAAATAATAATAATAATAAAGTAAATAATTAGCCGGTGGTCGCCGAAAATATTAGCAAATATCAGTACCTGGCAGAGGAATTCTCAAGCTTGATAAAGCAAAAGTTTTGCCATTGGTTATATCCACGAATGGACTGATACCAGAAATTACATTAAGCAGCATAAAGGAATTGGACATTAATTTCAATATTCTGGAAGAAATGCAAAAAACGGTCTTGCTCGGAACTGCGAGTATTGTTCGAAAAAGTTATGAATATTTGTAATTAATTCTCTAGCCTAACCTTTGAATTATGTCCGGGTAGGTCCATTGTCCGGTAGAAACCGAGAAAAAAAAAATAAAGTAAACAAATATAATAATAATTAAATAGAAAATAAATAAACAATTAAAAATAACGATCAAATAAATACAGATAGCTAGATTACAATGCCTGCAAATAGTGATTTGTTAAGTTGGAAGTATACGTTTTGTTCTTTTGTGCGTTTACCGTCGTAGCGAATGTTTATCATGATGATTTCTCGGATTAATGGGTTTTCGGAAGCTGGAGTTGTTTGTGCTGAAACATATTGTTTTATAGTGAGAAGTTCAAGATCTTTAAGCATAGTCGATATTTTCGTGTAGCGGGGATAATTATTAATAATCCTCACGCATAGGTTTTGTACCCTTTGAAACTTATTATAATTTGTGGCGCACGTTGAACTCCAGACAGCCATGGGTTATCAATCAGCGGATTGCTGTTTTGTAAAGGATTAGTTTGTTTTTGGGGCTTAGCTTGGATTTTTTATTAAAATAGGGAATTATTAAAAAGAAATCAAGTCTTTGTATTGTATAGTGTATAGAGTATAGAGTAAAATTGCGGTTTTTCTCAAATGAATTATATTTGTTTTCTCCGAAAGATTAGGGGTGAAAAAGAAAAGACCGAGTTCGAAACTCAAAACTCAACGTTGCAAAACAAAGCGAAGATTTTTTTAGATTAATTTATTGATATTTACAACTGTAATAATATTCCAAGTAAATCTGCTAATATGAACAAATGACATGAAAAAAACAACACTTGTGGAGAAACTACCCATTGGTAGCAAACGAAGATTAAATCGGCCAATGATGTAATAGAGGAAAATCGACTATGACGGATTGGACACTTCGAATGGAACCGATCAGAATAGAGGGAAAACGTGGAAGAATAAAACCCTGAACTGCTTCGGGAGATAAGTTAAGAGATACTTCCAAAAAAGACTTCAGTGGAATAGGCGAAGGCAGTAGAAGACTCAATATGATTCATCAGAGGACTCAATATGATGATGAACTATATTAGGATTTAGGAATATTAGTTAAAAATGGTATACATTCAAACGGTATTCTAAGAATTGAAACATTTTCGATTAAGCTAAGAGAAAACAAGTGATGTAGACAAAATACGACTTCCTGCTTCACCCGTTGAACTAAAAATTAATGGCTTGAAGAGTGATCCTTAATACTAAAAAAAATCTGCATCGGGTACAGTTAAAATTTCACTCATTAGATATCACATATTAATCCAAAGTATGTAGAGCGTAACAGGTACGATACTGCAAATGGACATTAGTATGAAGACTTTCTTTTTTGTCTAAAAGAAAAAAATGTTGATGACATACCTTTAAGAACTTCAAGAAATGTACTACTTCCGGTTGTTATAGTGACCAAAAAGGGAAGTGCTACACCAATAATCCTCCCAGGCGATTTATTAATTAATTTATACTTTGTTACTTTTGTTTTTAAACGACTCTATCACACTAGTATTTCTAAAGTGATACAACCCAACTGGAGAATTAAAATAAATTCTCAAAAATCGCATCAAATCACTTTTACCTTACGTCGTAAACCAATGACTTCCTGCCCTTCAGTATCCTTTAATAATATCCCACTGGTGCCTGTAGAACAGATCCGATACTTAGGATTGCACCTCGACAAACGATTAACCTGGAATCCTCATACAAGACTGAAAAGACAAGAAACCGCTCGACGTTTCAGGCTACTTCAATACTTACTAGACAAAAGCTCTAAGCTCCCAATTAACTACAAAAGACTCATCTACATGACCATCATACGACCTATTTGGACTTACGGAGTAGAGCTTTGGGGCTCCACTAAGCCATCGAATTCCTCTCGTATCCAATCCCTACAATCCTTCGTAAAATCCTCAATGCCCCTTATTTTGTTAAGAATAAAGTCATCCATAACGACCTTAATGTCCCTTTTGTTGCTGATTTGGCCCGAACCCGGTATCTATCCTTTCATAGCAAACTTCATTCCCACTCAAACCCTCTAGTTTCAAACCTAGCTTCTTCTTCGATTCCCGATAATCCTCCGAGGCGTCTGAAAAGAAGGTGGCCACGTGACCTTCTTATTTGAACTTCGATTTGAGTACTACCAGTGGGTAGTTTCTCTACTTGTCATTCTCATGTCATTATGTAACACGCATTCTATTTACTTGTTGTATAATTGTTATACAGTTGTAAATAACAATAAATAAATTAAAAAAAAAAAATATACAACCCAAAAATCTGTAGTAAATATCTCGTTCTCACTCATCAAAACTGTATGAGCCTTACCTTTAGATGTTGTTTGCCAGAAGGCCTTAGTGTCCTGATGCTATTTTAAGCTCGCTAATAGTTTTCCCAAAAATGTAGGTTTTTGAATTATTTCACTTCAGAAATACTAGTGTGGCTATAGAGAAATGCTTCGATGGCAATAGAGGTAGGTAGAGAAGTATTAAAATCATTGGTCCAAAATTATCTTTACAGATTGTACCTATTAATTTTTTTTCTTTTTACATATTTTCAAAATTTTTTGTATGATATAGTAATGCCTGATTATATATAAGGGAAGCGGGGTGGCTCAGAGGTGGAGATGCCATGCTGAAATTCCTGGATTCAAATCCCGCTCGCTGGAAGACTTTTATTTAATCTGTTGTTTGTTTAATATGCCGCCGGATGGGATATAGGACCCTCCTGGGCTCACCCAGACTCTCTATAGTGGTAACCAAAATAAGGGTGGGGGAAATCTGGCGGTTTAGCATGATCTAGGGACAAATAACCTCCCTGCACAACCGTAGTCCAAGAAACAGTGCTGTCTCTACCACGTACTGAACCTGAGCATTGGTACAGGTTTTTTATTATGATGTATTTTTAAAAACTTGTTTCGGATGCTTTTGTAAATATTACATCTTATTATCGTATAAAATAGTTCGTGTTTAATACCTTACTGCTGTAATGCATAAAAAAGAAGGAGAACAACACGGGATTGAAGTTATCTATTTATTAAGTAGGTTTTTTCTCTTGCATTAGTGAAAGTCGATAAACCTACTTGGGACAATAAGTGCTAAGCCCCGGTGACCAAGTTTTTAAGGCAAAGTACCCACTTTTAAGGTGCTATTGCCGAGAGTACCGTAATCTCGAAGAGCAGTTCTCTCTTTCTCGCTGGCCACCGCCTTTTCCATTGAGTTATATTCCTCTCAAGGATTTGATGGATATCGGAAGGAATACAGGTTCTATATCAGGGAACTAACTCACAATGTCGCAAAACCTTTTGTATAACTTAGCCAAAAGTGGCGCACTAAATTGGCTAATTTATATAATTTATTATTTATATAGGCACTATATACATATTTACAGTTTTAAAACACTATAAGTTAAATTATTTAATTTATTAATGTGGTAGATAAATTATTTATCCTAATAATAGCCGTGAATCGTGGAATGTGCAGAACTTCCTGTGGCTCATACAGCCTGCTTACAGTGATTACCCCTATGAAGGGGAAACCTTAAGCATGATTTCGGTCAAATCAACCATTTGAAAATATAAGTATAGAATGGTCCCAGCCATGTACTGAACTCAATGCCTTTCATGTGTTGAATTTGTACAGGATTTAAGATATACAACAGAAGCCGTAGTAAAGCTAAGAAATACTCTAGAGACTTGATTGTTGAAGGAAGGTATCGGAATACGAATTATAAAAAACAATCTGATATGGAGATTACGTGATTCACTTAATAAACCATATATAATATATTATAATATAGCCATATCTCGAACACGAGACCTACAGTACAGTAACTGGGCCCTCTATACACGGCGGTAGCTCACAAATACAGCAGAATAATAGTTGCGATAAAAAAAATTGATATTTTTTAAAATTTCAGATTTTTGCAGAAGGAGCGCCATCTGTCTCTGTCAAGGGCTGCTCTCCTGGTTTCCGCTCATCCATTTTTTTTTTAACAAGTAAAGACTACTCAAATAAAGAAAAAAATATTCTGGGACTTCTTCCTTAAAAAATTTCCAATTTTGAACAGATATAAAACAATATAATTTCAATTAAGTAATTAATGATAATAATTACTTAATAAATGATAATAAGACAATTCGATTCCACTCCTCTGCTTTCACCACTTCGACTTTTATCTGAGTGGAGTTAAAACTTCTTTGATCTTCTCCCTTCGCCAGTACCATCTCTTTTTAGCATAAAGCAGTAGGATGCCATCAAGTTCACATTCCACCTTCTTCTGATATCTCTTTTCCATGTCACTGACGTCCTAGTGGAAAACCGTTCTCCTTGCTCTTCCATGACAGCGCTCAAGTTACCCAGCAAACATGGAATAATTTTTTTTTATTCCATTATTAAACCTAAATAACAATGTAGGTTTTCAGATTTATGTCATTTCATAAATGGAGGAAAATATATTTCGGGAAAACGGTATATCTTCTGACCTTCGTACTTTACTGAATTCATAGATCAGGGCCTGGCGAGGGGAGGAGGTAGTAGTTTGGTTGAAATATGTTACATGTTCTGCGGACAAATTTGATGATATCTGCACTGTTGAATTGCAAAAGAGTTAAGAATAGCCTTGGATTCCCCACCCGACTTTGATGTATGGAAAGATTTCATAATAATTCTAACCTATTATTTTTTTTTATTTTTTATATTAACACTTTATTGAAATATCTGCCACTTATGGGCAATAAGTAATAGTGCTGTGTAGCTTACAGTCATTCCATAACAAAACAATAATATAAACAAAATAAAATAAATAAATATATACACGCGGAAAAATATATACATGCGGTAACAGAAAGAAATTAATGCGGTAATAATAATAATAAAGTAAAATAAATAATAAAGTAAAGTAAATAATAATAATAATACTAATAATAAAATAAAATAAAATGTACACTACCTATTATTAATACTTCATAATCCAATGGGTCTTACCCGAAAATTTATCATTAATTAAATAGATTAAAAAAATATTTTTAGAAATTTACGGCTGCATTGTACTAATACAACATGTAAGAGAAGAATTTCCTTTTTTAGTCACATATCTAGATTACCAGTGACCAGATTACTAAAACAATTATTCAACTTTTTTTGGAAATATAAAACCAAGAACAATTGGTTCATAAAGGTATTGGGTGATTTAAAAGAGTTAAAAGCAAACGCATAACAATGCGACAATTTGCAGGCGGAAAAGAGAAGAAGATTCTGAAGAGTAGGGATACGAGATTTAAGATTTAATTACTCGTAAATTAAAAAGATTTAAAAAAAAAAAAAAAAAGGTCAACTGGACTCAATCATATAATTTATTCTTTAAATAGGAGAAAAAAAACCTATTTCCAGTAAAAAAAATTTTTATTCCTTATTTTCGAGATACGTTTCGGCCTAGGCCATTCTCAATCTTCTGTTTTAATTGTTTCATTTTTGTTTACTTATATGGTTAACAATTCGACCATAAGTCAATTCATCTGTAAAATCATGCATAAATTCTATAATTGTAACAATATAAATAATTCAATAAATAAAACTGTACATAAATTCTTTTATTGTCCAACAAATAACCATAAATAAAACATGGATATCTCAATTTAAGTTGTTTTATTCCATTTAAAATTTTTTTTCAAATTCAGAGGGAACCATGTCCTCTATAGACATTTAATAATAAGTCAACCTTTGATCTTAGTATATTATGATCTTTCATATTATTTTTGAAATTCTTTAAAACAAATAATATTTAATATTATACAAAAACAACTCTCAAATTAAAAATAAATAAACAAATAAATAAAAACAATCATATTGATAAAAATTATTCTGATATTATGTTATACTTCAATTGTTTTAATAAATTAAATTACTATTGCTGGTTAAGGTGAAATTTAGAAGGCAATTAATGAGAAGGTTATTGTGACGGTTATGTTTTGAGAAGATAAAACCTATATATTATTTCTTTTTCAATTTTAGAATAACGGATGAATATAACTTACTAATATCTCCTGCTTCTTTTCTATCGTTGACTACATTTTTACTACAAATTTTTTTTACTGGAAATAGGTTTTTTTTCTCCTATTTAAAGATTAAAAACGGTTGCACGGAAACAAAAAAAATTACGGATGAAGAAAGGGGAGCCAGCACTTATAGAATGCATGTTGTGTAGCTAATTTAAGGTGTTAACAAATGTGTTGTTTTATGTAAACAAAATTTTATAATGTTAAATTTTGTGATTTTTGAATTTTCTTTATAGAGTTTGATACTGTTTTGAGTGACGATGAAAGTTATATATTGAAAATGACCGATCTGGGTCGAAACGTATATAAAGAATAGATGAAATCTAATGAATTTTTGGACTAGAGGTTTTTTTGTGTTTTTATACACCCAAGGAAAAATATATTTATTTTTTAAATACATATAATTAAATTGATTGGTTCAGGCTCCTCAAACCGCACGGCGGTTAAAGTTGAAAAGATTATGATGTTGATGATATATTTACAAATAAATATAAATTAGGTGTGTCAAATAAATCCAAGTTCTTAAGATGGTTTCAATGGTCTCATGGAGTTTAAACGGAGAGAGAAAAGGAAATGAAGCAGAATACTTTACGCCCTAGCTAATGAACTAATTAATATAATAAGGAACTGTATAAATATTTGTTAAGAAAACGCCTAAGATGGTTGGAGAACAATAGGTCTTAATAAGCAGTGTCACAGCCCCGTCTTCAAGAAGCCGATACTTACGAGTAGCATTCGTTCTATATTTAAGTATAAAGAGAAAGTTGAAAAGTAGTACTTAACATATCTCGGTGTCCATGTACACGCGTCTTGTCTCTTATTCAAATCGTCAACAAATAGAAACCCGTTGCTGTTTTATTTGTCTTGTGCTGCCCCCACGTGTGCAAGTTGAAATAGGAAATCGATTTGAGAAAGTTGAAAATTATAATGAATTAGAAAATAAAATTGTCCCTAATGAAATGTTTGCGAACCCGGTGACTTCCAGGTACACATAGACGGCACTGGTGGCTAATCTGTGGCTCAATAGTGATCCTGAACCAACTTGAGAACGATATTTTGAGTTCCAAGTTGTCAAGTTCTTATAGAAAGTGAAAGCTAGATCAAAAGCCATCTGAACTAAATTTTTTTATTAAATTATTTTAACAGTAAGGTACTAGAGAAAATGACCTTTTGGGAAATCGGTGACGGTGCTGGGAAGATGTATATGGGGAGTACGTAGTTCTGAGTTACTGATCTCTAGAAGAGTATTGACTTGGAGAAGCATTCGGATCAGAATCTGCTCATTCTTTGAGATCATGTAACCTCAATCTCTATTACTTTCATGCAGTATGAATGCTGTTTCCTGTTGTTCCCGATGGTTTTCATATCATCCATAGCTTTGTTTGCTGTTCTCTTTACCATTCTCTCTCCTTTCCATGATGCATTCGCTTCTCTTTTCCTTCTTCACATGAGGCAGGAACCCACACCCACAAAAAAGTTTTTGACTTATATATCTTCCACATATATTGTTTTCTTTCCCCCCTCTGTGGACTCTTAACAGACAGTATTCTACTGTCCATTTAATATCCCTACTGACATGCTTCCGAAAACCACCATTTCATCTACCTTCTTGCGTTAAATTATTTCTTTTACAGGCCTATAAAAGGCCTCCTTGATCTGTTACCGCTAGTCCTCTCTGTTTAATGAGACACCTTCCAATTCCTCGAATTTACATTACATAGACTCCTGGAGAACTGATCCCACACAAAGCATCGCAACTTGGGTCGCCTTACTCTTCTTCTACTTTGCATATTTTTTTTTCCATTACCCTTATGACTCCTTCGACCCTTTTCTGGCGACAATGTTACCATCCACTTCTCCCCCCTGGTTTTCTTACATATCCTGAAAACTATCAGGTAATAATGGTCTTTGTCCATGTCAGCGTAATGATAACGTGGATAGTTCTTCTCACTGATCAGGATGGTCTATTTAATCATTCATTTGGTTCACAGTATTTCCTCCATAAGATGCCATTCCTTTATGGGTTTTCTTTCCGAAGAATTGGATATCCCGGAAACATGGAGAGGTAGATTACTATCTCACCCTTGGGCTTGGTTGCTTTAGGGCCTACTTGGATCGCTTCGGAATAGAAGATCGAAAATCTTGTCCTACTTGTGATACCGTGGATGAAACAGTGGGACACTCGTTCTTCTGTTGTCCAGGTTTTTCTCGAGAAAAGGAAGACTACTAAGTTATTTTGCAAAAGTATTTTTATTCAATTATTTCCTTTTTGGAGGACGGAAATAGTTGGGGGGGGGCAATAAGCGAAGACTTTGTAGGTCATCTTCAGAGCAAATAGCAGGAGAAGCGGCTGGGTGAACCGTGTAGCTGACCAATTCTATTATTATTATTACCAATTATTTCCTTTTTGATTATAGATGTATGATTATATAAAAGCATTCTTTATAGGGTAAATACAATCAGTCATAAATTAAAGATGAAAAATAAAAGCGTAGTTCGAAGTAAACATATAACAACAAACTATATGATTTTGTAAAGACGTTTTTTCTTTAAGTCTTTTCTATTGGATGATAGGCGAATGATTTTATAAAAATATTCTTGTAGGATATATAAAACCGGCCTTGAGTAAAAAGATGAAAATGTAGTTGGAATTGGAATACACAAACGAACTATCTGATTTTATTTTTATAAAATTTCCTCAAGCCTTTCAGACTCTATTACTGGGTCATTCTTATAAATGACTTGACAAGAATATTTTTCTATAATAAATAAAATCAGACATACAGCTAAGTAAAGAATAAAAACTAAATGTTTAGCTGCAACTAGGCATATAAAAAGGAACTATGTGATTTTATAACACAAGGTTTTCTCCTCGAGTCTTATCTATTTGATTGTAGGTGAATCATTTTTTAAAATCATTCTTCAAGAAAATAAAATCAGTCTCAAGGAACTAGAGAAGATTTAGAACGAGCACAGCAATCTTGGCTAAATGCTAATATCACGCCTCTTTGATCTAGGAAGTTTAAAGTCCATTGAACACTAATAACAACAAAATAAAAATGAAAAAAAAAACAATTATTCCAGGAGAGCCTTAAGTGGGGATGGAGGGGATAGGCCGGTATAAATGGGAGAGTAGGCCTCTGGGTTGGCACACTTGCAAGATGTCCGCCGTATTACTGTTGGCAGGAATGGTTCTTTCCATGGCCGTGGCGGACGCCAAGCTTTGCGGCGAAGGGTCGGAGCTGCTGCCCTGTCTGGAGCTGGGGTTGGTCCGTAGGGCGAAGGAGTTGCTGGACAAGGACACCATCCAGCTCGGGGGTGGTCTGGAGCTGAAGAGGCGGGAGGACGGGCAAGGAGTCGCCCCCGAAGGAGTGCCGTCCCTCAACGGCTCCGAGGAGCGGCAGGGGGCGGCCGTCGAGGACTACGCCGTCCAAGAAGTCGGCCATTTCCTGGAGCAGCGGTCCGTCGTATGGAACCTAGCGGAGGCAGTCGACTCTCTGGCTCAGTTTTTGCCCTCCGATGGCACAGAGGAAGGTATGTCCATCTTCATCATTCAAATTACTAAAATAAATGAGCCGCTGTATTTGAAAGTGCTATAAGTCCAAATGAATCTAAAAAAATCGTTAATTCTTTTAAATGGTTTTAATTATAATTATTTTATAATAACAATTAAAGGTTGTATAGGGTTTAAAATATCCCTTTTTGCTAAGTTCTAAGTGGTAAAAACATTAACCCGTTTGCCCATATTTTAAAATAATTCAAATGGAAACCTTAAGACATCGAAAATATGAAAAAATTACTTTCAAATATAACAGCTCAAACAATATTTAAAAAAATAACAGACGCGCTTTAATAGAAAACAAAATTAAAAAGCAATAATAAAAATAGCGTTTAAAATTATACTATATAAGTTAGTAAGGCTAATTTATTTCGCAAAAAAATAAATAAATAGAAGGATATAATATTTCGAGCTCACTAAGACATCTCAAACTAAATATATAGGAAAGATGTTTATAATATTTTATAGTTTATTAACAAGCGTTTACTAGCTTTGCCTAAGTGCTCGAATGTCGGTAACGGAATCTTTGAAACCAATTTTGGTCACTTCAAAAAATTGAATTAAATTGAAATTTTGCACAATTCGATGACGAAAGGAACGATGACAAATCAAAATTCAATATTTTTTTTTTTAATATTTTTATTTTGAAGAGAAAAGATTTATCCAGGACCAAGGTTCCAACCCGGGTCTCCCACGTTTCCGTCGTGGTGCTCTGCCACTTGAGCTATCCTGGCTCGAACCACGGTCTGACAAATCGGGGAAATGGGATCGGTGAAGAGAATGGATTTGTCAGACCGCGGTACGAGCCAGGATAGCTCAAGTGGCAGAGCAACACGACGGAAACGTGGGAGACGCGTGTTCGAATCTCGACCCTGGATAAATCTTTTCTCTTCAAAGTAAAAATATTTAAAAAAATTATAACAATTAATAAAAAAATTAAATTAAAAAAAAAAATTAAAAAGTATCTCTCATTAATCTGACCAGGATTTTTCATATTCAAAGATAACGATAGTTTCTTGTGCCAAGTACTAAGGCATACATACAAGAGCGGAATTAGGGTGGGGCACGGGGGCACGTACCCCCCCCAGACAGTTTTTTGTACACTGTGGAGAAACCATTACAGTACATAGTTATAGGAAAATCACATGATCATAGTTGTTAAAATATATGAATAAAATAACAGAAAGAACATGATTGAAACTATTATTTTGATATTTTAATAAACATTTGCAACCTTTCTATAAATACTACAAGCTGATTTCTAAGTTATTGTTGATTTTTTTGCCCGTCTACCCGTTGTGCCCCCCAGAAAAAAATCCTGGATCCGACCTTTAATACATAGATTAATCTTTGAGGCATGTATATGACTACTTGGAGGATCAACTGGGGAGTTTCGTATATTTTGTAAATAAAAAAATAATATTTAAAATAACTGAAAAACAAACTTTTGTAACTAGCAGAACTAAAAAGTAGAAAATCGATATTAGTTTAAAAAAAACAACCAAAGAACACGCGTTTATAGCCAGTTGAACTAAAATCTAGAAAATAGATCCTAAAGACTAAATTACTAAGACAAAATTCGGTGATTTTTAACACTACACCGCCTTTATGATCAGAGTTTCAAGTAATGTAACCCTTCTGGTTTACCAACTATATCTAAAATGAAATATGTCATTTCAATGGATACGAAACTGCAAAAAATGAAATTTTAAAAACATTAATTCATATTTAGATTTATTCTTGGACCGAAATTCGTTTTATACTTTAAGTAGAATAGCATTTATATTTTATTACTTACAGTCGAATCTTAATACTTTATTTATACTAAAATAAAAGTCTAAAATGCAAAATAAAAAAAAAAAATCCGATTATATCGACATATTTTTCACCTAAAATACATGTAACGCTTCAAGTAATGATTTATAAGTTTAAACCAAAATCTATTCTGTTACTAACACTAACCAATAATTTTTAGTGATATTAGAAAAACCAGAGCACACGAAATGTATTTGTCAACTGCTAAAATACATTAGTATATTTTCTTATAGTTTAGAATGTCTAGTTTGTGTAATAAATATTTTACACTTCTAACACTAAAATATAAAATAAAGAAAAATAAAAGAAATTCATATTACACCTACTGGTATTCCCCGCCCTTTGGGGTAATAACAGTAGGGCGTTCGATAATGTATTTTTTATATGGATGAAATATTCTGTATGACAATTTTTTTATTAAACGGAGTTTTAATTGACTGTTCAAGGGGATATAATAAATAATAGCAATTTTTATGCAAAACACTGGATAAAAATAAAAGGTTGGGGTGCCCCAAGAGTGTATAGGTCCGACAGGGATCTTAGCTAGGATTTTAACCCGGCATCTTTAGCAAAGGTCTGATCTACTCAGCACTCTACACTCTAAGCTACCTCGCTCCAAAATTTCTAGAATTCAATCAGAATAGTCCAACCAGGTCCTAAAATGTCAGTAAATAACTACTCAGTCAATATTTGTATGATTTAAATCTTACAGTGTGGAATATTATTTGGCCTTATTTGAAAGCGCTTATATAACGCACATAAGAAATGGGGCGAATAAAAAATAAAATCACTCTTCAAATATAAAAAAATAACCAACCATAAAACAATACTAAACTATTCAGTAAAACATTGAAAATGGTAAGCTAGTTTAACTTTAAATTTAAGACTCGCGTGCCTTCTCTTGGCAGTATAAAGATAGTCTGTCGAATATGGGCTTTCAGTAAGTTATAGTACTAACTCGAGTTATGGCGTATAAAAGGGAGAAATATGACAACTAGGTCTCATAAAACTCTCGTGACTTTCTAAAGTCCGTTTTCATCCCAGCGGATAAACATAACAATGCCATTTATTCGCAGAAGGCAAAACGGCACTTGAATCCGTTGCATATTCAAAGATGGAATTAGAAACCCGGAGGAACCATATTGGAATGGGTGCCAGTAAAAGAGAACTCTAAACGGGCAGTCTCCATTCCTGGCTTAGAAACGGCCATTACGAAGAAGTGTGCCGCCTGCGCCGATTCACAACTGAAAGGTTTCATTAACTTATAAATAGCCCGATCTTGAAGTCACCTACGTGTCGCAACTTGGGGAAAGGGGCGATAGGGACAGTAAAAGCGCTCGAGATAAAGAAGGCACTTTAAGTGCACCTATCGGAAGTGAGGAGAGTGCCTTCCGCTGCAAGAAAATCGAAGTAGAAAGTGGAATACTTAATTTATTTGGCGTTGGGTTCGGATGAGTTTTGACAATTCAATTCCGGCCTATAAAAGCACTTGTGGTTAGGGCTTACTTTAGCGATTTTAAAGTTAACACTTTAGAGCAATTAGGGGAAACCATGAAGTAGAAGATAGTAACTGTGAAGAGTATAAAGGAAGGGAAAAATTACTTTAAAATATTTCCGTAAACACAAATCTAGGGTGCCCAGTGGACAATTTTCATAGGAAAAATTTTCATTATTTAAAAAACACATATAATTAAGTATCTGATGTTACTGTGGAACTTTTATAAGTATTCAACTAAAAAAACAAAACAATAAATGGAGAGTAAAAGAAAGGAGATAGCAGAGAACGAAGAGGAAAGTAACTATAAAAGGTTCCGGGTTCAAATCCCGGCCGAGGGCCTATCTTTTCTCTTTAAAAATAAAAATATTTAAAACTAAAAAAAAATGACCAATAATTATAAAAAAATATAGAAAGTAACTATATTTTTAAATATATTGAAACAGTAGTTCGATTTGTCGAAAAAATAAATCATTCCAAACTATTGATATATAATTTTTTAAGGTAGGGACTTGGAGATATGAACATCGAGATATCGTATCAACTATACCGAAATGACGATATATAGAAAAAAAATGTCTTTGTTTTTTATTTACAAAAGTTGTAAAAAAAGGGGGAATTATTGTTAAAAGAAAGCTTTTGAATAGAAAAAGAGGCAATTTCGATGATTTAGCTGTGGTCTTGTTGAAATTTGATTTAGTTCTACAATGCAATAGAGACTTTTTGTAGCATTTCCCCTTCTTATTTTTATTAAAATAGAAAAGTAATCATTATTATTGAAATACTGTGAATTATTATCATATTAAAATTTTCTAAATGATTTGGCCTTCCAGTAATACATCTGAAGTAGCATAAAAAAATCCAAATAGATTTATTATATAATAATATGATGGTTTTTTTTTTTGGTAAAATACCCTTTTGAGGCCCTTAGTTCAAATTTCCAGTTTGGCCATTTAACCCTGAAACACCCTGTATATTTATATATTTGCAGTTTGATGAATAAGCGGTTAAGTCGAATTTCGTACAAATGAGTTGATTGTACAGAGGGAAGCGGGGTAATGTATCATCGTACTAGAGCTTAGCTTGCAGTTTTTTTTCTTAGCCCCTTGGCTTATTTATTTTTGAAAAAATAATAATATATAGGAATGAGAGCATTCAGCTATCAGCTACTAACAAAGTACTAGATGCATATTAAGAGAGTAGTGAAGCTGGGGATATGGTGGAATTATATTTGATGATAGAAATGGGCCTCACTGGATCTTTTTGATTAAGAAAAATACTTATGGCTTGAAATGGAGATTTTACTTTTATTATAACTTGAAAAAAAAAATGAAGCCAAAAACTACGAGCATCCCGTTTCCTTCAGTACGATTAACTCACTCTGAACTAAATTCGACTTATCCACTTATTCCCCGAAGCTGGAGATATAGAATAATCCCACAAACGGTTAGTATTTTTATTTATTCTTCAATTGTTACAACTGTTTCCGCACGTAGGACGAGGTAAAAGGAAGAAGCTCTTGAGGGCTCTTCTTCCGATCCTGGTGGCAGTGAAGATGAAGGTGGTGGGTTTCCTCATCCTGGCCTACATCGTCATAGCTCTCATCGCCAAGAAAGCTCTGCTGTCTTCCCTCATATCCTTGGCAGTATCAGCCTTCATCGGGATCAAAAAGTTGATGAGTGGAGGAGGACACCACCATGTGCCAAGTCACCATGAGGTATGTTAAAATGCTAACTAAATACAGAAAACTTATTAATAAATGTACTTACTTAATTAGTTACAATTTCGGCTAATAATCTTCAAGAATGTTATAATATGTTTGTGATATCTCTTTTATTTTGCGCGGATTTTACAAAATCTTGTCCTTCAGTCAATGGACATTGACATATTGAACTCCTGAAGAACCTCCAGTTTTACTGATGATGCAAGTTACCCTCCAATGCTTCTCCAACAATCAAAACTTGAGCCGTCCTTTCAGATCTCTATATATTTAAGTTTTTGGAAACATACAGAGCCTTATCCTTTTTAAACAACTGGCTCATTCAAGACTGCCAACTCTTGTAATCATCAGACTTATTATCAAAGAGTCAGATCATTTTCGTCACATTTTGAGTATGACCTTTAAGTGAACTGTGGTCCGATCATGTTTTGTATAATATCTTTCATTCTTTTTGTAATGCTCGATATTGAGCCTACTTCCCGGATCCGGAAGTAGTTGCGGGATGATGAGTACTTACGGAATGATGAGTGTGACATGTGATGAATCTTTGATGATGTAGGAATATCTCAAGATATTGAAGTATCTTAAGATTAAAAAAAAAAAAAAAAATTAGCAGAAAGTAAATATGCTTTAAAAGGGGGAAATATTTATTTTTCATTCTTAATGCTAACAGGTTAAGGAAACCCACTATTAGTGGGAAATCCTGTGAAAAAAATTCTTAATGCTGTTTAGATTGTTTCTTTTGTCCTAAATTTAAAAGTTAGAACTTAATAAATTTCTTCTGTCTTCCATTCTTTACAAGAGTGTGAAATATGCTCACTAACTTTGAAAAAAGAAGCCCTTTGGGGCTTTGAGAATAAGGTATTGCTTAGAATATGCAGACCAATTATCTTTACCTATGCTATAAAATTTTCATTTGTGAAATATTATTATAAGTGATAAGTTTAGGAAATTTGTTTCTTTCATTTAATGCCATATTATACAGCTGTGGTTAATCAGACATTGCTACAGTAGGAGTCCTAAATTTTACCTAAAAAGATATTATCAGAATAGGAATCTTTAACTAGTACCTCACACGAAACAGGTCCGGGAAATTTTATGTTCTCTCTGAAGAATGTCACTTGATTCAGTCGGCACCAGTTGGTGTTTTATGCCACAATTCCCAGTCATATCAAAGGCTTAAAGATGTTTTTAATTACCCTGGAGTTTTTTTTAAAACATTCAGCTGTCTAGAATGTGTGTTAAACAGTACCTACTAAGTCACATTAAACTAAAAGTTTAACACTCTAAGTTTTCTAAGAGTTTTAAAACTTTAGTACAAATAAAAACAAAATATTTAGGTTCATAGAATCTTTAAACTTTACTTGGTCTTTGTAAAAAAAGTTGTTGAGACAGTCTGTGCACCTACCTGTTCCCCTCCCATCCTAACACCTGTATCAGCATTGATGTTTATTAATATTTTTACTATCAACACTTGAGGTTTTCATTTATTTAAATATTACCTTTTTTTTTTTTAAATTGAAACTTAACTAATAAACGGTTCATTCATTCCGAAGGTCTATGAACCAGTCCATGGCTGGTCAGGTTGGGACGATAGCCAAGGAGCTTATTCCAGCAATGTCCTCGCCTACCAGGGCCATAAACCTATTTCAAGGTAACAATTAAACTATATATAATATAATATTATTATAAGGTGATATAATATTTAGTTTTACAACACTTATAATTTAGTCCTTTCTAATTTAAATAGGTATGGAGACAAGAATATGTAAATCAATAAAATCTGAAACGGGATCGTAGAGGACTTGGAATAGAATCAGCAAAATAATCGCTAACATAAATCAAAAGATTAAACTAGTCTTAATTTAACAGCAAAGGATCAAACATTTTTAATGGTTATACGAGTTCTGTACATCTGCTATTTATCTCAGGGTTAAGTTGAGAGTATTTAAATTGTTTCACTAAATTATGTATAAATTAATTTAGTGAAATACACTGTACATAAAATATTTATTTATTTATTAATAATTTATTTATATTTCAAATAAGTGACTGAAAAGAATTGTATAACAAGGACGGAAATGAAACATATTGTTAATATTAGATTATTTCATTATAATTTTAATATTTACAGTCACAGGTTGTGTCTAATGCATTTGTAATATTTTCACTTATATTTTTAGAACAATAAATTATTTTCCATGGCACTTTTTGTCTACCAAACTTTAAAAATGGCTTAACAAAGAGTATGGAAACATACATGAACCTTAAATATTTATTTATTCAGTTTATAACAATTTATGTGTCAAATACAAGAGAGCAAAATAATCTTTGTGATCCGAATAAATTTATTATTTATTATTGCACATGCACTGAATTTTCTTAAGAAACCTAACATTAACCTTCCTTAAAACTGTAATAGGATAATGGAATTTCAGTAAATATAGGAACTGTCAGAGAGTATAAGCATGTGCACATGATTTAAAACAGAGGTTCCCAAAATGAGGATTTGTATGCTTACAACTTCGTAGGGTATTCTAGAACATTCCAGTAAATTTATTTATTCTTAAAATAATGAGGAATACATTTTTAAAGATCATTAATAAATGAATCAATCATGACGTGAATACAAAGGAAAATAATATATGATCATTATTAAAATAAATCAGGGTAATTATTCCATAGATTGTCCCTTCCAGTTGAGTCACAAGTTTTAACTTTTCATTAGTTTCCTTATTAATATTTACAAAAATTACTATTTATCATGAGCCTTTGTATGGAAAAGGGAGATTTTGGGAAATATGTATACTTTGGTAATCATTTAATCTAGAAATGAATGTTTTAACAACATATATCATCTATTCTTCGAAATGTTTGTAGAAAATTTTATTTCTTGATTAAATGACTTACTGAAATCTACTCATTTCTCATAATTACATCCTCTTTTCCATACTAAGGTTCATGATAACTTGTATTTTGGGAAAATATTAAAAATGAAACGAATACAAATCTACAAAACCTCACTCCTGCAAAAAATTAATATCTGCCTTTATGTTTTCATCTAAACAAAATCAATGGTTGTTGTTAGGAAATTCCCTTAATCCTGCAAAATAGTAGATAAGAAACCCTAAAAAAATGATCTATCCTTTTCCTGTTAATTAGAGTAGGAAATGAGATAACGAATCAAACAAAAAAGAGTGCCTTGCTCATTCAAGAGTAACATCTCAATGAAGTAGTACATTGTTAACAATAAGACAATTTAATATAATGTTGAGGTTCAAAATGTCTTGAAGTTCACAGAAATTTAATTAACATAATAAAAATTAACATTAAACTGTTTGAATGATGTAGTGGAAGCTCTAAATTTTGCCTGCCCAGGTATAATTAGGAAATGGATCTTCACGAGTACGTGACACTGCGCAAGCTCGGGACTCCTATTTTACCAGTAGATTATTATATTCATTGTGTTTCTTGTATTGTCTCATCAATGATCAATCCATTAGAAAAACTAATCACCTCCGTAAAAAACTCACAACTTTAAATAAATATATTTTCTTCTTAGCTTTAACTGTTTACTACATGATGGGATTAATTAAGTTAAAAATACAAGACTAATAAACAACATATTTAATATTTTTTACAATCTTAAACAAACAAGTTGTACATATTAAAAAAAAAATACGGACAGATGTATAAAAAATATAATACAATTAAAACAGAATTTCCAAACTAATTTATCAGAAGCACATTTTTCACTCCATGATTGTTGACAGTTCTGGTTTGATCAAACATTGAATGTTAACGTTTACCCAGTTTTTCAAAGTCTAATTCTCCTAATTTTCCTTCATTACAAGTAACCTTCCTTCCTGAACTGTAGCTCACGGGTTCGTAGTTTAGTAAGCATTTTCTTGCTTTTTCTACAATTTTTTCACAATCCTCAAACGAAGGTTCCTCCTCTTCATCTTCGTCTATCTCACAATCTATGAAGTCTAATTCATCTTCAGGATCAGAAGTATCTAATATATCTCTATCTTCTTCCTTTCCTGGCATTTCAATTATCTCATCCTCTCCTTCTGAAAAAGCGGAATTAAAAATAGTAATGGTACACTAGTAATTTTAAGGGATAATTTTTAGGTGATAATTTTTGTAGAAAACTATGAGAATCTGTTTTTTTGAGTAGTATCGATGGAAGTTGATCTTTACATAATTGTTTACATGAATAGAGCTTTTAGGTTTCATGCCTAGTGATTGTCTATATAAAAATTATATTCTACCTTTTGGATTAAATATTAAAAGAGCTGTTGCATTTTAAAGTGGTATGAGTCCATTTTTCATATTCACAATTTCTTAAGGTGATTTCAATCACTTTAAAAATATGTTTTTATCACTTAGCACTTAGAAAAGAGTAATGCATTAAACTCTTTTACATACAACATTAAAATTTTATTACAAAATAATGACGATTAAAACTACTTAAAAGAATAAACAATTTTTTTAGATCCAACTGGACTTATACCACTTCTAAATATAACAGCTCAAATAATGAATAAAATGACAATCATAATGTAAGCCATCATGTCGCATATTTAGATCTAAAGAGAGCTAAGTCAAAAATATGTGATCTCTATTTAATAGATAATAATAATAAGTAATCTATTAATAGTTGCCATGCCGGAAATCCTGGTTCAAATCCTGCTCCAGGCCAGTACTTTTATTTAGTCTGTTTGCAGCCGGAGATGGATCATGTAGGATTTAGGATCCTCCTTGGGGCTCACCCAGCCTCTATAAAATTTTATAAAAATAGGGTACCCAAAATAAGGGGGGAAAATTTGGCGGTTGAGCGTGACCTAGGACAAGTCACCTCCTTGCAGAACCGTTGTCCATGAAACAGTACAGTCTCTACCATGTACTGAGACCCAGACCCGTTCACGGGTTGTGGTAGTACAGATTTTTTTTTTATTAATAAAAATAGATCACATTGATTTTTGACTTAGCTCTCTTTAGATCTAGATGTGCAATGTATTCCTAACAATTGAAAAGTATAAAAGACACTTATTTTATCTCTCTCAAACATAAAAAAAAAAATGCATTTCTTAATGTTATCACTAAAAATAGCAATAAAAAAGACAATTACCCGGTAATGTTATTGGTGGAAAATGCTTGAGTAGAACATCGAGCGGAACTGGTGGAGGTTCCTTTTTGGGATTTAGCAGCCGTTGGTAACCAAAGGGGTTTCCACTTTTTATCATCAATGCTTCTGTTGTTTCCTCGATGACCTTTACCACATCTTTAGCAATTTGTGTTTTGAATACCTGTACAACAATGGAGATTGGATGTATATATATACAAAATATAGCATACAAACCCTAAACAATCAAAACAATGTGAGATATCTCTTATATAAATAATTTCAATATCTCTTATATAAAAATTTGTTAAAATTAAAAAAAAAAACTCGTTAAACACTATTGCCAACATGTTCAATATAATAAAAAAGTTATATTTACTTTATCAAGGTTAAATTCATGTCTGCCGATGAGCGCAAAAATTCTCGCTGACTCTTCAAGTTGTCCCATGCTGAAGAGAACTTTATGGAGAAGTAAGAAAACCTATAATTTATTTTTTAAAATAAATTAGATAAGTTTGCTTCAAAATTTTCTGTGACATTGCAACTTGATTTATGAATGATTTATAAATTTATCAAGCAAATCTATCAGAAATAAAAAAAAATATATATTAAAATTATTAAACATAAGAGATAACATACCTGTGGCAAGCAATGGTCCCTTAGCATCAACAACTGTTCAGATCTAGAAGGATCTTCATTATAATTGTCGACCAACCACCCATTGGGAGGGAAGATCAGGACGTTTTGGAATAAGCTCTGAACATTCTGATCACAAAGGCACGTATGTTAATTTGCTTTATAATATTTTGTAGGTAAAAATATGTAATTAAAATTATTACAGTAAATTCACCACTTAAGTATAATAAAAATATCTTGAATAATTGATAGTTAACAATATAATTATAGAGGAGAAAAAAGTTCGGGTGGAGGTAAGAAAAAATTCCTTAATTACTTGTAGAGATACGTTACAAGCCCCGAAGAAGACCTGCAATGTGCGTCGAAATGTTGGTTTCTAATAAATAGTATATCATAATTTAAGGAATTATATTTTTGATCTCCACCCGGACTATGTTCTTCTCAATAATTAAAATAGTTTTAAAAAACTAAAAATATCTTAAAAATTTATTAAAATGTAAAGCTTTAGAGAAGCCACAATCCAAGCTAAAAATAAACTAAGAAAAAAGAAGATTAAACAGTGAGTGAATGAACTGTTGAGTTCTTTTACTGATATAAAATAAACTTAGACAAAAGTATCTGAAGTATATACATTTGATCAGCATCATATATATATACATATATATATATATATATATATATATATATATATATATATATATATATAATAAAATATGTACATATCATGCCACATATCTAACATTTATAGGAAAAAAAAATTCAGTAACAAACATGATAGTTAATACCTTGGTGATATGGTCCATTCCAATATTCCACCTTTCAAGTTCTTGTAAATATTTCTCATGTTTATGCTCATAAGCCATGACTTCGGTAAAATCACCATTTGATGGTTTGGTCGGTTCAATTGGTTTTGTATTATGGAATTGATGGAACCAATGGTTGAATCCATCATGTGCGTCCTCAAATTAATAAAAATAGAAAGAAAATAAATATATATTTAAAAACTAAAATTAAATTAAGGCAAAAAATATGTAGTATAATAACAAACTTACAAGGTAAGCTTTATAACAGAGATATTCCTTCAAAGCTGCATTCACCTTGGGTGGAAATTTATCCCAATGCACAATAAAATCATGATCGACTTCAATATTGAACTGGGATACGATTAGACTGACAGAATCCTCAGGAATCTGAAAATAAATAGGCATTTTAATATTATTTGTTAACAATACTATTAATCTTAAAAGGAAAAAAGTTGTTTGTCCAGAAAATAAACAAAAAAATACTTAATTATGACTCAATAGGAAAAGTAATAGGTGGAGAAGTGGCTTGGTTACATCCATCTGCTTTTTAGATGCAGTTAGCATTGTAGTTTTTCTTTTTAGTGAGAGAATTTAATTACTTTTCCATGATTACCCGCAAAATAATTATTATTGAGCTGTCTGCTGTTTCTGAGGGATCTACTACATATATGAAAAATTGGAATACTAGGCAAGTTTCATCAAAATCGTTTCCAGAAGCCTTGTATAGTCAATTATAAAATGCGCCTTTTCTTTGGTGCCTATAATTTAACTCAATAGGGAGAGGTATGGCTCAGAGGTAGAGCACTGAGTTGCTGTGTTAAAGGTTCCAGATTTAAATTTAGCTGTGGCAGATAAATCTGTTTGTGTTAAAGGTTCCAGATTTAAATTTAGCTGTGGCAGATAAATCTGTTAACGTCCTAGGATGGACCATGTGGGATCTTGAGACACTACTGAGGCTCAGGTAGTCTATATAAAAAGGGTACCCTGAATTTCGGGGAAAATCTGGCGTTTGAGAGTGATCTAGAACTAATCGCCTCCCTACACTACAGTACAGTTTCTACCATGTAGTGGAGTTTATTTATTTTTTTATAATGTAACTTAGTACATACATACCAAATACTTTACCTCTGGTAGTGAGGAATAAAAAAAATGTGGTACATGTTTTTTTTTAGGTTGTAGTGGTTCAGTTTTTTATTTTTTTAACAATGTAACTTACTACATAAAACCAAATAGTTTACTATTACCTTTGATAGAGAGGAAGAAAAAAAAGGAACATAAATGGCAAAAAAGAAAACAAATACAATATAACCGGAATAAATTCAAATAAAACAAATTAACGAATGACATTAGACTTGAAATTATACAAAACATATATATTAAGCATTTCATAATTAGCTCTGATGGTGTTCTACAATATATTAATATTAAAGAGTTATCAATGAAGATGAACTTAATACAGAGTGAGCGATTACCTTGTCATGAGCAAGCCTAGCAGCTTGTAACTTGCCTTCAGCGATGAACACTCTCACTAAAGCATTACACTCCCATATTGCCTCAACTCTTTGCTCTTTGTAAAACACCATCCATTCCAGGGCAGAGATCTTCCTCATATCTTCCTCTGTTGTTTCCTGAACTAATGATCTGTTGTCTCTTTCTTCCTCCAGCTGGTGGTTCCTGAACAAAGAAAAAATAGTTAATACAGGGCCTTATAAGATAACTGACAGCATACAAATTTTATTAACGGTAGGAGATGTGCCCTTCACATGGGATTGACTAAAGAGAGACTAAGTTTGTCTGTTTATTTATTTAATGTAAATTTTTTCCGCTATGACTGATCAGACAATAGTACAGTTGGAGTTCTAAATTTTTCCTAACCATGTATATTGGGGAGCGGAGTGGCTCAGTGGTAAAGCACTGAGTTACCATGCCGAAAATTCTGGTCAAATCTCGCTGTAGGCAGTACTTTTATTTAGTCTGCTTGCAGCGGAAGATGGACCCCCACCCCCGGGCTTACCCGGTCTCTATAAAATATTATAACAATAGGGTATCCAAAATATGGGGGAAAAATCTGGCAGTTGAGCGTGACCTAGGTCAAGTCACCTCCTTGCAGAACCATTGTCCATGAAATAGTACGGTCTCTACCATGCACTGAACCCCAGTCCTGTTCACAGGTTGCAGTGATACAGGTGTTGTTTTTTTTAGGTTAGGGATCTATAAAGAGTACCAGACACCACGCAGGATCAGGACGACCATTTTACATCCCCTTCTAAGTAAGGCAAAACTAAGGATTTTTTACTCCATTTAAAAAACCCTAAGGCCACCTGCAGGACTGTGAACCCTCAACCTTAGACAGAAATTGTTACGTTAACCACTACACCATGGGTGACTTCAGACAAAATTTTTTATAGCCAACTTTCTCTTGATGTCTATAACATAACTTTGACATGAACTGTACTTTACCATTACCTTCGGTAAGGAGCAAGATTATGGTTAAGATGATAGAAAATGTAAAATATCGCAATTAATAATGGGCTGTTTTTTTTATTATGTTATTATAAAAACCAGTTCAGCGCTTTAGTTTCAAGAGAAGGAAGTTAATTAGTATTTCCATTTCAAATTGGCATTTTAAGCACGAAAGAGCAAAATACACGATACCTCAGGCATGATTTTTTTTTTTTAATGAAAACCTCCTGAATTAGAAAATTAAAAAAAATAGTAATTTTTGATTTTTGTGTACTAATAGAAAGTTCAGTTAAATGCACGAATCATGTTATTAACGACACGAGTAAGATTACTACAATATTTCTTGCAGATGCACTAAAATTGTTCAATTGTTTGACTTTATTGGTGCTTAGTGATACTTGAAATCACTAATGGGAAAAATCATCCAAACCGATAATTGGGTTTTATGAATCCTTCATAAAAACCAATAATTTAAAAGAAGGTGGACATGTAGAGCATTACATGATGGTTGTATGGGCAGAGGGTCGAAAAATATAACCAAAATTATTAAATTATTACATACAAATTAAATTTAAATGAAAATAAAACATAATTAATTATCTATTCTTTAAAAGTAAAGGGAAAATTGTCTAATTATCAGAGAATCAATAATATTCAACTTTACCTTATATTCTGAACTGTTCTTTCAGTGATAGCTCTTAAGTTGAGACCGTATTTTTCTGCAGATCTTAGAACAATAGTTTTCTCATCTCGATCGTTTATACTTTCCATATAATCTGAAAATAGCTCTATCTGCTTATCTTCAGGCAGGAGGGAAGCGTAGTATGATATGAGGTCGGGATTTTGAGTAGAAATAAGAGCCTGCAAATGAAAAATTTAAATGCCATGAAGCGATAATAAAAAAAAAAAATTATGTTTTCTTGTGTATACCTTCATGTAGGCTGCGAGGATATTGTTTCCATACTCCAATGGCTCAGATTTTCCAAGCATTCTCAAAACAAGAACAAGATGAGCGAGAAACCTTAAGAATTGAATCTGGCATTGTCCCTCAGCCCAAGTTGAACACCTTAGCAGAAACGGAATGAACATTTTTGTTTAGAATAACATATGAAAAAATCATTAAAAACAAAAAATATAACAACACTTTGTTTAATCCACAAGACAGGGGCTAAGTAAAATTTCAATTTTTATCATGCGACGCTACTTAGTGGGGCACGAACAGCGCACTCAATTCTAAAACAACCATTGAAATACCAGTATGTAACAATAGCAAAAGCAGTGAGCGCGGAAGATGATACAGCAGTGTAAGCTGTTGGTTTGGGATGAATCTACAATGTCCCGTAAAAGAGCAATCGAAGCACTAGATCGCACAATGAAAGATATCAAAGGCAACCAGGGTAACATGGGTGTAATGGTGGTACTTATAGCTGGTGACTTTAGGCAGACTCTTCCTGTTATTATTAGAGGTACGCCGACAGATGAAATACCTGTTTGAAAGCATCTGTATTATGGGTACTTGAAAAAAGTCTCACTACAAATATGCGAGTAAAAGTTCTCAATGATTCTTAAGCAGGGCAATATACAGTTACTCTTATAAAAATCGGAGAAGAAGATATACCAACAGACATAAAAACATGATTACACTGAGGAGTGAGTTCTGTCAAATTGCCGATAACATGGATGATCTAAAAATTATGTCTATTATGATCTTCAAATAAATATGGGCAATCGAGAATGGCTGTGTGAAAGGGTAATTTTGGCGCCAACTAATGATAAAGTTAACCAAATAAATGAAGAAATCATGTCAGACCTGGAGGGGATGTCGAATACCTCTCAGTAGATAATGTTATGGACACTGAACAAGTCACATCCATACCCTATATAGTTTCTCAACTCTTAGAATTATCAAGAGTGCCTTCCCATAAGTTGAGGCTGAAAGTTGGTGTTCCAGTCCTATTAATGAAAAATCTTGACGCGCCAAGGCTATGTAATGGTACTATGTGGCTACAAATTACACATCTAGGACACAAAATTATAAAAGCTACAATCATGACTGGAATGTCAAAAGGAGAAAATGTTTTGATTCTCCATATTTCGATAATTCCGACTGATTTGCCTTTTCAGTTTAACAGAGTATAGTTTCTCATGAAAACAGCATTTGGAATACAATAAACAAAGCTCAAGGACAGACGCTTAAAGTTGCAGGTGTTCATTTACAAACAAATGTTTTTCCCATTGGCAATTCTATGTGGCATGCTCACACCCGCAAAATCTCTATGTTTTGGCAAAAGATGGGAAAACAAAAAACTTAGTTTATAAAAATGTACTTAAATAAACTATTTGCAGTAAAACCTTTATTTCAATGTATGTATGTATTTTATTTGCAAAATAATTAGCCTAAAAAATTAAAGATTCTGCCCAAATTCACGATGCCACGCGGACAAAGTTGCGGGTACAGCTAGTATATAAATATATATATATATATAAAAAAGATAACTAACCTGTTTAATAGTTCATCAACTTTGTTCAATATGATCAACTCCTGAACAATCCTATCGGGTCGATTTCCTTCACCTCTTCCTTTGTCATGAGCTTTTACATGCGAAAATATTGCTTCTAAAGTTTTTCTGAAATAAAAAGATATAACTATAAGAAATCAAATAAATCTTTAATTAATTTTATTATTACTTTTAAAAATCAATATTGACCATTGGTAAAATAAAGATATAAGTAATATATGTCTTACTGGTTATTCCAATATTCCCTAGGCATGTCAACATAATTCCTTAGCGAGTTGTCCCTGATTTCCTGTTCTACTTTAATGTCGACATAAACCCTGCTTTCTGCCCAGAGTAAGTCCTCCCAGGAGCCGGCCTCGGCTAAAAGTGAATCAAGATGCCCGCACAATGCACCCATCACAGCCCGCTCTTCTTGGGGAGTATAACGGTCAGAGCAGAGTTGCCAAGCACACAGTTTCCAGATATCCCTAAAATAATCCATCATTGTATTATGAGCATGTTGTATCTCTAAATACACTGTTATCTCCAAACATAAGTGGTGTATCTACAAAATTATGGTAGTAATACCATTGATTTTGGTTTATGGTTGATGCATTACGGTAGCTAATTTCCTAATCAAATTGGCCATATTCTAAGTCTTAATTGAGGCATAGAGATGCAAAATGGGATAAATCCATATTTAATCATTTTTTCTCACAAATTTAGCATCCTCTATGCGGTGGTACATGGTTCACCATTCAAAACATGTCAAAGCCAATCTAAATTGTCTCAAATAAATAATCATTTCAAAATAATCTGAATTATGCATTTATTTGTTACCTGAAAAATTTTCAAATCTGGATTTAACCCCTTTTGCATTTCAACGCCTCAATTAGTGATTTCATAAATATAATTAAGTATTTTGATCCCTTGCTTATATTATTAACCCTTATCAGTTTCTAGCTTTTTATACATGACTCTTGACTAGAATATTTATTGAAAATGTGTGAACATTTTCAGGATTGTAAGAATTTATGACAAAGAGGTTCCAACTAATCGCCACTCATGTAATATACGACCACGGCAACAAAGAACTGTTGTCACAAGAAAGGTGAGAAACGATAGAGTTAAACAATACAGGAAGTTATAAGTGCAAAGGTGATTTATTAGGAATCACTAGCTCATCTTTCAATTCTGATACTCTTGGGTACTTGTGATTTCGCAAATTGCCATGGACTGTTATCGAGCATTGTTTATAACCTGAACAGTGATAACTCTGATACAGATAATACCTACCTAATCATATACAATAATTGAAATATATAAAATGCTGATTATAGATCTCTCTAGCAATGTTCTTTTTCTTATCAAAAGGTTTTTCCTACAATTTCGAAGAAAAGATCTTCATTTCATCCTCTTTTCAAAATGCTAATGATGACCTTTTTCACATAGTTTAGATAGAAGAGATCACAGAATGGTAATAGGAAATTAACAATAGAGACCTATGAGGATTGCCTTCAATAGGTAGTTTAGTGCCATCGGTGGAATGCTCTGAATAGTTAGGATCATGGTGAAGTCTCCAACCTTCTAAAGTTGCAGCCCTCCATTGCTGCCCGCAATGCAAGCAGTGCTCTTCTGCTTTTTCTAACCGTCCACAACGTATCTCAAGGAATACCTATGGGTTTGCAAAGAAAACATGTGTTTTAATCTAACTACGTTACAAATAAAAAATAAAAGTTTTCATTTAAATATAAATAAATCTCAAGATGAAAAATATAATGATTATCAAAAGTTTTAATATGCAAAACATATTACATGTTGCAACAGTCGCCTATCATCTTCATGGTCAATGTCATGAAGAGGCTTTTTTTGCCTTCGAGGAGCATCAGGGTCCAGACTGGTCACTATCTCCCTGCTTGGTCGAAACAGAACTTTATCTCCAGACTGGAGGCTGTGAAGCGTGTTTTCCCAAGCAACTGTTCTGTCTGTGTAGTGACCGACTTCTGATCTGTTGAGAATGGTCCACTCATCCCGAGCTATTCTTTCTAACCAATCAATGACTATCTGAACCTAATATTGTGAAATTCAAATGGATTAAAAACCAATAAGTTTCATTTATGTTTTGATAACATTTTTAAGTTTATAATATTGCAGATGTTGTTTGATAAAATATTGATATGTTTGATAAAAAAAGAACAACCGAAAAAAATCATTAAGAATTTCGATTGAATTATTATTGTTGTTACTATTATACACTATACTCTTTACCGCATAAAATCCATTAATTTAATATTGCTTCCTATTGTTAAGCTAATTAATAAAAAACTTGTTACTCTTGATAGTATTCAGTTAATTTTCATATAAGATATCTACCAATAAATGAGATAAGTCATCTATTAATAAATGGTCTGAAACCAAGGATTATCACATTGAAAACTTATGAAACGAACAAAATGATGCATGTTTTATTAAGTTATAAGATACAACTGTTTAAGCAGAAAATTCTTGAATCATCAAATAGTAAGAAACTGTACAGGTATAATACCTCTCTAACAGTACGATTAGATTTATAGAAATGTTCTTGTAGTTCTTTCTCTGAACGTTCAATAGAATAGTCAATTGTCATCGCTTCTTGAAGTTCATCATACTTTAAAGCACGATCTCTGTAAAGAGCATGAATTAATCTCCATGTATTCCGCTCGTTCACCAACCAAGTTATATCCTAGAAGGGTAAAACATAATAAAATAACCTTATAGTAATGACTTTTACTGTGCATTACAAAGAAATACTCATAAAATTAAGCACTAATGCTATGTTACCTGCGCAGTATACTGGGTTCTGTAAAGGGTATCAATGGTATTAGTACATGTTTCAATGAAACTGGAAATAGCCTCAAAAACACTTTGTGTTGTACCGAACGTTTGAAATGTAGATTGGAATTGAGCCAGGAGATTATCGATACCTGCAAAATATTATAAATTATTTCATTGGCAAAGAATTACACCGTTAGATATGTTCAAATTGCAATGATAATAACATATCGACATCAGAACTATAGATGATTGCTTTGCTAAACCCTGCTTAATTTAGTAATTAGAAACTGTATGTTAAAAGGTATTTTATAATGATAAAAATATTGCAGTAAAAAAAAAATTGATTTAATGGAAGAATCGATCATCGATCAACGTGGTTTATGCTTACTAGCTTCGATGTTGATCATTGATTTCTCATTCATAGCAGCTGAAACATCACATAACTGAGATAATTCTCCTGGTTCCAATGTAATGGACAAATCTAGGATATCTGATCGCCTCACATGCCTTTTTTCAAGCTTATCAGTGTCGAAACTAATAGATTCCTCATGATCTACAATAAAAACATGTTTACATACTTTTAAAGTCACAAAAATTGTGCAATCCAATGTAGAAAGTATATATTCAACGATATTAGATACCTTCAAGCCTCATTATATTAGGAGTTGTGTAAGGAGAAAACTTTTGAGAAGTATTTAGCCAAATGGGATGAGAAGGAGTTCTGAGGGCCTCATCCAAGAGTCTTACGGACTTTTCTAAAGGATCTTCTTCAGCCATATTCTGAATATTTGATTGAAATTACAAAACTAAAAAAGTACAACAAACTTAAAAGAAGGTTATTTCCAGGTTATCACCCGCCGAAAATACTAACCCCGCGAGTATCAGTTATTATATTTAATGATACAGTGTTGTACAACATTAGTTTTATTATTTATTAGTTTTAGTTTACAAATTTTACAGAATCTGTAGAATTCACCTATGTTTTATAGTCAGAAATCCTACTCGATTCATTGTTTTAACATTATCCTCTGTCTAAAATTTATTTTTAAACATCATTCTGTCAATATTCTTATCCCAAATAGATAGTAGCCCCTCCATTTTTTAATAGCTTTTAAAGTATTATCAGTTATAATAAAAATAATCATCAACAAAAAGATTTTGTTTAAAAAACTAGTAAATCAAAACCATCGAAATAAAAAAACGTTTACGCTATTGTTTAACTTACTTGTTCATTATTATTTTTGCTTTCTCCAATATATGGTCAAAGAAATGTATCAAATTATGTAGTGAGAGACCAACATGTGGGATTATATTGTTTTTCACAAGGTGGTTCTCAAGTTATATCCTGAAATATCCGGATAATAATAGAAGTAGGTTCGTTTGAATTAAGAAACAATGTAAAGAGTATACACACAGCACTGATTAATATTTCGATTTTATAAAAACTTTTGTTGGTCTGGGGTAGTGTAAAGTTGTAATAATTAAAACTGCTCTTTACAATTTTAAAACTACTTTTTATTTCTAAACCCTCAGGATACTTCGGACATTTGTATCAATTTCTTCCTGTCTGCCTTCTTCTCCGTGATTTATCATAGATTTGTTCTCTTAGGTGGCTTTTTGATAGTATCGTCAATTCTGGTTTCATGAACTGCCCTCTTCAGTCAATTAAAAGAGCATTATTATATCATATTCATTACATGTACTATAAAATTTTTGATTGATACGCATTCACCACTCAATTCTAGTAATCCTCCTTTCATCAAGATAATACAAGAACCATTTGACTTGTAGAGATTTATTCTTGTTTTCAACCATAGAGGTTTACTTCTAGAACGACACAATAGTCTGGAAAAAGCACTGTTTGAATACTGGATACTTTACTTCACCTCTAGATGTGATAAATTTTCTTATGTGAACATTGATCCAAGGTAAATAAATTCAGATACTTTCTTAAACCTGTACTGAAAGAAGAGGTAGGATCATCTACGCAATCCTGCATTTTTTATGGCATTGAATTAAAAACCCTCAACGAAGAAGATCCATTAAGTTCATGAAATGGATCAATGTTTCGTAAGAGCAACTATTAAGTCATCGATAAATCATACATCATGTAGTTGTTTAAATTATTTTGTAAACACACTAACTTTACTTACCTGATGGTAATTAAAGGTGAGTTTTCTAATTACACATTGCTTTAACGGATACTACTTGTGTATTATTTTCATTGCTTTGGCGAGGATCATAACAGATCAATTAAATATTGTTCCATTTTCCATTGCTTAATTTAGCGAAAAACTAAATAGAAGACATTCCTGTACATCTCATCTTTAACTCTTGTCTAAAGGAAATTCATGAGATACCTCACTTATTATTTTAACAATTGATTGACAAGCAGTCAATGCTTCAAATTAATCTTCAACAGCTTGACCAATTTTACAGTAATGTCTGGGTTATATAGACCTAGTTGAAAAATAAAGAAGATTTAGTTAGCCATGGAAAAAAGGAAAGGTTACTGAGAAAAGAAGGATTGTACAGAGAACAGAGAAAATAAAGAACAGGAGAATGGTGGCAAGAACTTAGATGGTTTTGCATGTGCAGTTGACTGTGCCTTATTCATTTTACTTAAATGTTTTTGCTAAAAGGTGTAAATATAATTTGAAATAATGTTTTGTGCTGCTTTTCTTCTATAAAATTGTGGTATATAAAATTCCTTCTTATTGATTAGAGATATCATCATGCACGTTTTTGCGTGCAACCCTCTCCTTCTTTTTCTAACAGAGTTAAAATCTTTGTAGACGTCTGATTTATCGAGGTGGCGTCTGGTTGAACTAAATCTAAGATCGGATTCCGATATTTATCCTGTCTTATGAAAACAGGCTAACGATGTATTTGTTTGCTTTCATTCTTTGCAAGGTCTTAATGGATTGGCCGAATTGAATCAATCATGAGTCTGGTAATTAACATCATTTCATGGCAGTTTTAACATAAGCATTTAAATTATATAAAATTTATGTAAGATATTTCAGAACACTTTTAATACAATAATTTTATTATTATTGTTCATTCTTTGCCAGCCGACCATGAACTACGCTAAGATAACTTTTTTTACTCTTTAATCTTCCTCTAGAATTCCTGTATTCTTTCAATAAATCTGAAAAGGTTTGATGACTTGAATGCATCTCTTGATTCAAAACAAGAACTATTCAATCCAAATTACAAGTACCGAAGAACTAGTGAAAACTAAAGTCAAAGCTTATTATGAGATTATCAGACGTTAAATATTTAAAAAAAAAGCTCTGTACCACCACAATCCATTAAGGGTCTTGGGTGCAGTACATGGTAGAGACTGAACAATTTTTTGGACAACGGTTTCTGCAGATAGGTATTCTAGATATTTCCGAGATCATGCTCACACTACTAGGTTTTTCCCCAATTATGTTAATCTATTTTATAGAGGCTGGGTGAGCCACAGGAGGGTTTGATAGGTCCCAGGATCGATCAGTGGCTGCTAACAAATTAAATAATTTATTTGCCACAGCAAGATTTGAGCCCGTAAACTCCTGTGTAGTAACTCAGCACTATATTCACTGACCTACTCAGCTCCCGAATTTAAATAAAATATGCTCTTAAATGATACCGTGTGTGTAGTAAATCAAGTTATTATATTTGTATCACATATGTTCTTTATTTAACCTTCACAGTTCATGGTTTCCGTTCATTAGTTGTTTACAATGTAGTTTGTATATCTGGGGGTAATTGTGTTCAATAAAACCTTTCAAGAGGTAATTATTTCTTTCTCATCTTGATATTAAGGAACTATCATTTTTCTTAATGGCTCGTTACTGAACGTTTCACATGCTTAAGGTTGTTCGACAACTGGGATGAATTTTCGATTAGCCGTAAATGTTAAAATTTTAAATAATTTATTTGCAAAGCCGGATTAGAACCCGAATCTTCAGCATAGCGACTCAGCATTCTACTCACTGAGTTAGGTACCACATTCCCCAATAATATTCTAAATAACTTTTAAACCGCAATACTTTTACTATAATGAATTTCTTTTTTCTTTTGTGGAGGGGGGTGGGCGGGTTAAACTCTGTATTTATACAAGTTTTTTGTAGCCATGCAATTAATCACGATGTTACATATTTGTAACTGTTATATTTCTTTCTTTTTTTTTAATTTTAAACATGATGGCATTTTGTAAATAAAAAAGAGCAAACAGATAAGCGGACAAATGTAGATCAGAAGCAATTAACAAAACTTAATTGGCGACCGGAAATGACAACAGATGGAAGCCATGACGAAAGCTATGGTCCTTTTTTCATTCAGTTCCTGTGTAGTTTAAGTAACTATTATTTCCGCTAGTTCAATTGACTGGCTCGTTTATGAAAAATGGGCTTTTAAACTAGTCCATTGGGTACCTTTTATTCCAGAAGAAATTCGCAACTATTGATATGGAATATTTAAAAAGAAATATATTTGCTTTTTTAAGGCTAGATATGTAAATTTTATCTTCGAAAAAACCAGCTTCCAGTCAATTTATTTTATGCTTTCATAAACAAGACGTTTCGGCAACTTAAATGCCATTTTCAATATTAAAATACATCAACATTCTAAACATAACTTTAAAAAAAGTTGCAAGTAAAAAATTCTGCAAAAAAAACAACAATCATAAATACGTTATACAATCCAAAAACAAAAAGACTTGTCCCAAAACAGTTAGCAAAACCAAGCATAGATACCTCAATAAAGAAATATTTAAAAATTATTTTTTTCCTCATTTTCCTGGGGATTCACTATCCTCCCATGGTCAATTGTCCACTACTGGCTTGAACTTAGATCTGTAAGGTAATGTGAGTTATTATGATTATATTATTTGTACCTTACTGCTATTTAAAAATCTTATGTATTAAATTATTTTTATTTTTTTTATATTTTTTTATTTTATTTTTTATTTTAAAAAACAACAACCAAATTTAAAATACGTAATTATTAAATTAATTTATTTTAGATTTAAATAGTTTAATCACAATATGAAAATTTACAAATATTATATGGAAACAGTCAAAAGATATATGAAAATATATTGGTAGGTTATTGGGTCAGGTTATAAGTATTCATTACTGGCCTTGCTTTGAAGTTAAAAATCCTATTATATATTATTGGATGAATACAGTTTGCTTATTTCTCCAGCCTCTTTTCTGTCATTTACTATGCTATTCATATTGTCATTTATGTAAAGTGCCTCTAAATATCTTCTCTTTACTGTGTTTTTCTCTCTATGCAAAATCTTTGGCTTATCAAAATTAAAAGTATGTTAATTTTTTTTACAATGAGTTGATAGTCCTGTATTAGTTTTAGAGGTGGGTTTTAGACTATTTTTGTGATGGTAAATTCTGTTTTTTAGGTGAGTACTAGTGTGGCCTATATAATGTTTGTCACAGTTATTACAACTGAGGTCATATACCACATTTTTGTTATCCAATATCTAAATTGGCTAGATATCTAAATTTGAATAGTTTAAAAGCATGGCAACTAAGAAATATTTTATATTTTTATTTTACAATAACTAAGTTATTATGTTTGTTCATTATCATCATAAATCATCCTCAAATTCTCTCTTTATGATTTAGGAGCACTGTTGCCGATGGGAACCGTCGTAGGATCGCTATCCAGGCACATGGTCCTTGGCCGAAAAAAAATTGGGTTAAGATGCCAGTGACGAATTTTTAAAATAGTTTTTATTATATTTCTTTTTGTTTAGAGTATTCCTTGAGAACTATTTTTACATCGAAGCAGATTGGTTGAAGCCATGTTTTAGGAGTATCTTCTTTAGGGTTTTAATTCTATTTTGGATCTAAGGAGATTGGTTTTACGGTATTATTTACACGTATTTTTAGTATTTGATTTTTATCTGAAAGTTCGAGATAGGACCGGAATACGAAATGCATGAAAACTTTTCCTTTCCTCCGAGTATAGTATAGTATAGTAACTAAGTTGTATCCCTCAACCTCGATTGGGACCGATTTCAACCCAACTGCTTTTAGCTTATTATGTTCAAGTTTAACTGTTTTATCAACTTGCCCATCCTCTAAAGTAGTTCCTACCCGGAGAACAATTTCGACTCGAACTACAACAATAACTGAACGACCTATCTTGGACAGAGGTGCGTTACCACAAAAGGATTCATGTCTATTAGTGGTGCTCTGTCAACTACAAAATACGTTTCGGGCGTTCAAACTTACCACAACCAATCGCTGACCTTAGGGGGCATTCTGATTATTGGTCAGCGAGTCTGTCGGACTTAGCCGGGAGAAACTTCCACGGATTTTCCACCGATCATTCCTAAATTGATCTACTGAAGGTCATGGTCTATACAAGGTAATGCGATCCGCGCAAGAATTTTATAGTCGTATTGACATAGTAACGTGCCGTTAAATAATAATTTATTTAACTTTCATAAAAAACGAAATAGTGATTGGGTTCTTATCATTCGATAATGAAAATGATAATGATATCAAATTAAAATGTTAAGATTAACTGTATCTCAACCTCCTTATCCATATCCGCTCCAAGAACATAATCCCTCCGACATATATTCCATCCTATCTTCCTTCCTGATAGACCTACAACAAACTATCAAACCGCTGATAACCCTCCTCACTAGATTCCTCACAGAAATTCCATTCAACTTCCCGCGATGAATGTGAAGCCCTTAGCTGTCCTCTTATGGAATGCGAACGGACTAAACAACCGCCGAGACGAACTTGACATATTTCTACATGACATTGCCCTACTTACTGAAACTCACTTCACTAAACGTTCATATTTTTACATACGCGACTACATCACTTAAAGATCTGACCACCCAGACAACACTTCCCACGCCGGTTCTTGCATCCTTATCCATAAATCCATTCCACATTCCCTTATTCCCTCTACTCCAAATGAGGTTATCCAAGCAACCTCTATCATAATATCAACTCGTCCCCTCCATCTTACATTATCAGCTGTATACTGTCCTCCTGGCAATTCTCTATCCTATAGAGAGACATTTGGAGTGGGATATCCAGTTCTGCTTCAATACGCTCAATGTGAATAGGGTTGAGGATATCAGGGTGTTGATTAAAGGTTTTGAAGAGGTGTTGGGCGTATATGTGAGATTTTTCTTCATCAGATCTGGACCAAGTTTGATTTTCAGTAAGGAGAGGATGATTAAAATCTTTGAATTTAAGGATCTTTTTGGCGGTCGTCCATAGTGATTTGTTAGTAGTCGTAAGATTTTCAGTCACACTAAGTAAAATTTGGATTTTGAAGTTTCTAATCTCCGTTTTCAGTTTGTTAGTCAGTTGGGTGTAATACGTTTTATCTGATGGGTAACGAGTCCTATGCCACTTAGATCTTGCTCTGCGTTTTTCGCTTAGCAAGATGCGAAGGTGCTGTGGCAGGTTAGTCTGTTGTGTGATATTATTTCTGTTTATGGTAGTGTTATCTCTTATACTTTGTGTTATTGTTGCTGTAAGTATTTCTATTGCGATGTCAATGTCTTGTTTAGTTTTGAGTGGAATCCGTAAGTCTAGTTTGCTTTCCAAATCGTTATTAAATTGCTCCCAGTTAATTCGTCCTGTAATCAATGAAGGAGAGGAGGGCTTAGGAATGAAGGTTGAGTGTAATGAGAGCAGAACTGGACTGTGGTCTGAGGAGAGGTCATCCAGGGATTTGATTAATACATGGGATGGAGAAATCTGGGATGTGACAAATATATCCAGGATATCAGGGCGTTTTTTCAGGGAAGTTGGCCAATAGGTAGGATTCGAGGGAGAGAGAATTGAATAACTATGAGAAGTGGAGACATGAGACAGGATGTTGCCACGAGGGTTGGATGTTCGGCAACCCCATCGTTGGTGTTTAGCGTTGTAGTCTCCTCCAGCAATAAAGCGTGATCCGAGAGATTGGAACAAGGATTCTAGTTGGTTATAGGATAGAGAATTGCCAGGAGGACAGTATACAGCTGATAATGTAAGATGGAGGGGACGAGTTGATATTATGATAGAGGTTGCTTGGATAACCTCATTTGGAGTAGAGGGAATAAGGGAATGTGGAATGGATTTATGGATAAGGATGCAAGAACCGGCGTGGGAAGTGTTGTCTGGGTGGTCAGATCTTTAAGTGATGTAGTCGCGTATGTAAAAATATGAACGTTTAGTGAAGTGAGTTTCAGTAAGTAGGGCAATGTCATGTAGAAATATGTCAAGTTCGTCTTGGCGGTTGTTTAGTCCGTTCGCATTCCATAAGAGGACAGCTAGGGGCTTCACATTCATCGCGGGAAGTTGAATGGAATTTCTGTGAGGAATCTAGTGAGGAGGGTTATCAGCGGTTTGATAGTTTGTTGTAGGTCTATCAGGAAGGAAGATAGGATGGAATATATGTCGGAGGGATTATGTTCTTGGAGCGGATATGGATAAGGAGGTTGAGATACAGTTAATCTTAACATTTTAATTTGATATCATTATCATTTTCATTATCGAATGATAAGAACCCAATCACTATTTCGTTTTTTATGAAAGTTAAATAAATTATTATTTAACGGCACGTTACTATGTCAATACGTACGGCACGTTACTATGCCAATCCCTTCAATTACACCTATCAAGCCTCGAAGAATGGTTTCGGAATTGGAGAATTAAAATCAATCCCAGCAAGTCCCATCAAATTACCTTTACCCTTCGTCGAAAACCCAGGACTTCCTGTCCTACTGTATTCTTTAATAGTACTCCACTTATCCCTGTTGAACAGATTCGCTACCTGGGACTCAACTTAGACAAGCGTCTTACTTGGAACCCTCACACAAGACTGAAAAGACAAGAAACAGCTAGACGTTTCCAATTCCAATAGACTTCAACACATACTAGATAAGCGCTCAAAGCTTCAGATCAATTACAAAAGACTTATTTATGTGACTGTTATAAGGCCTATATGGACTTATGGAATTGAACTATGGGGCTCTACCAAACCATCGAATTCCTCTCGTATCCAATCCTTGCAATCCAAAATCCTACGCAAAATCCTAAACGCTCCTTATTTTGTCACAAATAAAACCATCCATAATGACCTTAACGTTCCATATGTTACCGATTTAGCCCATTCCAGATACCTATCATTCCACAATAAACTTCAAACCCATCCAAACCCACTAGTTTCCATCCTTGCATCCAATTCCATCCCGGACAATCCTCCTAGGCGTCTGAAGAGAAGATGGCCACGGGACCTTCTATTATAGAACTTTATTAGAGTGCTGCCAGTGGGTAGTATCTCTACATGTCCTATCATGTATTATTTACTCTTATAGCAATTGTACTAGATGTATGTATTACAGTTGTACAACTCAATAAAATAATCAAATAAAAAAAAAATCAAGATTAACTGTAAAGACAAATAAAATAATGAATGAATCATTGATATAGACCAAACTGGATATACGTTGAGGCGTGACCTAGATATAAGAAGCTATCACGAATGCGGTCTATTTGGAGGCATGACATAATACATTCTAGGTCATACATATAGATACAGATACGTATATTGTACCTTGTTAATCATTCAGTTCTATAGATGAGCGTCGTACGTTAGCCAAAGTTATTTTCATTTGTTGGGTGAATATGGCTAAAGGATATTCTAGATTATTATGTTAATTGTTTTGCCTATCCAAGTAAAGGATAGGAATCATTAACGATCTCAGGACCACTATTGTAAGTGAATTCCGAAGGACGGCATAACCAAGGATTTTTTAATCATGTTGGTGCAAACCCACGATCTTGGACATAGTAGGTGGTTATGCTAACTATTACACCGCAGGTTACCTAAGGCAGATTGTTCTTATTACTAAAATAATTACTATTACACTTTGAGGTATTCTCTATTCAATAGAACGCTCTATAGTGCCATTGGAGCCCAAAGTAAAATAAGATTTTGGATAGTTGATAACAAGTATAACCTATTTAGAAGAACCTGTAAATTTAAACTTTAAAAAATTACTAGTTCAGTGGAAAAATAGCTCATCATATTTCATATTATAAGTCAGACAGACACTTGATTTTTCTTTTTTAGATATTGTGAATTATAATGCAATGAGTCTTTCTATTCAGTGTAACTGAATTTCATCGATAATGAAATATTAAAAAAAAAAAAATCAAGGCAATAATTAGTTTTAAGAAAAACTGTGTTAAAACTAAATGCTCTCTTAAATTGTCGCGGCCAATATTCTGAATCCATTCTTTAAAGATTTCTTTGGGTTTTGAATGTGTTGTAAAATTCTTCTTTAACGTTTCGCCTAGACAAACGCTGCCTCAGATTAAGCCTTGAGGAAGGCTGTATAGCGAAACGTTGGCGAAGAATTTTACAATAATGGGTCGAAACCCGAAGAAATCTTTAAATAATTGATTCATGTAATAAAGCTTCTTCTAACAATAGAATGGAATGTTAAAGAATTATAATTAATTGAATCTTTTGTCAGTAACTGTTTCGCAGGTTGTCGCTTCCAATTGATTTACAAGTTATAACTGTTTATTCGTTCCATTTTTAATATTTTCCAAAAATACAAGTTCGTGAGCTTTAGAATGGAAAAGAGAATGCAATCATGTGTAATTAGTATATTTCGGTAATAATTTCATCAGGAATAAGTTTCAACTTACATTTCGAAATATAGATGATATATGCTTGTTTAAACCTTCATTTCTAGGTTTCTAGGAATTACATTCTCTTTTCCATACTGAAGAGCTAATGATAACTTGTATTTTTAAAAAATATTAACAGGGAAACGATTGAAAAGTTAAAACCTAATGTGAATCAACTTGAAGCGACAACTTGAGAATAGCCCTTTAGTCAATGTGAGAATGTGCCCTTTAGTCTATCCCTTGTCAGGTTCATTAATATGTTAGAAGAAATATGAGAAATTATCTATTGAAATAAACTAAATCTTGAAGGGTATATGGTACAGCACATTTCTTATTTCTTGTTTCTATGAATCTATGTGAGAGGCCATATCCTACTAGTATTTCTAATGTGATGCAAATCAAAAACAGGTGTTTTTCCGTAGTGAGTTGATATCTTCAAAAAATGAGTAAGTATATCTCTTAATCACTCATCAAAACTTTATCAACCCTAGCTTCAGAGCTTGCCTGCCAGAAGGTACTTGAGTCACTCTTAGTATCCTAATGTTATTCCAACCTCACTAATAGTTTTCCCGTTTTTTCAAAAATGTAGGTTTTTGACTAATGTCATTTGAGAAATATAAGTGCCATATAAGGTGAAAATAAATTGTTGGTCATGTCACTCTTTTTGGTTCAACTGTTTTCTCCGTATAAGTTATAAGATATAGACTTCTCGGAGTATTTACTTATATGAATATATAGAGTTGAAGTAGTAACTTATATACTATATACAAGTCAGTTTAATGCCCACGACCAGTTCCAGAGCTCCAGAACTCCAGAAATATCGCGATGTCCCCCGCCAGTGGAGGATCCGACGCGATTGGTGGGGATCGCCAGGAAGTGGGGAAACGTCTCAGTATTTGCCGGCAGTGCGGAGACCCCCAAGCCAGGGAGTAGAGTTCCTCCTGTCGTATATTTCGGATTGTTGACATCTGTCATCATCATAATCACTGCGCCATGACTGAGACTGCCATACCTCTTCTTCCTACCAACCCGGTCTCGACTGTCCAACCAACAGGTAAATCCTCTAATGTCATTGTTACTCTGCGGTCCTGGAAAATCAGGACTTGAATGACAACCAGGAGTATTAAATTAGTTATACTAAGTAGGACTTTCTTCAAATGACTATCCTCTCCTTAAACCTTACTTAAAACTCAACAGGATACAGTTCCTCGGATAGAAGGTATCAGTTCCTTAGATTGTCGCTTCGAGTTAAGCCACAACACGTTTTAACGTTTCTTTCGTTTCCTTTTTAATATTCACGAAAATAAAAATAATCTTGAGTTTTAGTATGAAAATAAAAAAGTGTAATTATGAGAAATGTGTACATATGATCAAGAAATGAACGTGGTAACAAACACTTCGAAGTACGGATGATGATATTAAGTCAGAAATAGTTGCTGTATAGAGTCAGCAATAAAATTATTTGTATTCTAGAGAATATTAAAAAGGAGTTTAAAAAGTTGCGACTTGGCTCGATGCCATAACCTGCTGAACTGATACCAGGCAAATAAATGACGAATGAATAGACAAAATCCTGATCCGTCTGATATAAATATTTGATTTAAATGCGTCTTTAATACTTGAGACATTGGCATGATAATGGTCGTAATTAATCATGAAAACAGCATTGAAATAAAGGAGGAGTAGGGCAACACTGCCATCGCAAAGTATCGAATGTGAAAATAACACAGTTTTCGTTTTCGACTTAAAGCAGTTGTTTTAGGATTGATAATTGATGTAAAATTCATATAGAGGCATCTATCAGTCACAAAAACAATGTAAAAACAATGTCATTGGTAAAATAATGCACTAATTTTTATTGAACCTTTAAACTACTTTTTTTTAAATTCTTCTCAAAAGTACCGATTTTAACATTCGATAGTTCGAAATGGCAGGGAGGATATGAACGGTTATACTATTTTCCAATTGAAGTTTAAATTTTTAGTTGTCAAAACAGTGTTTTGTTTCTGTTCTGTAAAACTATTTTTTCATGATTTACTATCTTTTCCATGCCAAAGCCTCAACAAATTTTCTTAAAATATGTGTGTAACCTCGCTGTGTTCTTTTTTTGTTGTACGCCCTTCAAATAATATCATATATTTCAACCGTAAAAAAATCCTGGAATTTCATGTATATACCATAATTTAGTGTTTCCCATTGTAAACTATGGTATAAATAAAGTTTCTTATCTAAAAAAGTGTGGAGTTAACAATTCGGGATTTGAATTAAGATTACTGTAGTTAGTCAGCAAAGTTTTTTAATTAAATCTGATGTTAATTACTTGATTATTGACATTACATACTTATGTATTTCCGGCATTGCGAAGGGAGTAGTAAACAAGATGTTAATGCTCATCATATTACAATGAAATGGCAAAGGGTTACAGCAAAAAAATTGGCAAATCAAGAACGTTGGGTTTGAAATAAGGTTGTTATGTTATTTCTTAATTGAATTTGTTATATTTTGAATTCCTTATTATTGGTGTTACGTAATCCGGTTACGCGAATGGAGTTGAAAACTAGACGTGGAAATGCAACGCTTGCACACCAAAATCAGCAAAAATTGCATAAACGTCACTTACGCTATGGATGTTATGTCATAGTTTGTTTATAGAAATGGATGACAAGATATGTTCATTGAATTATAAATATTAAAATCAGGTTTCATTAAATAATGCTCCTAGCAGTATGTACCTACTACCTAAGTAACAAGAATACCAACTTATGCCATTTTGAACCTCGACTTCACAGTTGCAACTATAAGCTTATGACATTTCTTGATACGTGGACATATTAGAAACCATTAACAGATTTTTTTTATCTTATTTTTAATATTTATATTTATTATTTCTCTTAATTTTTAATCATACAGAATTTTAGTTATTATAATTATATGTATGTTTTGTATTTATATGCCCGCGACGCTAGCAATGGCATAAGAGGAAGTCAAAGAAGAAGAAGTATTTAGATGGATAAAGGGGAGGAAAGGGGGGGGGATTAAATCGTTTACTTAAGAATGTTTTAATTTATATTTATATTTGTTCATTTAATTTGTAGTTGTAAAGTATAAAAATAGGTATAACATAAAAAACAAAATTAAACACTTTCTTTGTGAAGTCCCTCTAGTAAAATTTATATATTCTTGGAGTCGTCTCAGGACATTTTGCATGACAAGGTATCTACTTCTTCCGCTCATTATCTTGTTAATTTACAGATCACCTCACTCAACATACACCCAAATGTTGAAGTAATTCCTCCTATAGGTATCATCTATATTGTATTGTAGGCAGACAACACTGTAGCTCATGTTGGCTGTGCTTTATGGCGTCTTTGTAACAACAGATATTGTGTTCAGTCTCTAAGTTAGCGTCGGTTTGTTGTGAGGACTGCATCTGCCATTTTGTGTGAAGTGTTTTGTCTGTCTATATATATATATATATATATATATATATATATATATATATATATATATATATATATAGTTATGTCACTGACCCATCCCAGCTGCACCTATTCTCTTTCCCACGGGAGTCAGCACAAGTCAGCACTAAGATTCTCTTATAAGTAACTCCTTAGAAAATAAGCAATCAATTCTTGTCCTAGTTCTAGACTGTTACTATGTCGGTTTAAATAAAGTTTGCTTTTTAAAAAAGTCTTTTCAAGTGCTCATTTATTTAATTGGCGCCCAAATAGGGACTTAGCGACTTACCGAAATACTTCATAGAAGCTAACGTAAGAAGATTGTTTTTACAATTTCAAAGCTAAGTCAAAAATCTATTAAATACAAGAAGGAAGAATCAAGCATCCAGTCTTAACTGTCTGCTCTTCACTTGCTGGTCATTTGAGAATATCATTCCGCAGAACATCTGGGAAATCGACTCAAGACTGCAATAACTTCTTAACAACGCTTGGTAAATAAAAGACTTTAGTATAGTTCACATACTGCATGAACTTAGAATTAAGTAGACGTTTAGCTAACTTAAGACTTAATCACAGTACAGTAGATCAGGATATTGATACTATGTCGGTATCAACTCTAGAAATAAAAGATTTTGATTTTAAGTTAATTCCTAATTATGATGGTGATTCTTTGCATTTGGTAGATTTCACTAAAAGTATTAAATATCTCTTAAATTTATATTGTAAAGATGGGAATCCATATAAAATTATAAATCATCAAAAAATTTTATTAACAATTCATAACAAATTACAAGGTAAAGCCAAAATAGCTACCTATGATAAAGATTTTAACAATGTTGAGTCAGTAATCGAGTATCTAACTAGTAAATATCAGGATTCGCGGACAAAAGAGCAATTGCTTGCTGAAATTCTTAACACTCTACCATTTAGAAATGAAAATCCGAAAGATTTTATTGAACGGTTGATGTTAAAAAGATGTGATTTATATGCCAGGGCCTATGCTGATGAAAGTATAACTAATAAGCAAGATGAAATGGCCAGATATGACAAACAGTTGGCACATCATGCCGTACACCAATTTCATCCAGATTTAACAGATTTTATATATCAAATTAAATTTGATTCATTAGAAGATTTGGATAATATATTAAGAAACTCTGCTTCTTTTATAGTGTACAGACTATTTCCAACAAAAAGGGAACATCACAATAATAAAAATCATTTTGAAAAACCAAAATATTCAGACAGACCACGGGAAGTTAATAATAAACCTCCTTACCCAGTAAGATATGAATATAATCCACTGCCCAGACAAGAATATAGACCTAGGGAGCACTATCAGCATAATCACAATTACCATTACCAGTACAGGGCACCATATCAACCACAACAATTTGTCCCTAATTATAGACGGGAATGGTCTCCGCAAGATCAACATAAGTTTTTTAATAAACCGCCCTCATATGGATATAGACAAAATGAAAAACCAAATTACCCTCAAGAACAAACATTCGGAAAAAGGGAAGACAGTATTCCAGTATCAATGAGAACTGTCTCAAATAGGGTAAACCAAAACAATCATATAGAAGATGAACAAGACAGTGTCATTCAACAACTCACAGAAAGACTTAATAAAGTAGAGCATTTTTTAGAAGTAGGTCCCAAGGAGGAGGAACCTCCGGATCAAATATAAATGAATTAAATATGACTGACGCCCTACCACAGGTCATAGACAATAAAGGCTTAAAGTGGTTATTTGATACTGGCGCTACCAAAAATTATATACACCCGGATGTGGTACCGGAAAATGCAAAGAAAATTAGAGATTCTTTCATAGTTAAAACCCCTGCTGGAAGAAAAGAAGGAACATTTAGTGTCATGCTTCCATTAGAGGATCATTTAGGATTAAATGTTATGAGTAAATTTTTCCATTTTCGGACCATTTTAAAGTATTAATAGGATATGAAACAATGAAGAATTTAAAAGCTAAAATAAATTGTGAAAAAAAAGAAATATGTCTTGAAAATAGAGGAAAAGTAAAAATCTTCAATATAGAAGGAAATAGCAGTAATAATTTAAATATAATGGAAAATATAAAAGAAATAAAAATTGCTATAAGGCATGAACATATAAGAGAAGAATTATTTGAGACATTAATAGAAATAAAAAAAACAAAATAATGAAGTAATAAAAATTAAAGAAGAACAATTACAACCTACGAACTTACTACAACATAAAACAACAACTAATAACTTAAAATTACCAACAAGTTCATTTTATATTAATAAAACAGAAAAAGACCCTAAGATTATTAAAACACTAAAGAAAATAAAGATAAACAAATTAAATAGGAATAAAGTAAATACAGGAAACAATCTAAAAGCACATCAAATTTTATTTAGAAGCAATCTCGCGGACGTGCGCAATTATTTAAGGGGAAAGGTTAAAAAAAGATTTTAAAGTATTTCGTACATCGGATAGAATATTGTATGAATCTAACGACAGGAATTGGACTACGGATATTAATTAGATTTAATATGATTAAAATTAGAATTAAATAAAATTACTATTAAAAATAATGATACTAAATAATAGGAATAAATAATAATTAAAATTAAAATTAGAAAAAATATTAATAATAAGCTTCAATTATTAATCAATTAAAACATTTTTATTAATTGCTTCACGAGTACAATGTAGAAAACAACTCCAAGAATTTGTTTTATCAGCAGAAGATGATATCTTCTCAGAACAACTGTTACAAGAAGGAATGTAACGGACTTCGACGAACAAATTATAACAGACATATCAGGAAATGATACGCCAGAATATGAAAATTTAATTAAAGAGTTGGATACACTTCAACAAAACGAAGTCCAACCGGATCCCGAGAGTTTATCAACTTATCATTCATAACTCTCGAGTAATGAGCAAATATGGTACACAGAAAAAGATAAAGTTATCAACGTAGAAAAAAACCAATTAGTTATTAAAAGAGGTATCAAAGAAGAAATAAAATATACAAAATTATTTGGTAACACCAAACATAGATATGAACTATTCATAAACAATAAAAATCAAATAATACCCCTTCTGGACACAGTAATTAAACCAAACACTGTATATGGAATTATTTGTGAACCTAATGTAAAAATATTAGCTAATGAATTCGAAGAATATTTTATGGAGATAACAAATAATATTACAAGATATCCAAATGTTAAATTTAAAAGATATTATACAATAGCAAATGACATTGAAAACTTAGAAGAACAAAAAGAACTTATTTTAAACTACCACTTAGGCAAATCCTTACATAGAGGAATACTAGAAACTTGGGAAAAACTGAAACGAGAACATTACTTTCCAAACATGCGTGATAAAATAACAGAAGTCATTAATCAATGTGAAATCTGCAAAGTAAGCAAGTACGAAAGAAACCCAATCAAACCAAAATATCAGTTAACGGAAACCGCAGATAAACCTTTTCAAATATTAATGATTGATACTTTAAAATATGATAAACGAAATTTAATAACAATTATAGATACATTCACAAAAAGATTATTTGTAAAAGAAGTTGAAGCATTAACAGGAAATAATGTCTGTCAAGTTATTGAAGATTATTTAACATATTATCCAATTCCAATAAAAATTGTAATGGATCAAGGTAAAGAAATGAATAACGAACTTGTTAAGCAGCTATGTCAGTTGCGCGGTATAGATGTACACATAACATCTGCACAAAATTCCAATTCGCTAGGAGTTTTAAATAGAGCACATTCCACGTTTATTGAAATGATGAGAACAATCACTAAAGAAAAGAAACATCACGAATTTAAGAAAATATTAAAGTTATCTATTATACTTTTTAATAACTCTTTAAATTAATTAATTAAACTTTCTCCTAATGAAATGACTTTCGGAACAAATAATGACAAAATCATAGAAATGGATATCAAAGAACAATATGTTCAAAAATATCACGACGATATGAAGATGCTACACAATCGCATAAACAAAATCATAATCAATGAAAAGGAAAACAGAACCAAAGAGTTAAATAAAAATAGAGAAGAACCTATAGTATTAGAAGGGAAACAATATTATAAAAATAGCCAATCTAGAATAAAAAGCCAGAATAGTTTAATCCTACAGAAGTAATCATAAAAGGAAAACGAGGAACAAATAAAACTCATTTAAGTCAATTTAAAAGACCTAACAAAAATAAGAAAAAATATTTTGTTTCAGAAAATGCTACTGCTTCTACTTCTACCAATAATGATACGGAGCCTGGAGGTAGTAGACCTAGCTAAATCAAATGGCATAGAGCAATACAACATAAAAGAAATTAAACTTTTAACAGACTACCAGTAACTTTATATCATCAATATAATTTAACATCCTTAAAAGCAACAATGCGAAATCCTATAAATTCATCAAACACACTTTGTAAAGATTTATATGCAGATATAAATAGCAGACTCGATGTAATGTTATCTAATAGACATAAAAGAGGCCTTATAAATGGTCTAGGAACAGCAATCTCATGGTTAACAGGAAACATGGATGCTACTGACAAACAACATTATGACGATATGAACGACAAAATAAGAAATAATGAAGATAGCAATAAAATTAATGAACAGCAGCTTTTCCAAACTACTCATGATTTAATCCGTAAACATGAAAGTATTGTACAAACTTTTAATAAAAATACTATTTCAATTAAAAATGAATTGCAACGTGTGAATAACATAACAAATAATCACCAACTAATGTTTCATTTATTACATATTCAAAACTATGTTAAACAATTAGAAATAATGCTTGAATTCTGTAAACTAAACATTGTACATAATAACCTATTGAGGGATATAATAGATACTTTACTCGATAATGTAACATTAATATCCAATGATGTAAAAACTTTATGGTTAACATCAAAAATCCATTGTGACACCCGCAATAATGTTATTATAGCTATAATTCAACTCCCCAGATTAACTAAAACTGTAACTGGTGTTTATATTTTAGCGATTCCCATTCAAAGAGGGAATACATTTCAAATGTTACAACTAACAAATAATGTATTTTTATTTTCTGATAACTATTATTTTAATGCTCAATGGATGTTTTATGATGACATAATTTGTATAAAGCAAGATATCAATTATTGTATAACTGATTTAACACTTAAGGGCATTAATAATCCTAATTGTAGCCTAGATGTAATTAAAAATAAGGTTGTATATTATTATCAAATAAGCACTTATGTATCCTTTAATATAAGTAACTTAAGATTATGTAATAATCATACTGTATTTATACCCACTGTTGCTAAAATATTTGTAGCAAAGCAAGATTTTATCCAACATTTCCCAAGAATTTATACTCATAATCCCAACTTTGAATATACTCCACAATTTAATGATCCATTTAAATATGATTTGATCCCTAACAAAACCATTCATGAATATTCTTATTTGTCTATAAGTACTATAGCTATTAATTATTATGTATACCTTCTTATTATTATTGGACTAATTTGTATTTTGATTATCCTTATTCTTTTATATAAGTTTGAATATTGTAAATCGCCTACTCCTCAAATGTATCTTCCTAGTGCACCTGTTCCCAGTAATCAGGAAATATTAATGAATGTATTTAGAAAATAGGAACTTCCAGGAGTAAGTTCAAATTTTGGGGGGAGGAGTTGTCACTGATGTCACTGACCCATCCCAGCTGCACCTATTCTCTTTCCCACGGGAGTCAGCACAAGTCAGCACTAAGATTCTCTTATAAGTAACTCCTTAGAAAATAAGCAATAAATTCTTGTCCTAGTTCTAGACTGTTACTATGTCGGTTTAAATAAAGTTTGCTTTTTAAAAAAGTCTTATCAAGTGTTCATTTATTTAATTATATATATATATATATATATATATATATATATATATATATATATATATATATATATTTAAATAACTTCTTGTTGCTAAGTACTTTTTAAAAACCACTTTTATTGAAGTTAAACATGTACATAGAATGACTAAAAACTAACACTGTATGAGACTTAACTAAAGGAGAGTAAAAGAGAGAACAGGAGGGGCTGGGAGCGAGGTCCTATATAGGTTTTACATTGCTGATTCTAATTTCTAAGTATTGTTTACTTGAGATGCAGCTGCAACTGCCACCTGCACTATCGGTTCTGGGAATTGTTTATGATCACACTTTAGTTTCCCACATTTTAACTCATTTAACTATATATATATATATATATATATATATATATATATATATATATATATATATATTTACAGTGTTTATATCATAATAAATTCTGTGCTCGTATCGTAATAACTTGTACTGTTGTTTCCCTGCACTCTATCACCTATTTACTCTCTATGTTAATACCAAACACACTTATCCCTTCGAAAGACAAACATACTCGAGCCTGCAATACAGCACATCACATTCTACTTTACCAGCCAATTCTTCAATGAGCCTTCAAGCATACAGAGGACGAATCCAAATACAACTGCTTCATTCCAATCTTGTTTATTTTATTTTTTTGTTGCACTATGATAAATTTACATCATTAAGGTAAAGGCATAAATAAATTCGTGTTGAGGCAGACAAATCATTCATTCATCAAAGAAAAATCATGAGTTGTCCCTGAAGGATCTGATGAGCATCCTTCGGCTCACCCAACCTATAGAGGTTTAACTTTATAGAAAGTTAGTACCCATAATTTTTAGAAAAACCGGGTAGTTGAGCGTAAGCTCGGCCAAATCACCTCGCACGATCATGTTGTAGGCTCAGAAACTTAGTACAGTCCTGACCAAGTACTATACTCAAGTCTCTTTTTCGGTTAGAGTGATAGAGAGATGATTTCTATTTTTTTGTTTTTTTGGCAAAGAGAACCTACATCTCCTACAGATCCATGGCTACATGACTGGTAAACAGGTTAAATCATTTACACACAAGAACCAGATTATAACCCCAGACCATAAAGCACAATAATTCAGCGCTTTTCCAACTGAGTTTTAAACTGTTAAGAGTGAGTATCAATGTTTGTATTGAGCTTTACAGTACCCAAATTCACATTGAAATAAGAAAATTTCCATTTTATTAAAGATGTAAAATAATATATATACAAACATTCCCCTAAATGGGGGATGTCTTAGCCCAGTGGGTAGAGCGCTAAGGGCTGATGGTTCATGACTCAAACCCCCACTGTGAGAGATAAATTTTTTATTTTTTTATTTTCCTTAACATCGATCTGATAATTTTACAAAGTACTTAGAGCGGGCACATAATTTAAGGATTCATAATACATAGTGTTATAAATGGCAACATTTAACATTTGATGATGGCATCGACTGGGTCTGTGAATCCGGCCTTCCCACGCACACCTCCTTCTAAGGCCGAAATTCGTACGCACTCCTGACTGCCCTTGAACTCAACTTTGGACGTGCATGAGTGGGAAGGGCATAACCGGATTCTAAACAATGGTTCACGGCAGTGCTAGCTTAGGCGCTATTAGCAAGGCCAAAGGAGGCAATGGAACATGTTAATGATGTTTACTATGTTAAAATAAATAATGAATTAGTAAAAAAAAAATCGAAAGAGAGATGTTGGACTGGATATTTACGGGACGGTACCATACCATAAATCTATATACTAAAAATGAATCTCCAAATGTCTTGCTAACCGCAAAACTCGAGAACGGCTTGACCTATTCGACTTATTGTTTTTTTCATATTTTTGCTAAGGCGCATAGAAGGTTCTTATGAAGAGAAAAGCCGTAAAAGTGACGAGGGAAACCTTCGGAGTTATTTCAGTTTTAGGCCTGTATCTCCTAATCGGTGCGTTTTTGAAAAAAAAATATAAGTAACCATTTTTAATCAAATTTGCTACAATTTGAGCCCAACCAGCTCTGTAGGTCTGATAGATTCTGAGTTCAGTCAGTATCATATAATAAATAAATTTTAAATTTAACCATTGAAACTAAAGTTAAAAAATATATACAGATAAAATAAACTATTCTGCTATTCGAGAAGGTAATGAACGAATTTTTACTATTGAATATTAGAAATGATGTAGTTTTAATATAATACAACTCCGATTTCAGTTAAATTAACCATTCTTTAATTCACTTAGATTTTACTAAATAAAATACGTTTCGGGAAAATCTCTATGTTTTAGGCACTTTTGCCCATCTTCATGTGAAAACAAAAAAACGTTGTTTATAAAAATGTACTTAAATAACCTATTTGCAGTAAAACACTTATTTTGATGTATGTATGTATTCTATTTGCAATGTGATTGGCCTAGAAAATTAAAAATTCTGCCCAATGTCACTATTCCACGCGGACGAAGTCACGGGCACAGCTAGTTTCATATAAAAGTACATATTTTAAAAATAAAAAAATTGACAGATACATTATTTTATAAAAGACATAAAAAAAACATAAACAATATCAACTCATTTTATTGTTGTTATTCAATTATCATCAACTTATTTCTATGTCTTTTTTTTCGAAATTAAAGGATAGCAACTAGCATTACACAAGCCATTATTATTATTATATAGCCATTTATAAAATAAATATTATAGACATCGTATGTACAGTTATTTGACAGATATTTCTGAGTTGTTGGAATTTTTAAAATATTCTTTATCATTTGTGATAACGAAAAAAAAATAAACTTAACGAGTAAAAAAAAATGCAGGATTCAATTTTCTACTCTCTGGTCCTGTCAAAACAAACTTCTCAGGAGTTATACAATGGTTTCAGATTTTCATTTTATGGCGTTGAATATCTTTCTAATGAAAATTTATGGATCATTAAGCAGATGTCAATTTATATCTTCTTTGTTCGCGTTGAATAAACTCAATTAAACTCCTGAGAAACTGTGCACAGATATAGACTAGTATGCATAGATTCGGTGACTTCATAACACATATAAATATGAAATAGTGCCATACTCAGGGTCAGGGGACACAGTTCTCCAAAACTAGAAGGTCACGTGACCATCCTCTTTTTATACGCCTCGAAGGATTATCGGTAGAAAGAATTAGCTAGTTTTGGAACTAGTGTGTTTGAGTGGGAATAAAGTTTGTCATGAAAGAATTGATATAGGGTTCTGCCCAAATCAGTAACGAATGGGACATAAGTGATAAGGATGGCACTAATCGTAACAAAGTAGGGAGCATTGATGATTTTACGTAGGATTTTGAATAGTAAGGATTGGATACGAGAGGTATTCGATGGCTTAGTGGTGTGCCAACTCTCTACTTCGTAAGTCAAAGTAGGTCTTATAATAGCCATCGATATGAGTCTTTTGTAATTAGTTGGGAGCTTAGAGCGTTTGTCTAGTAAGTGTTGAAGAAGCCTGCAACGGCGAACAAAAACTACAATGAAATGAAATATATGTTTGCATATCCAATGTATGCACAAGTGGTTTTTATTTAATTTTTTTAAGCCCTCAAAGCACCTCAAAATTTGAAGGAAATGTTCTTGTTATTAATAATACTTGGTTTTCATTTAAACCTGGGTTCGAAAATACCTTTTCGCCTCAATCTATTTTCACTCGCTCACTTTCAAAACTTATCTTATCCTATCTGTTGAAATTTACCCAATCTTCTGAAAGTTTTTTTTTTAAAAATCATTGAATGTTGGAAGGTTGTTCCACTTTGCTTCATATGCGTGAGTGCAAAGCAAACGTTATATAACATGTTATTTATAAGAACAGGGACAGTTCTAAGAAGATTGGATCAGTTTTATTCTTTATCTTTAATATTGCTCAGATGTTACAGGCACAAAATAAAAATAAAGCACTAATAACATAGTACCGCGGTTGATTTGCATATGTGAATCTATTTAAATTCCAAATAACCTCGCCGGCCGGCCTTCGAGCAGTGTTGCCAACGTACTGACAAAGCTTCTTCCAGGTACTAATGGATTGTTGAGTGAATAGGGGCGCACCCACGAAGAAGTCGAAGAATTTTTTTTCCCGAATATTCTTCATATGCCTCATATGTAGACGATTTTTATTTACATTGTGGATTACATTATGTTTGAAAGTTGAAAAGCAGCTGCACAATCTTAGTTAACCTCTTATTCTTATTATATATAGATGGTTCATTTTCTTAAGTAAATAACCATTTTATATAAATAATTATTTTTAACCTATTCTTCCTGATCACATAGAATAACCTTCACTAAATTATTTTAATTCCTTTTTCTAATGAGTTAATAATAGAGACCGAATTTACAAGTGTTTATCGAATCAGGTTTAGTTTAGGCATAGTATTGGTTCAGCTGTAGGTATTCAGTTGTTCTCCTGCCTGCGTTTAGTGTGGATCAGTTCTCTTTAGGGCTATTATTTCTTTGGTAATTACACGATTATCTTTATCTTTATTTGTTTTATTATTAATATACTATTTATTAATATATGTAAATTTTCGTTCATATTAAATTATGAACAGTTTTTAAATCAACAGACGGAATTAATGAGAGGTAGGTTTAGAAAATATAATGCAGAGTACAGAAAAGTAAAAAGTATATAAATATAAAATAGCACCTTTAGTATGAAAAAAATACCCCAAAGCCTTGAGGTAGTGAAATTCAGGAATAAGGGCATTTTGTATTGTAATAGAAGACTCCCCCCCCCCCCATATTAGGCATTATTAAAACTTATTGTCTTCCAGACATATATTTTCTTTTTAAGCTGGTAAAACTGAAATTAGGGACAAGTAAGCTCTTAATATTTATCAGTGGAAAAGCTATAACATTACTCGTTGCTGTTTGATTATTACATCAAAAGTTTGGAGAATCCTATCCAATCTATTCCTGTATTTCTATCACCTGAATATATCTAACATTAATTCAGTATGTTGATTAAAAAAAACTGTCTTCCATAAGGAGAGAACCTCCAAACATTATGGAAATTATCATATGGAAACAAAAACGGATTACAAATGTGGAGTGAGTTTATTCCATCGATTAATAAGTTTATTCTCTTTGGTCTTTGTTGCTTCATTCAAAGGCGTATAGGAAATTTTGTATTAGCGAAAACTTTAGTAATCGACCCTATTATTTACATATAATAAACGTTCTGTGTGATGACTGATGTGATGATTTAGTGGTTTGATGGCTTACACGCATATTTTGATTTGATTCGGGGTCACTTTATATGTAACCAACATATAATTTAAGAGTTTTGACTTCAGGGCAAGTGCTGTCTACTTCAGATATATTCCTTATTATTCGATTGGGTCTATTTTTGGATTACTGTGCCTATTTTTTATTATTCATTATTATCGGCTAATCCTTTGAAATATTTGTCTTCCTTTCTCGTATCTCTGTAATCCTTAACTTGATATCCTGCAAGGTATTTTCAGCAGAACTGATCGTTAAGCGTGAATGAGATGAGCTTCGGTAATCGTTGAATACATTCCGTATTCCCGTTCTAATTAGTTTTCAATCCCATGATGCCATCTGCATTAGTATTCACATTCGTATTCGTATTCAAACGAGAGAAATTTCTTGTGAAAAGAAAACGTCATTAAAATACATTTACAATCTCTGCTTCCTTATTATTAAGGGTACTCTTTATCAAAACCTTTAAATTCATTTTTTCATGAGATACCGTGGCAAGTCGTGGATAAGTGACTTTCGGGGAGTTGATGGTAAAAGATTGCATCTGGCTTGAAGCTGTCTACCTTCCGTACGGTTTAGGAGTAAGGTAATTTCAACTTCTTACCTTAAAATTAATTTTTAAAAATTTATATTCTTCCTTGGTAAAATTTTATTTATATTAAGTATAATTAACTAATCTATTATTTCGGATTTAATGTACCTGAATTAGGGTTTGATGAGTTTTGTAACTGCTTTTTATTGTTGGTTGAATAGCATACTAAAATAACACTGTAGGTATCTGATAAACAAGATCGACGCCACCGCAATGTTGGTTCAAGTGTCTGCAACTATAACGACAGCTTTATATAGGGTCTAATAATAACAAAATGAATGATAGATAATTGACTATGATCCAAAATGAGGCCTTATTTTTGGCGCTAAAATCTTCTTATCTTATTGATAAAACCCAAAGATACCCAAATTTCATTTGTAAAAGTGGATTCAATTGGTTGATAATAGTAGTGATTTAACGGTGTTAGCTGATAACATTTTTTCTTCAACATAATTATTATTATTTACAGGGTGCAATAGAAAAAATATCCAAAAGAAAATCCTCCGAATTGTTTGTGGAGCGTTTCGGAGCAAGGTTGACGCCTTCATTTGATGAGTCTGTTTGGACTATTAGAGAAGAGAAGAAAACACTTTATTGAAGCATTACAATCTGCCTCTTGTGGGCAATAAGTAATGGTGCTATGTAGCTTACAATCATTCCATAAAAAATCAATGATATAAACAAAATAAATGTATAAATAAATATATACAAGCGAAAAAATATATACAAAAATAAAGTAAAAAAAAATATATATAATAAAAATATATAATAATAATAAATAAAATATAGAAGAAATATACTGTACACATTCATACTCTATTTGTCTGGGGTCCCCGAACTGAGCTTCTTCCTCATGAATGAGGGCAAAGCAGGAGTCCGGGAGGCCCCAGCCCCCTTTCCCAGCCACGTCACTGGCATTAAACGCCAATGGAAGCTGGTTAAGGGCGCTTCACACACACACAGGTCGTGAGTGGAGAATCTGGCCACTGCCAGTACTCCAAATAACATTATTATATCAGGTCTCGAGGCCATTGCCAGTTTAGAGGGCGGGGTGGGTTATATGGATGTGTGGAACTGGATAATGACTGAGCCAGGGGGTTGGGATGACAGACAAGGTTTTGGTGAAAGTTTGAAAATTTAGTAGGGATGAGGTCGAGGACGAAAGGGATGTTGAGATCATTATGGAGGGTTTTGTTGGAAACATAGTAAGGAGCATTAACAATAGTTCTCAGGACTTTGGATTGAAAGGATTGAATGCGTCTGATGTTCGATTTTTTCGCGGTCCCCCACAGTTCCAGTCCATAGGTCCAAATAGGTTTGACGATGGTCTTGTATATTAGTAGTTTATTGTCTATTGAAAGATGGGAGGTCCTACATAGTAATCTGTATAGTTGGCTGAATCGTCTGTTAAGTTCTTGTCTTTTGAGTCTGGTATGAGGATTCCATGTAAGTCTTTTGTCTAGGAGAAAGCCAAGGTATCGTACTGTGTCGGCAATAGGTAGGACGGTTTCATTGAATTGGACAGAAGGACATGTTCCCCGGCGAAGTGTAAAAGTCACGTGTTTGCATTTTTCCTCGTTGACTTTGATCCGCCATTGGTTACAACAAATTTCAATGAGTGAAAGGACGCTGCCCTGGGGGAGGACTATTAGAATGAAATATGATTGAACTTTTCTTCTTTGATTTTCATTTGGTGCGTATCCTGATTATGGCTGAAGTCGACTTGGATTCCAATCGTACTTCACTGAATAATAAATATAGTCATCCGATAAGGACAAGAACAAAAAAAATCAGAAAAATGTGATGACGGTTGGAACAGCATAGTTTTGTAGAATTAAACCTCTTAAAGTGTCTGATGAAACCAAAATAACACCTCTTTTTCATCAGGATCTTCTAGATCGTCTAGAGTTCTAAGCGATTCCTGGTTCCATTCTGTCTACAGTAATCCTCTGTTAACTTTATCTGCTTCTTTTACTATTCTATCTTCATCCCATCGAGAGGCAAAGTTGATGAGCATTTGGTCATTCTCATTCTGAAGACTTGCTGCTTCTTCTTTGTCAATCTCTGCATTAAAGTCTACTTTAATTACCTCCTCTTCTTTCTACCTGGGCTTGGCAGCAAACTACAGTAGAGTGTCGCTTTGCATTTAAATTAATGTTTGACCTTCAAGCGCTTTTGGCTTGTTGGGAACCATCCTACCCCGTTCCTACTAAAAAAAGGAAAAAGAATTGATAGTTTTGGAATATCCTTGATAACGTTCCTAGGTAACATCAAAATACTCACAATGAATAATAAGTTTATTCACTAAGGAACGGAGTAAATATGCACATTATGTAGTTACCAAAAGCTGAATTAGATTGTTGTATTTGTTTTGACTTGTTTTATGCATCACTAATTACATATTTTTTCAGAATTTTTATTCTTATTATTATTCAATGCTTATTATTCTCTAATTTTTTCGCTATTAAGACAAGAATACGCTTTTAGTGAATCGACTTGATATTCGGTAAACATGAGATTATGAAGAACATTTTTCGATGAGTCTTTTGTAATCTTATATTAATTAAATGAAATATTGTACATATATCAGTTCCGCAGGTTACCGCTTCGAGTTAAGTTACACCATGTTTTAACATTTTATCCGTTTTCTTTTTAATATTCTAAAAAATAGAAATAATCGTGAGTTTTAGTATGAAATAGTAGTGTGAGGTATAAAAATAGTGGAGCTAAGAGAAATGTGTATATTTCGGTAATCCATTCATCCAGATATGAACGTTTCAACAAAATTTCCAATGTCATAATGAAATAACCCATACAGTATGTGTGAGTTATTTAATCTACATATAGTTAGTAATAGTTACGTACAGTTATGAACAGTCAGACAAGTGCGGATCTGATACCAAATATTGCTTCTAAATATTTAAATATGAATTTCAATTTATTTATGAATAATTTATTTTATTACTGAAAAATGAGGTCAATGCCTGCCACGTTAAAATATTATAATATTGATTCACTGATAATTTTCCCAAGCCAGTTTGAAATGTTTAAGATAGAGCGCTGAAGGCCGAATCGGCGAGATCTCAGGGCCCAATAAATTTGCATTTTAATATAATATTTTAGATTAGCAGTTCTGATATATGTTCGATAATTTATATTGGAGTCATTATTATTCCTATACTAATAAAGTTTTGAAATATCTTTTATAAGCCATAAACTATGTATTTTTTTTTTTTTTTTAGCAAAAATAGAATTCTTCACAACCTCTAACAAATAAATGACTAAATAAGACTAATAACCTTATGAACATAAATTTATTTATATTGTATACACAATAAATTGCCCGCGTGTACGTGCCTGTTCAAATTTGAGTAGCCGTAATCATTGTCATGAAAATTTCATACTAAACCAACTTTATTTAGGGTAATTTTTAGCAAGTTTTTATTATCTCCATTCCTTGGGTTATTTTGTGTATTAATGGATTAACTTACCTTTGAGTTACCTGACTATATTACTACGGTATTGTACCATCCCCAACTTCGCTAGTAGAATGGAGTGAAATAAATTACTACATTAATTTATTTGTAAAAATAATTACATACTTTGTAATCTTCATCCTAACTTTTTCCCAGTCCACAGCAAGTCTACAACAAGAAAATTTTAGCATTAAAACGTACTATTTTTGTAAAAAAAAATGTGAGACTTTATTACCGTTTTGAGCTTGTTCTTGGGAAATATTAAACAGACTGACCAGTACCTAATCTTATTTAGTATGTCAGCCAGTTAATAATCTCTAGAATAGAGACTATTACTATTCGTATTTTCATTTTATTTAATTATGTTCGCATTAAAAACAATATTAATAGAAAATAAAAATACATGCGTATAGGTGGGGTAACTCTGCTTAAGGACACTGGGTTACTAATCTATAGTTCTCGGGTTCCATGCAGTTTGTGGTAGATACATTATTTAATTATTATATGCTATTTACTATTCTGAAGTAATTAGTATTCCAAGGAATATGATACCAACCCCTCCGCGGGTTCACTCAGTAGGATAAAAATTTTCGCGATTAAAATACTCATTCCAGTACTGTGAACAAAGTAAAAAAAATGTATTAACAGTTGTTTGCGTATAAAATTATTATTAAAATAAGGTTACCTCTGGTCTAGTGGTTAGCGTAACAAACTACTAAGCCCAAGATCGCGGGTTCGTAGCCCGGCAGGTGGCCCTAGGATTTTTTTAAGGGAGTAAAAAATCCTTAGTTACGCCGTCCTTCGGAAGGGACGTTAAACGGGGGTCCCGAGCCTGTACGATGTCAGGTACTCGTTAAAAATCGCTATCCTAATTAAACCTGGATAGGCAAAATTTAGAGCTCCCACTGTAGCATCGTCCGATTAGCCATAGCAGCATAAAGTGACGTTAAATGAACAAACAAACAAACAATTATTATTAAAATGATATTTCTGGTGTGTTTATTTTATATTCAAAATAAAAATTCATAGCCATTATCAATAGCCAAAACACTTGAACAATGGAAATTCATTACTTGAAATTACTTTCATAAATTTTCTAGCGGTTTTAGTAAAGAATTGACAATTTATTTTCTAGCGTTATAACATTTAATGTTATAAAACAGCCAATAGACAATAGAGACAATAGAGTCTTATTTTTATAACATTAAACATGACTTTTTGCGACTAGCTTTTCGTATTCTGGGCCCCTGTTTGGTTTATTAAACCAATTATTATTATTATTAAATTTAATCGAGTATCAAAACATTATTAGAATAAGACCAATATGTGATTATCTTAAGGAACAGCCACTTATTTCTAGTGGCTGTTTTAATTTTGATTATTAAAACTTTACTGATGTAATTATTATTATTTAATTTGATATTATGTTTTGTTGATAAAAAATTCCTCATCATAGGAGACTGGATGGCACTGCTTCAGTGATAACGTAATGTCGGTCAATAAGGTCACAGGTTATCTGTTATCAGTGTTTTGATAATAGACAATGTGCGAATTGTGATAAAGTTCATTCAGAATAAATGCGAAGTTTAAAGTTATGTTGAAACATCTCCAGACTAGGCTCTGTAAAGTGGATAGCCCCAATTGATGGAAAAACCTGATGGTTGAGTGTGCTGTCGCCCTTATCACCACCCTACTCGACCTGGACTTGTACAGATTTTAGAATTTGAATTTTCTTAAACACATTTTCTAATAATACAAAGACCGCCCTATTATAACATGTAACTTTAATGTTAATACAATTATTGAGAATAATTAACGAAATCGTATATTTAATTTATGACGAAAATAATTTTTTACACTAAACATGTTTATTTAATAACCAACAGAAATAAGGACATCAATCGAAATAAAAAAAAAAGTATACTTTTAGTTAAATTACGATTTTATTTCCCGTGGGCTGAGAATTACTGATTTTTATTCCATTAAATTTTTTTTTTTGCATCAATTATTTAACCTTAATTATGATTATTTTTTTCCATCCCCGATATTCTATTTATCAATAATTACAATATACAATATACAACAGTATATACAATTTTAACATATTCTTGCAAAGAATTTCTAAAAAAGTGGAGGTACAAAGGGCCTCTTAGTCATGAAATCATCCCATTTAATAATAAAAATTAATTATTTAATATTTAATAAATCCAGATTTATGGTTTGAATAGTAAGTCATAAAAAAAGTATTTAAGAAAGAAATCTTTCCAAGGTAAATTCAGTCATGAGTAATCTCTGCTGTCTTATTTATTTGCTTTGTGCAAATAAAAACCAATCATGAGTGGCCATAGCGTTTTTTTTTTTTTGGTTTGTTGGTGAATTTTATCATCGGTATCTTGACATCTAACCTAGTTAACAAATATAAATAAGACAAAAATTTGTCATGTTTTAATTATAATAAATACTTTACATTTTTATTGTTTTAATCATTTTATCTCTTCAGCTCCAAACCAATCTTTAATCTAATGTTATATTTTTTAATTTTATTAAATAAAACAATAACAATATAAGGAAGTAAAAATTATTTTAAAGAAAAAAATATGGAATCCTATTACTTATATTTCCCTTTTCATATTTAAAGGTTTTCATTTAAGTTAGTATGGGAAAATTTAATTATAAAAATTTATATGTCATAAAATAGATCATATTTTAAAAGAAATAGAGTTTATTGGTTTTTCGTCACTCTTCATTATTGTCTGACAATTTAGAAAACTACCTTTGCGAAATCGGAGGCGGAGCTGGGGAAAGTTGATGAAGAGTTGCCATTGGTTACCAACGTTATAATGTTAATGATAATTATACGTTAGAATGATACTTGTTGACCTTGATATTATATGTGGAAGAAAGTGGTCCGGGTAGAGGTCAATGAATTTCTCAAAGAATTGGAGAAAACTTTATTAAGTAGCCAACGTTTCGACCTACTTCGTAGGTCTTCTTCAGGGCTATATGCAAAATACAGACAATTAAGAATAAAAAAGGGATACAAATATATTTAAACATAGTAAATATAATTTATTATAATGCAATCGGAAAAACCACAATCCAAAACCTTATGTTTCAAAAACTTACATAGTAAATACATAGTACTTCATAGTAAATATAAATAAACAAAAGTATGGTAAATACAGGCAATTGAAAAAAAAATGATAAATTGCATAGCAAGGTAAATATAAATGTTAAAATGTATGAGTGATAGTTTAAACAACGAAGTGCCAGGGAGGTAGTAAAATACATAATGAAGAATAAAATAATAATAAAACAGAAAGTGTTGAAAAAAATAAATAAAACAAAATAAATTAAAAAATACTCCTTTTTATTCTTAATTGTTTGTATTTTGCATATAGCCCTGAAGATGATCTACAAAGTAGGTCGAAACGTTAGCTACTTAATAAAGTTTTCTCCAATCCTAAGAGAAATTCATTGACCTCTACCCGGACCACTTTCTTCCACAGTTATGATGTATTATTTGTTATCCAGGCTATATTCCAAAATCGGGAAGTTTGGGGGGACACCGATTCAATTATAATATAATTACAGCCACGATGAGGACAAAGGGAATGTGAAATGAGCTAGGTAGTGAGGAAGGGCAGGACTTGCCTATGTCCGGCCGTCCCGAGGCGACTTCTGCGCAGTTCGTTTTCCAAAATGTCCTAACTCAACTTTATATGTTGGGTGATTTTTTTTTTTAAACCTTCAGCTTTCCATCGGTATATTATAATTCTATTATCCGAAAATTTGTTTTTTAGTATGGGAGACTATTATTTTATGAGGAGCGAGTAATATCAGTATGTAGGGAGATTAGCTGTCGATCTGTAGATTCGAGACGAGGTGATGCAGTTTTGTTATTATGCTACCTGCCTTGGATTAATCCTATGAAATTAAGAGACCCTCCTGGGACTTTATGAAGTGGGTGCCTTAAATTGGAAGAAAACCTGCACAGTCGGTGACTTGGAAACGGAACTGATTCATGGGTTGTGGTGGTAAAAATGAACAAAAGACTTCCAAAGTTTACATACTGAATTTATTTATATTTACTATATGCAATTTCTATTATAATATTGCAAATTTAAGTTAGTATTAACTGAATAAAAAAAAAAAAAGAAAGATTTTTCAAGTATTTTAAATTTGCATAGAAAACCCCTATGTTTTATTATTAAGAAATAGGGTTATTTGTTGATAATATAACCTACATTTTTTCAATAAAATACTTCTGTCCTACATTTTGTTTTTAAACCATTGCTTAGTTTATGTGGAAATATTATTATATATATTATCATTTTTCAGTGATATAACAACTATTAGTTATAGTTTTAGTTAGCAAGAATACGAATAGGTGGCTAGCATTTATGTAAGAGCAAACACAGACTATCACTTGGAGATAGCTGAGTCAATAAAAAACAACATTCATATTTTAACGTAAATCTGGAAGGAACCAGATATTTCTATATTCAGGCGATACTATCGCGTATTTTTTGATAAAGGATGAGTACCCAATCTTTTATTTTTAATTAAGTACAAATTTAAAAAAATAATTAGAAAGTTCTTATCATTTTATCGACTGCCTGCAAAAGATAACTAGTAAAAGAGTGATTTATTTATTTATGAAATTTGTAAATTGATAGATAACGAATGTAAGCAGGAATATTATAAATTAATTAAATGAATGTCTATCAAAGTTTCAAAATCTTTGTTTATATTCATTTTATTTTATTATTGAAATTGTTTATTAGCGAATGAATGTTTTTTCCGGAACATAAAACAGTAATTCAAGCTCTGAGGATTGACGAAATATGCATCTAAATATCCTAAATGTTTATTAGAAATCTAAAATTTCAATAATATGATGCATTTTTCATTTACTATTTTTGTGATGTATATCTTTTTTATTACATATTTCACTCATGGAATTGATTTCATGTTAAATTTGAATTAATTCAATTTAAGTAATTTTTGCTTCAACATTTTACATTGATATAATTTTTTTTTACTATTTTTTCATATTACAACTCATGTTTATTGCTAATTTCAATTTTAATTTATGTCTGGAGATGGCCTCGTGACCTATTAAGTGGAATTCGTTATCGAGTACTACCAGTTTCTCTACTTGCCTTTATCTCATGTCAATATATATCTTTCTGTTTACATGATGTATTATTGTTATTGTTATACAGTTGTAAATTTTAAAATAGTTGTGTTTGAAATAATTGAATTTAAATAATATACACCCTTAAGTTTCACCGATCAACTAACTAAGTAATTTCGACATTCTTCTCTAATTAGAATTTCTTTCTATCTCTCACCACTTCGTTCATTCATTATCTTGTATTATTATTATGAACTATATTTTTTCTTAACGACTCTTAACTGAACTGTTGGAAAATGGGTTAACAGTAAAGATTTAAGGAATCTAGGGGATCTTCGAAAATTTTAATGAGATAATATTTTATTGACTCGTGTCACCAGAATTATAAATTTAACTATATGTAATTTTCTTTTACAATGAGATTTAAAGAAAAAAAAATCGAAAAAGAATATTTTTTGAAACCCGAAAAAAATATTATGAAAATTCTAAAACAATTTTAAAAATATTTTTGGCATAATATTTAGGAGTAAAATTCATTCAATTTAAAAAATAAAAATAATAACAATAAGGATGATGAAAGTTAAATTTAAAAAATTAATGAAATAGAAAAACCGGATCAAAGACGGTGAAATGAGACAAGAAGAGAGGAAATTAATGCCAGGAGTGACAATTAATACTATTTCCGTTCTGTTGGAGGAGAGGAAATGTGCAGGCTTACCAACTTCAGTTTTCAGGCTCTGCTCCGTTTTTGTTTTAGGTTGTTTCTTATGAAATATTATTTTTTTTTTTTATTTCTAAAATTCAAAGTGGAATCAGTGGACTTCTGTTGTTTACTACATCAGATCAATACATGACAACGCCATTCCTCATGTTTCACGACAAGACATTGAAGAAACTAAACGAGCTGGATTGTGGAGTACTCCCACACCTACCTGATTCGCCAAAATTATCTTCTGTTGATTACCACCTGTTTAGAAATTTGGATAACTTCCTTAAGGATCAAATTTTTAAAAATGATTCAGAAATCAAAAACCTATTTTCATACTGCTTTTAATCACAATACCCGAGTTTTTTTTCAGTTCTTGACTGAATATGTGATACGTTGGAAAAAATATGTAGAAAATAAGGGAAATATATTGGAAAAACAATGTTTTGATTACTTAAAGATGTTTAACCGTTCATTTTAAAACGGACATTGCATATGAAACGATCCAATAGTTTGCAACCAAAATGAATATAAAATTAAAATAAATATAAATTAATAATAACAGCAATGTTTAAATACACACTGCAGCGAACTCACCAAGTTTCTCTATTTAATGGTCGACCTCAGAAGAAGGTTTTCTATGTGAATATTATTATATCCCCGAGACGCGTCGCAAATTACACCTAACCTGTTATCCGCGACAATTTAGATTCAAAATCAATGACAGCGCCTATTTAAGCCGGCCTAATTAATTATTTAAATACACAATTTAAATACAATCGAAAATCAATTATTCATGATGTTGTAGGCGTTCGTGGAAGAAGCTTTTACAAATTGTCCCGCTTTGAATAGAATCGAGGTCTACCTCAAACGTAATCGATAGTATTTGTTTTTTGTTTTTTTTATAAAATGAAGGCTTAGCGAGCCCATAACAGTTTAAAAGATCCCTCATCCATGTTCTTTTTAATAATAATACTATTTATTGCAAGAAATAATACAAAAGCCATTTGGCACATATTTATTTGTGATCTTCTCTTACAAACATCTCCTAAAGGATTCACGTGGAAGCGTGTATGGAGTGATGGATCTACTACACTCACTGTAGTAGATCCCTGCTTCAGAGATGCTTCAGCCTACTTGTCAGAATTTTGTAATGTTTCTGTCAGTAATGTTTGTAAATCTAGGTGTCCAGAAGTGTCATGAAAATTTTTGTAGAGTTTCTAGATTGTTTCAGTCACGAGTAGTATGCAGTTAGGTCTTCGTGTAATGATTCATCAGACATGTAGAAGGGGCAGTGAGTAATATAACGAAGGAATTTTGACTGAATGGTTTGATTGGTCTGTAAGTTAGATTTTTTCACGCCTTTGAGGCATAAGTCAATATCGATTTAAGTAGTATACATACATAGACGAACTAGGCATATACTATTAGAATAAATATAATTAATTCATTACATTATAATAATCTATCAATTATAAGCGAAATTATTCCTTAAATGGAAAAAAAAATTGTACTAAAATTGTTTATTTTTACTACCAAATATTATACTTATTTTTATTTATTTATTTTAATGTTATTTTATTTTATTTTTCTATTTTGTGTAGGGTTTCTTTTTCTTTTTCCTACTGTTATAAATATATTACAGCTTTTATTTATTATGTTATTCAACTTGCAGTGTAAATTGTTATACTTCAACATGTATTAAATAATTGTTACAAAAGTGCAAATTGGCAAATTCAAGGAATAAAACTTTATTTTATTTATTTTTAAGTAGTATATTGTATATAATAATTTTATTATAGTGATAGTTTATTTGTATGTAGTCGTCTTAGGAGTGAGAGTCAGTGATTCAACCTTTTCTTCAAATTAGTCACATTTGATTTCTATGCCATTCTTATTTCTATTGTAAGGCCCAAGCGTTTTTTTATCTGAATTGTTTGGGCAGTAGTGTATTGGTTTTAAAAAATAAAGCTGGTATTTTTCTAAGGTGTCAAACATTTCATCTTTTATTAGACAACTTTTATTTTAAATCTGAAATGCCCCATTTCTTGTAAGATGTTGTTAGATTTCTAATAACATTATAAATTCTGGATGGTTGACAGAAGGTCATTTAACTGTAAGAATTTAAATTGGATAGCAATTTCCCCTCGCAGGCATGTGCGACAAGCCTCCTTGTTTGAACAGCTGCCAAAAGACTGTGTTTGGTTTCCGATTGAGAAATCGACACGGATTTAGGACCATTGTCCTGATAACGCAGATAATGAAAAAGTATGGAAATGAAAAAAAAAATTTAAATTATTAATTTAATCCCGAAAAGAAAGTTTTGTAAAACATTTGAAAGGCTACAAATACACACACTTATACATAATCGTCTCATTAACATGTTATACTTTCCTATTTACACACAATTCAGCTATAGCAAACTTCATCGTATGCTAATGGCAGTGTCAATTTCGTTAATGATCACAAAATTGTTTTAGCAACTCGCAGCTTTAGTAAGAATATTAGGTAAAACCAAAAGTGACAGAATAAGAAATGAGAGGATAAGAGAAGAGCTGAAGGTTCCTAAGATGAAAACAATTTTAGACTGCCGACAACTTCGATGGTAAGGACACATATGAGTACCAAGAAAGTGTATGGAAAGCGAGACCGACTCGCAGGAGACCATGAGAACATACATGGAGGACATACAAGGACTAGGTCAGATAAAGGGAGAAGATAAAGCTGAAGGAACTGGCGTGAGATCGAGGTATGTGGACGAAGTGGCTGGAGACTCTTCAATCCTGAAAGGCTCAAAAGGAGGAAGAGAAAAAATTAGTGGAGCAGGAGAATAGAAAAAGTGGACATAATTTGTATAAGCACATCTTCAGATTTTTTTCCTCAGTATAAAAGTTTTAAATCACAATCTTCTCGTAGGGATTATGAGTAGAAAAAATGAGTTAAAAAAAGTTACTTGAATAAATAAAATAAAGTAAACTGACAACATAATCAAAACTTTCATAGAATAATATCAATAAAATAAAATAACAGCCACTTTCCACGGAAAGTGAGAAATCGACATTGCCTCTATATTTAGCAAGGTACTATAGTACCTACTTATACTCACTCCTGAGCATTACAGGTATATGTGTACGAGTACTCGTATGTGGATATATAAATATATATTTAATTTAGTATATACCCAATAACTTCATTTATAAACCCAAAGATCAAATTCCAGACTCAGGTTCAAAGGCCTATGTTGTAATCGATTTCCGTTCGTATCAATCTCGAATGAAGAAATTGACGAAAATACTTCCGATACCAAATTTAATTTTGTTTTGATTAACATATATACGTATTTTATTTAATTATTTTATATATTTGTTTGGACCTGTTTATTGAGAGCTTATAACCTCTGATTTTATAAGCATAAGGTAGATGACTTTAAGGCATTATTTCAGATAGATTAAATGGATTTTAGTAAAAAAATCGATTTGTAATTGTATTGTTTTATTCACAGTACTGTTTTACTGTAGTGTTTTACACAAACGATTTGTTAGTGACAAAATTATGTTGATGAGACAAGTAATCAGTAAGAAACAGATCTGCTCGAAAAAAGTTAAGAAAACGGGGTAACAAGTCTTCAACGAGAAAACCCAAATAGGTCGAATCTATTCGCACGTGGTTGAGATGAATGAATTGTGTTTTTGCGGAGTTCAAAAATATTTTAAACCACGGCAAAATTGAGAAAGATGATTTTGCATAGAATAACTTATCGCTTTCGAATAAAGTAAATATAGGTTTATTAATCAGATAAACTTATCAAAGAGGGAGGATAATTAAGGAAGTTTACAATGCTGACTATACTACTTAAGGAATGTCATAATTTTATGTTTTGTATATTAATAAAAACATAATTCCTTAGGTCATGAACTCATTAGCTTATTCAAAGGTAATATATAAAATCCAAAGTATCAATGTTTATTTCATATTATAACATTTCAGTAATTGGTTGAAATATTCGCCAAAATATAAGCAGAAAGTCTTAACTTCATACAAACAACAGCTAGAGTCACTAAGTTTTGTTCATCTCGAAGATGTTAAGAGTAATGGGATGGCAACATTTCGGGAATTTATAAGATCGCTTTATAGTTTGCTTAATCTACATTATTATTATTATAATTGAAGTTTTTTTCTTTGATATTATTCTTGCTTAATACTGTAGATTATTGTGGAATGGATACACGCAATACAATAAATTGATTGTATTAAAAATAGTTTTTTGGAGGAGATGAAAACATATGTATTCAGATCCAGTTATCATATGTTAATGTTGTATTGGGTTTATTAGTTATGGAATTGGTTAAATCTAGTTCCGGGTAACGAATGGAACCAAAAGCTTGTTCGAAAAACATTTTAATTCACAAACGTCATGGATAAATATTGGCTGAAGAGAAAGGATAGCAAAGAAACAGAATGGAGGCGTAACGATAGGAAAAAATCGAGGAGTAGGAGTCCTCCGGGAAACAGAGATTCTGACAGAGGGAAATCGGATCAAGATCGCGATGATAGCATCAACCGGAACAAAGGAAGGGGAAGTTTTTCAGTCCTAGCGAAGCTGGGGATCCGGTCAGAACTGCCAGAGCGCGGTTCGCAGAAGAAACTCTGGTCCAAGTCGACGGCGAACAACTGGGAGGGAACCAAGTTCTGCGATGGCAGGACTACGGCAAAGTTCCAGAGGCTGATGGGGATGAAGACTTCTATTTCGGAGGTGGCTAGAGAGGACTGCCTGGAGAAGCAGGAGGTCATGTTCAAGGAGATGGAAGCACAGTACGAGACTGCCAGGAAGGTGACTCACAAGCAGAGGAGAGCTGGGCTCGGCTTCTCGCAACCAGTCTAGTATTTAGATGTATCGATTAGGGAGCTGCCAAGTAACGATAATATTTATATAATATATCGAAATAAATTAATTTAGAATGCTTTTTATCCCTTCTTGAGTCTAGTATTTAGATGTATCGATTAGGAAGCTGCCAAGTTATGATAATATTTATATAATATATCGAAATAAATTGATTTAGAATGCTTTTTGTCCCTTCTTGAGTCTAGTATTTAGATGTATCGATTAGGGAGCTGCCAAATAATGATAATATTTATATAATATATCGAAATAAATTAATTTAGAATGCTTTTTGTCCCTTCTTGAGTCTAGTATTTAGATGTATCGATTAGGGAGCTGCCAAGTTATGATAATATTTATATAATATATCGAAATAAATTGATTTAGAATGCTTTTTGTCCCTTCTTGAGTCTAGTATTTAGATGTATCGATTAGGGAGCTGCCAAGTTATGATAATATTTATATAATATATCGAAATAAATTGATTTAGAATGCTTTTTGTCCCTTCTTGAATCAACCAATTCGATTAGGAATTGGATCGACCCCTTGTCTACATCCCTTTGGATGGCATACTCGAGTAAAATAATTCACCTACAGCTTAGTCACTTATCCCAATAAATAAATATTATAGAAATATGACTAATTATTATAGAAAATAGCGAGTGGAGGAGCTCAGTGGTAGAAAGTTGAGATGCCGAAGGTCCTGGGATCATATACCATTCGATAGCAGGCGTTTGTTTGAACTTTTGGCGACCGGAGAAGGAGCCTTTGAGATCTAGAACCCTCCAGAGCCTCAACCAATCTTTATAAATTGGGTACTCAAAATAAGGAGGGAAATCTGGCAGTTGATCGTGATATAGTACAAATCACCTCCCTGTACTATCGTTGTCCAGGAAACAGTACACTCTCTACTATTTTATTCCTTTTAATTTGAAATATCATTCCGGAATATTATAGTTGTATTATAGTTGGATATATAGTCTTGATTATATATCCTTACGTAAACCTTATAGAATTGGCAAGACTGGCTATCCTAATTACCAGACAGATTACCAAACAATCATCGCTGGAAGGTCAAGATCCGTTTCGTGGTTCTGCAAAGAAATCATAATCAAATCTTTAATTTGAATTAAAAACGATGAAATAATAGATGGCTTGTAGTAGCTAACACTACATAGTAGGTTAATGAGCAAATGCCAAAAGTTTGTCCTATAAAATTTATAAAATTTGTCCTAGCCTGACTTGTTAATATTTTGTTCTCAATAATATTATCAGTAGTATTTGTTTCATTTTAGTATCGAAACAAGTGCATTTTTTAAGTAAATCACAAAAGCCCATAAATATCAACACGACTAGCAAAACAATTTTATATGGTTTTCATAGAGAGGTTAGGAGATTAATGATAATTGATAAGGAAGATTACAATATCGATTTCCAGTGCATTTCATCGAATCATTATATCTCATCTATTAAAAAGGCTTTCTCAGAACTATTTTCAATGTTCATTGCACTTAATCCAGTGAGTTAGAAATAAATAGTCTAGATTTGTTATAATTAAGGAAATAAAGCAAAAGAAATGTTAATAAATAATTTTGTTTCAAAATTTAAATATAATTTTGAATTAATCCTTTATTATTATTTGTGTATTGTTTATTGATTTAACGCCATTTTGTACTGGCTGGAGCTAATCAGACGATGCTGCAATTGAAGTCCTAAATTTTGCCTATTCAGGTATAATTATAAAAGGGATCTTACAAGTATCTCACACCGGATCCGCACCCTCCCCATTTACGTACTTTCCGAAGTACGGTATCACTAAGATTTTTTTGTCTCCGTGATCATGAGCATGGTAGGTTGTTATGCTAACCACTAAACCACAGGTGAACCCCTATATTATTATCTTTATTAGTTCTATTTTCTAATAATTCTTTCCAGAAGTATTTTACACTAAATTGATATGAAAGTCAAATATATGTCATTGTAATAATATTACTTATGAGCAATGTTATTTCCGAGTGAATACAAATAAGATGAAGATGGATCTGTAGCCCCATTGAGTCGAATTTTGTCCGGAATTAACTGTTTTGAGGGAAGCGGAGTCTTATCATTCTCGTAGTTTTGGGCTTGGGATGGAGTTTTAAAATAAGCGATAACTCCTTTTCAAGCCCAGGGCTAACCTAGCTAGTTATTCACTTCAAAAATAAACCGATTCCGCTTCCTGAAGAACCAGAAATTAATTTTGAAGAAAACTAGACCTAACCATTAATTCGCAGAGGCTTTAGATGTTAGATATAAAATAATCACGAGTTTTTCCCGATTATATCTCTTAAAGTACATGGTTAAAAACGTACTCATGTTAAAAATAAATTAAAAAAAAATCATTGGCATTTTAGTACTGGTTATTAAGTAATCCATCCATATTATTATCGATTTGAAATCCAGCAATTATGGAACTCGCCTAGTCAGCTTTATGCAGTTTGAACCGGCTACAACCGGTTAAAAAATCCTTCCAGAGCTATGGGATTCTATTAAGAAGTTAATGTATTTGAGGAGGCTGGACACAGAACCGGTTATCCCGTCAGAGGATGGGATGTGGACAGCTTCCTATCTTCGCGTCATCGCCGATTTACAAGAAGTCGACAAGAAGGTACAGGAAAATGTTATTAAACTTCTTGAGCTCGCAGTTAACAGGTGGAATTCAGAAGGCACAACTCAGAATCTATTAATCAACAATCATATAAATTTCACTGAACTAAGTGGCATAACGCAAAGAAGAATATGAGGGATGATCACAAGCTTATTTCTTGATAATGTTTATGTCTACTTTTACATGCCGAATAAAAGTACAATCGTATCTTATACAGTAGTGCTATCTGGTGTGAAATGGCTTAGCTTTGTTTTATTGTCTTTGCAATATTCTGTTTATTTATTCATTTAACTTTATAGCGACAATCCTAAATTTTGCGTATCCAAGTATAATAAGGATATAGACCTTTACGAGTTACTGACACATCATAAGCTCGGGTCTTTTTACGTCCCCTCCGAACGACGGAATAGTCAAGGATTCTTTAATTCTTTACTTCTCTACCACCTGACTCTCTGTGAACCCGCGATCTTGGGCACGGTAGGATGTTATACTAACCACTACACAGCGGGTGACCTCTTTTTTCACCTTTAATTGCTCTTTTTATGTTCCTGCTTTTCCATTAAATAACATTTTTCCAGAGTAAATAAACAAATTACCTACGACTTTTTGAATGTTAAGGAAACAATATTGTAACTATTTACGAGACTGAGACTGTCATTGACTTAGTTTTCTACAACTCCTAGGATTTCCTGCTTGCTTGATTGAGAGCACACCTGTAGTACTTTGTTTTCAGATATACTTTACCCCATCACTTGTATTATTTACCATATTTCTTGTTAAGCACTTATATACACTGCAATATGCGATATTCAGAAAATAGTAATGAGGCTAAAGAGGGTGGTAATTCCTCACTTTTTCTGTATAATTTTTGATAAACAACAGTGGACCTGGCCTAGATTCCTGGACCATAGCCAATAGATATACAAACTTCCTTATCATCGCATCCGCCGAGTGCCGGATGAATACAGAGACACTAGCCAGTTGATGTTTGATGAATCAATATGCATCGGCCATCTAGATCGAATGTGCCTGATGATTTAATTGATGGGGAGTTTAATCATTGCTATTATTAATCAGCCATTGTATAATGGCCGGCATATTAGGCCACTACCGTTTCCGGTTTTGGTAACCGTTTGCTTGTCCCAGACGTTATTGATTAGGGTGCAGTTACTTTTTGTATGAACGAAACCGGTCCAAATCCAGGACTATACTGTATTTGTTGCTTTAGGTACGCCAATTACTTTTACTGGTTAAAAAGTAAATGTTTTTATTTATTTACTAAAATTAAATTTGCCGTTGCTTTTCAATCATTATACTGATCACTAAAGAACTATAGTATATTCGTATGGTATATTAATAGGAGGTATAGGTAAAGATTACTAAAGCAGTTATTAATTTTAATAATTTTTAACTAAAAAAAGTAACTGTTAATTTTTTAACTAGTAAAAGTAACTGGCGTACCTAAAGTAAAAAAGAAAGACTCAAAATTCAAACTAATATTCGTCATTTTTCTTTTCCAGTATACTTATGAATCCATGATTTAAAGATAAATATTTTTAAGATAAATATTACCAATAACTGATATCATGGTCCCGAGTTGGATCTATCAACTCTGTTGATAGTCAAGGATCGGTTTTGTTATTTATTTCAAGGCCATTTATGCTGCTTTGGCTAATCAGGCGATGCTGCAATGGGAGTCTTTAATTTTAACTGTCAATGACTGATGTGATTGAACTAGTTCGTCATTACGTCGTTCCTCATTTTCGGGTTTAATCGTGTTGTGTACGAGTTGCTATGCGTGTAGTCTGTAACAGTTTGGATCAAGTGAAAATTCAATTTATTTTCTTGTTTAAATTACCAATGAATTACAAATTTTACATTGAATAATTAAAAATAAGATATAAAAAATACTTAAATTTACTGGAGAATGGAAATAGTTGGAGGGTGCAGTCATAAATTAACACCAAATAAGTGAAGACTCATTTTTTATAAAAACTTTAAGACTTATTTTTTATAAAAAATAAAAACGTCTTCACATATTTGGTATTAATTTATGACTGCACCCTCCAAATAGTTCCATCCTCCATTAGATCTTACAGTCAACTATTTTCCTCTCTTACTTGAATTTACGTTTTCCTCAGATACACAACACTTTAACCTAATTGTAGGAATTGTAGAGTTGAATTTCGGGCCAAGACTGTGCTAGGGTTGGATCGTGAGGAGAGGGAAATTTTAAAATCGACAAGGATCAAAGGAAGTTAACATTTCCACAGCATATCTGACAGAGTCGGTCGCCTATCTTATTAATAAATAATAATATTAGTAGGTACCTATGTGTATAGGCTTAAGTATAGGTAACAATAGTATACCTATAGGAGCGAAACCTTTAACTTAAGTGTGTTGTTTGCCAAATCACCACCGTTGGCTTAAAAAAGTACAGAACACAATATACTTCATGGGTTCTAATGGTACAGTTTTTTAACCTGATAATTATTCTACACGCCTTCTCGACATTAATCTGCCATAATCTTGTCTGATTATTCACTGCACATAAGCCAGTGTCTGTGTCAATAATTAAGCTTTCAATGCGTTTTTCCTACAATTCTTACATTTCATACTTGACAATGGTGGATTGGAATCTTAGCTATGCTAATTGTTGATCCCTACATTCTATACATTCAATGCCCTTTTGGATATGCATTTTATGGAGTTCCGTTTTAGTAATAATAATAAAATAAAAATACTCCGCGATGTCCTTCAAAGACATATTCCCCTGACCCAGCGGTGATGTAAGTACTATAACAATAGTACAGCTATTAAACATCGGTAATGACAACTTTGAGGCCAGGAAGTCGTCATTACGCGGTGAGTGATTGCAGTTGAGTGTTTGTAGAAGTGGGGAGTTATTATGGCGCATTAGTTTATTAAATAATGACCTTTTATCACGGAACAGATCTTCTGGCGCCTCTAGTTAATTTGGTTGATAATCTACTTCAGAAATGAATAGACATAGAGAAATTTATAGGGGAAAAGTAATAAAAGAATGTAATATTTTATCATATTGTCCTATTTACATGATTAATCGGCATAGTATGTCCGATTCGACTTTCTTAGGTTGCTACACTATTGTGAGTACATTAGATTATTCAACACTCAACAGCATACCAATAGTCGGGTGGCAAGAGATGTTAGGTGTACATTTGGGTATTTTTACTTGTTTATATGTTTTCCTGTATCGCTACAACATACGAATGGTTTCGTGTTCAGTATATGGTAGATACTATACTGTTTCTAGGACAACAGTGAGAAGAGATGATTTGTCCATGATCACGAGCAACCGCCAAATTAAGGGTACCTTCCTTATAGAGGCTGGATGAGTCCAAAGAGGATGGTTGTCAACCGATAAAATAATTTATCGGCCATACTTGGATTTGAATCCAGAAACCTTCAGATTAGTAATTCAGGACTCTACCACTGAGATAACCCTCTCCCTGGGTACTTTTTAAATATATTTTTTCAGTCTTAATAGGTACCTATGTGTAATATTAATAGTTCTCTCCCGCAACACCCATTCTGGGCTCTCAGATCTATATACAGCATTCCACCGAACTGCAGCTTTTGACAGAGCTTTCCTTATCCGATCTTCCTCCCTTTGGAACTCTATACCTTCTTCCATTTGTCGTTCCAATCCTTCCAACCTTCAAATCCCGTATATTCCAGCACCTATTATCCCTAAAATTCCCAAAAAATCGAAAATAGTAGGGGATCAGTTTTAACTTAATATCCTCTTTATTCGATGAATGAATGATGTTTTTTGACGTACATTTGTATGTGTTATTATGTATTCATATATATGAGTGTGTGGAATTTAAACCACGTACATATGTATTATTAATGTCATGTAGATAGATATTAAAAAAGACAAAAAGGGATGAAATGTAAACCTCTGATAATATTGTTTAATTTTTCTTCATTTTTTTTGTTTTTTTCTTGGCATAAATTTGATATATATGTAACCATAAATTATTTCTCTTAAATAATTATTGTTAATTTATTTTCCTTTCTTTTCTTCTAATCTGTTCTTGAAATGCTGTTGTTGTAGGTAATTCACATTTTTTTTAATTCTTTCTCACTTATTTAATTACTTGTAATAATTAATTAAATATAACTTTTTTACACTCTAAGACATAATAGCTTACAATGTCTGTATCGTTATTCTATAGGGACTTGTCCCAGAATAAATAAAGGCATTATTATTATTATTAAAAAGAATTGTTTAAATAAAAAAGAGAAAATGTTAACAATTTGTCAAGAAAAAATATGCTAAAAAATAGAGCACAAATATCCAAGTCTTACCTCTTCTAACTTTATTACCATGAGCCCATTACTACCGATTTAAATTGTTTTTTTCTTTAATAAGAAGATCCGATACTTTTAATTTAATTTTTTTTTTAATTTTAATAAAACGATTGTTTTTCACTTGAAGCGATGGGTTAACTAAGTTAATAAGTAATGGATAAATCTTTATGAATCTGTGCCAAGAGTAATATAACCGTATAACATTTTATATTACGGATTCAAAATTTTGTTTACAAAAATAAACCACTCTTAGGCAGTTATCAGTAAATATAAATAATTATACAAGTGTTGCCTTCTTGACCCAAATTTCCCCATCCTCGAACCACCGGCACCAACTCCTCCTATCGTCTGCGGGAACCCTAATAAAGTCTGCCACCCAACGGGATTTGGACACGGGGCCTTCGACACAACCATAGAGATACTCCGCTCCCAAATGTTTATATAATAAATGAGCTTAAATACTTCGAATACAATTTTATTTATTTCATAAAGTTTTTTTACTTAATAGATTTTCCTTTGAAAACGGATATTTTATATGAAATGATATAATATGATACTTAACAAGCAGAGATATGGTATGGTAAAAATCTGGTATACCAAGGCTGGAGGTGATGTCTGTACCTACTTGATAGTCATCCCGAGCCATAACCAGCCGTTAAAAATAAATTAAGTGCTAAGCTATCTGCATGCAAAGGAGCAAAAGAATATTAAATCACTCTGACTTCATCCTCAATGAATGTTTTCTTCCATTGAAAACAATAACCTCCATTAAATATGTATCTCAGTCCTTATATATTAAAATCAGCCATATTAAATATTTGTATTCGCTGTCCTATATTCAGTCTGTTGTTTCGGAGAATTTACATATTTTATTCAGCAGTCGTGGATACTCTCTATACAGAAGCTGGGCGAGTCCCAGGAGGGTTCTAGATCCAATAGGATCCCATCTCTGGTCACTAACAAATTAAATCAAAGGCTACCAGCAGCGGGATTTGAACCCAGGACCTTCGACATGATAACCCTACCACTCAGTCACACCGCTCCTTCTTTCTCTTAGGAGTTGTAATTATGTCTTAAGGAAAAAAAACAGAACAAATTAATTTTAAATAAGGTGTTCCTAGATTACTCAAAATCATTTTGTTACTGGTAATTATCTTTATTTATAACCCCATGACGGTTAGAACCCAATTAAAAACAACAATCCAGAATCTGTTGCACATAATCGCTTGTCCAATCAGAAGGAGCGGTAACAAAATTATATTCTAGATGAGTTATGCCCTAAAAAAAAAAAATAATGGGCAGTACATAAATCACAGATCTGTCCAACAAGCTCTCAACTTGGGAAATAAAAATAAAAATAGAAAAAAAAATCCAACCCAAAACAAAAGAAAGACTCGCTATCCTTGAATAGCTAGATCTAGGCCAGTCGGAAGGTGATAAGGGACTGCCTTTCCATCTCTCTCTCTCTCTACTTTATATATATATGTATATATATATCACCGTTCAAATACGAATGCTATTTTTAACATAGTCAGCCTAGAAGCCTTAAAAAGTAATGTTATTTCAATTATAATATATTTATTTTTTAATATTTTTAACTACGATATATAATTATTTATTACGAAGTAGTTGAGACTAAGTGCAGTACATAATTTGGAGGGATTAAGGACAAAGCTTTAATTTTTTTAATCATTTAAATTTATATTTTATTTTAATATTTATGACCAAATAACCTTAGAAAATAACGACTTTTCAATTATAATATATTTATGATTAATATTATAGGTTCTACTATGCTGTATAATTATATATTACGAAGTATCTGAGACGAAGTAGCTTGCTTACTCGGAACGGCCAAGGACACCATAGAGCCCAAACAAACCTTCGCTTTGGCCATGTAAGGACAGCCTAAGACACCCACTTCATTCTTACACTTAGTTTGCTAATCAAGCTTTACATTTAGTTTGTTGAGGAGTTTATTTAAAGTTATGGCTAACTTTTTTAAAACAATTTTACCTAAACCACTATTATTTTTAAAAAAATGTACCACTACAATTCATGAAGAGTCTTTCTTGGTTCCAGTACGTGGTAGAGACTATAATGTTTCTTGGACAAAGGCTGTGGAAGGAGGTTATTTGTCCTAAATAACGCTCAAACGCCAGGTTTCCCCCTGTTTTGGATACTGTTATGTGTTAATCATAATTTCAAGTTAACAGCGAAAACTCTCTACAAAGAAGACCGACTGGTATTGCTGGTTATTCCGTAAATGAAAGGATTATTATGAAATTAAATTAAAAATGAACTTTCATAATCGAATAGTAGCTAAGCGTGGATAGCTTTGAGTTACTGAGCTGTATGCACTAGATAACCAGCGGTGGCGGACACTAAGGGTGAACGGAGTGGATCAGGAAACTATAAATTTAATTGAACTAAATGCTGGGAATAGAAAGAAGAATATTAAGGATGACATAAACCGAGGAGGATACGTGAGGAATGCCGATTAAAGAAGAACAGAGAACTGTATGAACATATTGAGGGCTTAGAAAAAAAAATAATAAAGAAGATATATATTTATATACGTATACATATATTTATTATTATTATTATACTATATGTATATATTATATTAGTAATATATGTTTATAATATAATATATAAAATTATGTTTATAAAAAAAACACTACCCGAATCCCAATAGAAGTAAGCGGACCGTCGTCGCTCCTACGCCCGTTGTGAGTTTGCTCCAGTAGTCCAGACTGTCTTACATTTTCGGGGAATAGGGAGGGTGCTTGAGAAATGAAATGATTTAGCAATGCAATAAGACACTTCGGTCAAAATATAGGATAGAGTTCTTGTGGAAAGACATGTTGATGATGATGAAGAGTGTTGCTGAGCGAGGCGTACAAAGAGGCCTCTCATGAGAAGACATCTGCAAGGATGGTTAACTAATTGGCGCCTAGATGTGATTTATGTCAACTCCTGTCAGGAGATTAGACACGTATCTCTGTGCGTGTATACACTGTTTTGGAGTCGTATATACAATGCATAAACGTCCATTGTTTGTCTTGACAATCGCATATTGTTGTGTATCCAATCCGAATAAATTGGATACAAGTCTGAGTAGTGGACGTTATCAAAATAATTAAGGAAAATATAATAATTAAGATTACATGTTCATTAGTTAACACCTATCATATAATTATTATTATGCGCGCCTTCATGTCTCCTTCTCTTCCTGCTCTTCCAGTACTCCTTCATTCGCTCACTATTGTCTCTCTTCAATCCATAAATCACAGACCAAAACAGGTTTTAACGGAATAAGCTCACATAAAATCTTACTTACACAAATCTCACATAATCAATAAAAGTACTTGTTCACTTGATACAGAATTTACGATTTTCGAATCTACAAAAGGCAAAATTAATAATTTCATTAATATTAATATGGAAAAATAGCCAGTGTCTTGATTGTAATAATGAAAATCATTATTTATATACACGTACATTTTTTATGTTTTCACATCAACCGATTGATTAATCCTTAAAGTGTGAAGATTAATCCCTCAAGATCGATTTGCATAAACTATGAATAAATTAATAGATAATAGCCAACTGGCTCTAGTTATTTATGAATCTGACATTTGTGCCTATAAGTTTTAAGTAGATCAATGCCACAACATGTCTGACAACACTATAAAATTCTTCTAGGTCAAGGTTCGTGTTGAAATTTCGAATTACTTTATAATAGTCTATAGGATAATTTTTGCAACTAGGTATATTTTTTACACAGTTAATAATGGTAATATTTTTTATAGGTAGCACAGTCAATAGCAAAAGCTTACCTTTTTATTTGTTTCTGTTGAATAATTTATGAGGATAAAAAATATATAAATTAAAAATAACGTTTCTTTACCGTTATGACATTTATAATCGTCTTAGTTATGGTTTTATTAAAATATTTGATATTACCCACTACGATTTTGAAGTATCTTGGAACTGGAAACAAACAAATGAATCTATGAGAAGGCTTATTTATTAAACGCTGCTTTATATTTCTGTTTAATAAAGAAAGAAATGTATTAAGAAGAATATGGGGTAGAGTTGCCGAAATTGAATTATGGAGAGCCTGGCATGGTGGTGGCACCGATAAAGAGAGACAGAATCAGATGGATAGGAACTGCGGAAAGAATGGCATACAACAGGTTACCAAGGAGGATACTCTTTAGTATAAGTACCGCCGAAGCGAGTACAAGGAGGATACTCTATAAGAAACCGGAAGGCAAACGAAGTAGAGGACGTCCTTGGATCAGATGGGTGGACGATGTGAAGGAGGGCTTAAAGCTTGGGGGTACAAGAATGGAGGAAAATAGCGCTAGATCGCTGAGATCGTTTGGTTCTTGCAGCACCCAGAATTATAATAATAATTTATTAGTTTGTTTTATTAATGAGGAAGGTCTGAATTTTAGTTTAGTATTCAATAACTGAATAATAATTATTAAATAATATAGCAAAAATACAAAAAAATAATTTATTTTGTTTTTAATGAATGGTTGACAGTAGATGTTATTTTATAATGAAATAGATCGATACCATGAAGAGTTAACACGCGGTGAAGAACTAAGATTACAAGAATTAATGCTGTGGACAATCCATAATAAAAAAGAATTAGTTCAGCTCACTTTGTGTTGCGTGCCTACGTTTCAGCCTAAGTTTTTTTCCATCTTCAGGTCTTATAAAAATAAAAAACAACAATCTCATCAGTAGCTACTCTGAAATCTACCTCTTCACCGACCAATTTTCAATTTTACTACTTTTCTTATGCCGAAGATCGACTCAATTTTAACTTTTCTCCGATATTAGAGCTTTAATACGAGTACAGTCTTTTCTCCTAAAAATCTATCACTTCCATGTTTTAGCCTATTATGATGAAAGGGGAAGATATAAACTGTACTATAATCATCATAAAAAAGCCACAATAAATCGATTTTTTTTTATTATTATGATTTAAAAATACAAATTTTTTAATATTTGTCAAGATTACAATATTCAACCCTTATACAGTGTTTTATCTGTTTGTTAATATTTTCCATTGTCATAATTATTTTTATTATAGTAATGTTTTCGTGTACAGTTATAAAAAGGGGAGACAGATCTCAGCCTTGGCATCAAAGAAGGTCGTGAGAGAACTTCAGATAACATCAAAAATCTATCAACCTTCGAAAATATTATATGTAAAATATATCCTGTATAATATGTATTATGCAAATGATACCTAATAGCGAGATTGATTAAGATAAACATAGTGCAATGTAAAAATAATTCGTATACAACTAAAAAACAATCAAATTATCCTGATATAATGAATAAAAAATCTACATTTTTGAAAGTATATCAAATTTGTGATTAGTCTATATTCTAATAAAAAATACATAAATATCACTTACAAATATTATACCTATTGTAGGGTAAGTCATATCATATAAATTAATCATTATTATTGCATCATATCGTTATGCAAGCATAAATTGTAAATTCACTACCCTCCCAAAGGAGAAGTGTGGAAAAGAAAATGTAAAATAGTTATCAACCAGTTTTCGAAATAAATAATTAATATAAATTATTTAATAACGTGTGGAGCAGGGTAGCTCAGTGGTAGAGCGCTCAGTTGCTTTGCTGAGATTCCCGGTTCAAATTCGGCTGTAACAGATAAATTATTTAATCGGTTAACAGATACGGACGGACCCTGTAGGATCTGCATCCCCCTGGAGCTCACTAAGCTTCTACAAAGTGGAAAAACCATCACTTAGTAGGGTGAAAACCAGGCGATTGAGCGTAATCTTAGAGAAATTACCACCTGCACAACCCTCATCTTATAAACAGTCTCTACCATTTACTAATCCCAGGACCCTTCATGGGTTGTAGCGGGTAAAGGATTTTATTTATTTTTAATTAGAATCGATTTATGATTTTACATATTGTATATGTTATATAACTATAATATTAAGTGTTACAAACATTACTTGGAACAGCCAAGGACGATTTCCATTTTTTTTATTTTTATTTTTTTTATCACCGTTCAAATATGAATGCTATTTTTAACATAGTCAGCCTAGAAGCCTTAAAAAGTAATGTTATTTCAATTATAATATATTTATTTTTTAATATTTTTAACTACGATATATAATTATTTATTACGAAGTAGTTGAGACTAAGTGCAGTACATAATTTAGAGGGATTAAGGACAAAGCTTTAATTTTTTTTAATCATTTAAATTTATATTTTATTTTAATATTTATGACCAAATAACCTTAGAAAATAACGACTTTTCAATTATAATATATTTATGATTAATATTATATGTTCTACTATGGTGTATAATTATATATTACGAAGCATCTGAGACGAAGTAGCTTGCTTACTCGGAACGGCCAAGGACACCATAGAGCCCAAACAAACCTTCGCTTTGGCCATGTAAGGACAGCCTAAGACACCCACCTCATTCTCACACTTAGTTTGCTAATCAAGCTTTACATTTAGTTTGTTGAGGAGTTTATTTAAAGTTATGGCTAACTTTTTTAAAACAATTTTACCTAAACCACTATTATTTTTAAAAAAATGTACCATTACAATTCATGAAGAGTCTTTCTTGGTTCCAGTACGTGGTAGAGACTATAATGTTTCTTGGACAAAGGCGGTGGAAGGAGGTTATTTGTCCTATATAACGCTCAAACGCCAGGCTTCCCCCTGTTTTGGATACTGTTATGTGTTAACCATAATTTCAAGTTAACAGCGAAAACTCTCTACAAAGAACACCGACTGGTATTGCTGGTTATTCCGTAAATGAAAGGTGTTCGCTGAGGAGCAGTGTTGAAACTAGTTTATTAATTTAAATAATTGAAGTTTTCTGAGCATTATTGATATATTTATTCGTAATCAAAACTCAGTAATTTTCTTAACACACAAACATTTTTTTTTTTAATCACTTCTATGATCATGAAAATACACAAACATTTGTATACCAATAAGTCTGCATGATACATTAAAAGCATACGGCATACAGTATGGTGCAAAAACATAGAATGTACATTATCATGTGAATGACATCTCTTAAATTTACAATTCTATTCTATTCTAATTGATATACATAATTAACTGATAACTCACATCATTCCTTCGCCTCAGAAACTGTTTTTTCCTTGCCCGAGAAACAAAGCCAATAAATTATTTCTTTACTTAATATAAAAATAATATGTGAAAATAATTTTTTCCCTTATAAATAAAATATTTAAACTCGTTTTTTAAGTAAACTACTCCCATTAATTAAGTAAGAAAACCTTTTTATAAGTTTTATATCACATTTTCACGTTTCTGGCTTTGGCCTTATGAGACTTTACGATTTAAAGAAATTTTTGGAAAGTTTATGCTTATTCTAATAAGTAACGCAAGTAATGAGTAAGGCAATGATAAATAGTTTAGATGGACTTAGAATTACGTGAACTTTATTAATAAATTGCACCATTTAAAATTTAAAAAAATAATATAGAAAATGATCAGGGATGCGGTGAATAAAATTATACTCATAAGATGCCGCATATTTTATTTTTTAGCCCTGATGATGGCCTACAGTTAGTCCGAAACGTTACCAACAATAAATAGGTTATACTTATCGATATGTTCAGTTTTATTAACCGCACTCACGGTCAGTTTTGTTCATTATATCTACTGTCGACCATTTCGATATCAATTTTTTTTAAATGTAATAAATAACAATAATATACTGGCCGAGGTGGTTGATCTTCTATGAGAATATTGGGGACCGAGAGGTTGGCTGACAGAGTTCTCGACCTTCAAGATAAATGGAAAGTGCAACCTCCATAACTTCAGGAGATGCATCAAGACTTAAATAGACAAACATTAGGCCAACCAAAGTTTGTTAGACATGATATAGAAACAAGAGTTGCAAGTGTGAAGTGTCTTCCCAAAGGAAGACCCGAACCTTCTGCCGAAGAAGGAGAGGAAGGAAGACGATCGAGAAGGAGTTAGAGGATGAATGATCACTGGCACGAAGCCAGAAGAAATGATGTAAACAAGGATGACATATTTTTCTTAATATTCATAGAAATGTTTTGTCGGCTTTTTCCTCGTTGCATCTTGATGCTATTTCTAGTAATATTATATACTAAATAATTGGTAAATAGTCTTTCCATAACGAAAACAAAACAAATAAGACCTTTTGTTTACGTTCAAAAGTTCTCTTGCAACTCCCAAGTAATCGACACTTTACTTAATATGAAAAAAATCTGCACGATGTTAGGCATCCTTGATTTTGAGTAGATCATTCCTATGAAAATGTACACGTTGTTGGTTTGTAGCTGACTACGCAACTGTACTTGGAAATCTAAAAAGTTGTAGTAAACTGTATGATGCGTAGTAGTAAAAAAAGAAAGTACTGATAAGCTACCTGAGTTATGTCAGAGGTTTGGTATGTTCAATTCAGAGGCACAAGGACATCTTGTTTAGCACAACATCTTCTGGAGATTTATCCTCGAAAGGTCTACAAACAAATAGCCTATGCAGATTTATTTTGAGAGGAGTTTGGTAATATGATGCCACATTTTCAGTTGTACGAACCAGTATTTTTAGACTTTAAATAAGTTTTTATGTTTTCTTATTTGATTTATTATTATTTTTTTTTGCAAACGTGTATTATGTTTAATATCATATTTTTCATAAATTTCGGAGGGTGGGATCATATTCTGATGAATACCCCTCTCCGAGTACGCCCATGACACAGGTTTGTAAAAAAATCTTTTTTAAAAATTGTTTTCATTTAGTTAACTGATCTTTATGTAGTCTTTCTGATTTCAAAAATGGCATTGGATTTTCTTCTATCACGTAAGACTTGCCTACAAAATAAAGTTGAAGTTATTGGAAAAAGTACAAAAAACAGAAAATTTTGGATTTGTTTTTATTATTTTAACATGAAGTAAAAGCAAAAAACAACAACGATACCTAGCTAAATTGAGCATAAAAGTGATGCAAATGTGTTGTAAAGTTATTATAAGTCTTTGTAAAAACGTTTTATTTTTCCATCAAAGCTTCTTTTGGTAGGTACTTTTTCGGCTGTGATCTTGTGAATTTTCCCTTTTTAACATCCAACAGTCTACCATCATGTTGACATTCCATCGACCTTGGTATCTGCGTTCCATTTCTTTTATATCTGATGGAAACGTTCTCCTTGTTCCTAACTAAAAGTCCCAAGATTTTCTAGAAAGTAGTCCAGATATGAGTGAAGGAAATGGACTCTGACCCTCATGCTGCAGTCCAACATTTTGTAGTTTTGTAATAGTTCAGCAACCAAAGTTTTGTAGTTTGGATCTTTTTTGTTTCCAAGAAAGCCTGTTACAACAAGTTTAAATGAATTCCAGGCATTTTTTTCTTCCATTTCCATTTTAGTGACAGAGCTTTCATCTTTTAAAAGTTTTCTGATGTCCGGCCCAACAAACACTCCCTCTTTTAGCGTCGGATATGCCATGAAACTGTTCACAATGATACTTGAAATACTCTCCCTCTTTGGGTAATGCTTTCACAAATTATTTCACTAGCCCCAATTTGATATGAAGTAGTGGAAGTAAGATCTTTTTAGGATCCACTAAAATTTGTCTTTTATCATTTTTAACTCCAGGAATAAGAGCCTTTCTGATTGGCCACGTCTGCTTGACATAGTGTTGTTTCCCGTGACGGCTATCCTATTCACAGATGAAACATGGAAACTTTGTTGACCTAGTAACATGGCAATAACTTTCAGATCCCCACATATGGTCCATTTATAGTCCGAGTAGCCAAGCTTATTAAGAACAAACTCAAGATTTTCGTAGCATCCTTTCAAATGGACTGAGTGGCAAAGATGCACAGATGCATATCGGTTACCATTGTGAAGAATTACAGCTTTCAAACTCCTTTTTTATGAATCAAATAAGAAATTTTCAGGTGAAATTTGTGACTTATCTAGGGGTGATTGATTTTTTCACTTTTTTTTCCATAATCAGCACAAGAATTACTATTAAACCCACCAGTTAAATATGCAAAAAAATTTCATCGCAGACCTGTGTGATCTTAATAAAATTGTTGGTCATTATTTTTAATAATTAATACATGTTAGTAATGCATATAATAATTAAAATTCTCATCTATAGAAGAAGACATAAACACCTTCACACTTGAACAACATAATAATCACACATCAACTAAAAATTAATAAGGCCAGATAACAAACTAGACCGCAATATCTAGAAGGCTGTGATCTGGAGAACTGTAATTTACGATAATACACAGTCATTATAAAGTTATGCTAGTTTTTTATAACAACTCATTTAAATAATTTCATGCAATTCAGAAAAGTATTTAAGAAATAATACTTTTACACTTTAATCGGATTTATAATTCGACCTACGGATCAATTTAGTAGGTAGCGATTTGATCAGTATCAAACGTGTTGATTAATTCATCAGATACCGTTCAGTTGAACGATTCATTCAAATGATTGGTTAATGCCAGTAGTTTAATTTCCTCTTTACTATATACAAACTAGTTTCATACATTAAACTTACATAAGTCGTTCGTGATGGTTTGGCCACTGGTGCGTGTAGGCTATAATTTAAAATAATGTGGAAAAGCTGCTTAAACCCAATCCCTTCACCTTTAGGTTGAAAATATTTTTAGGAAGTAACAAGTTATAGTTATTTTTGAACATCTATTTCATACCTGATATGCTAAAGTATAAATTAAATAAAATGTAACAATGTTTTTTATTCATTTAACGTAACTTTATGCTGCTATGGCTAATCGGACGATGCCTATAGTGGGAGTCTTACATATTGCCTATTCAGTTTTAATTAGGAAAGGGATCTTTAACGCGTACTTGACAATATATAACAATAAACATACTGAAATATTCACAGAACACCAAAATATTTAATTATTTAAAAGAAATCATCATGCACGAATTTATTTCAAAGTTAAAGATACCCTTTTTGAGTTATGGCAGAGAACATGTCGGAACGTTCCTACGAGTACTTATGTATAGAATAATTTCACACAAGAATTCATAACTTTTTATTTTCATATACCAATTTAAGTGTAATTTCCTCATAGAAGACTGAAAATACAAGAAACTGCTCGACGTTTTCGCCTACTTCAACATTTACTGGGCAAACGTTCAAAGCTCCCAATTAATTACAAAAGACTCATTTACATGACAGTTATCAGACCTATTTGGGCATACGGAGTTGAGCTTTGGGGCTCTACTAAACCATCCAATTCATCTCGTATCCAATCCAACAAACTCATCCATCATGATCTTAATATGCTGCTGATTTGGCCTAAACTAGATACCTATCCTTCCATGACAAGCTCCATACACACTTGAATCCTCTAGTCTCTCAACTTGCTTCCCATAATATTCCTGATAACCCTCCGAGGCGTCTGAAAATAAGATGGCCTCGAGACCTTCTACTATAGAACTTTATTGGAGTGCTAACAATGGGTAGTTTCTCCACAAGTGTTTTTTTTTAATGTCCTTTGTTCATATAGCAAATTTACTTGATGTAATATAATTACAGTTGTAAATATCCATAAATTATTCTTTAAAAAAAAAATGTAATGTTCAGCCGATACATGGGCTGTTGAAAATGAACTAAAGAAAGCAGATCCTCTTTATTTATAATTTTTAAAACAATTATTTAAAAAAGCAAATCAGCAGGACAACAGATGTTCTCGTTCGATACCCTAGCAGTATCAAAGTTGTTTCTTATTCTATACGCACCACCTCTGGCCAATATCATTGGAATCACTCCAAAACAAAATTCTTCTGCTTTGGTCCTCCAATCAGGACAAGTTTATCCCTATCAATAAGGATAAGCTACACACTGCATAGATTAATTAATAAGATGGAGATCAGCCAGCCAGGTACAAAGGAATATTAAAGATGTATGACATCATCGCAAATGAATACTGTATTCCTTTACAAACAGAATGTGTAGGCAACCTCTATGGCGGTGGTTATTCAACTAGTCCAAGATAAAAATCTAAAAACAGTTTCATAATAATAAATAGAAAAATTAAATATTTAGTTCTGTCATTTATTATGTAATTAAATATATCATATTTAACTGGAAAGATTCGTTGTTATAAATCATACTGAATACAAGGTTATTTAAACCAAGTTTAATTATTATATGTTTAGTAAGAATTCAGATTCGTCACTTTCCCGTGAAATTACTTGTTTTTTAAAACTTATTCATTATAATTATACATAGCCTGAAGGCTAAAAAAATAGATCTATCCCACAAGAATCATATTTTTTGATGATTCTTCTTTTACTTTTTTAAATACCATTTTCTCATAAAAAATAAACTATTGCATTAGTAAAGGTTTTTAAAAAAGTGGGAGCGAATTTCGTATCCGTTTCATGATGCAACACGGCGCACAAGGTTTTGGAGATGTCTGATTTTTTCATGATAAATGTGATAATGGGGTGTATAAAAAAAAAATGAGCGTTTTTAAACCAAATATTTGTATTATTATTTCTTTGATATAAAAACAGTATCTTACGACACACCACACTCCCTGGCGAGATTTGACTCAACAGCTTCCTTCAAAACCTCATCAATATCCATTAATGGTCGCCCGGAGCCCTTCTTCCTTTCCAACGTCGTATCTCCACTGCTAACTTTTTCATAACAACGCCGCGCAGTGCACTGGTCAAGGCCACCTTCCCCTTCATATTTAATAATTTCACGAGTTGCTTCAGCGGCTGTGAATTTTTTTTTTTTCCAGTAATGTCATTCAATTACGAGAATTTCGTAGGACACTGTCATGTTTCTTCTTTGAAATAAATAACTAAACTGAAGATTTTTTTGAAGAAGTCCAGAGTTAGTAAATAAGCTTAGAGAATGCTCTAAAGGGATTATTAAGTGTTGGTAAATAATAAATATGCATTAAAATATTTACAGACTTTTGAACTCCAGAATTTGATAAAATGGTCATTTTTTTTTATACACCCTTATAGATAGTGAACAATAAGCGGTCTCCTTTGGATCAAATGTGCTGATCTTCAGTATTTATATTACCTTATCTAACCATATTGTAACGAACATTATACTTTAAAATACAATAAAAATTAGCATACATTTTAACTAATATTTCAGTTATTCTTATAATTTTTTTCTTTCTTTTTTTAAACTGGATTTATTCTTCATTTATTTAGGGTAAGAGAAACAAAACCGTTTTCCAGTTGTTGTTTATTCATTAATTTTCACGCTTTAGAGACGTTTCGACACTATGGTGTCATTCTCAATCTTTTCTTCTCCTGCATCTTTTAACTTTAATAAATAAATTAACAATAATTACAATGCTATAAATAATTTAACATAAATGTCCAAAGATAAAACACTATAAGTATAAATACCTGGAAAGTCATACTTTTAAAAATTCTTAGGAGATCATTAGTCCTCCATGGTCAATAAATAATATTGCATTACAAAACCAAACTTTGATCTTTGAACCATCAGATCCTTTTTCTCATTTATGTGAATCATTAGACTTTAGTATAAAATAACAAATTATGTTCTAATAGCACATCAACAAAAATAATACAAAGTAAAAAATATTTTTTTAAAATTTATTTATTAGTATTTCAGTATTATTAACAGTCTGTTAATTAAGTGTTGGAAATTATTGTGTGAATTGGCTTGGTGTTAAATAAATATCTTTGGAGGTCTCATTTCAGTGAAAACAGTACCTTTGTGACGGAGATAAGTCACGTGATGATTTTTTAAATAAGAGATTTACAGCAACAGAGAGATACACTTCTTAACCAAGTATCTCAATATGAGTAGACAAAATGTAAGAAAATGATTCACCAAGTAAAAAAGTTATATGAATGATACCAAATAAAAAAATAACAATCCTAAAATAAAAAGTATCATTACTCTCTAAAAACAATCATTAGTATAAAAATAAGAAAAATCATTTTTTTATACTATAGGAATGCGTTCAAGATGATCTATTGTATTTAACTTAGTTTTCTTTATATTGATTGATTATTTATTTTGCTATGGTTTGATAGGTAAAACTTTTTAAAGTTATTTTAAAAAATATATATATTCTTAATTTCTTTTAATTTAATTTATGATTATTATTTTCATTTTATTTATTCATTTGACAATATATTTCATTAGTTTATTTTTACCTTATATATACTGAGTATATGTGTTTCTTATTTTACAATGTATATATGGTGTTCATATATACTTACAGCCCTAATACTATAATTGCCCAAGGGTAAGGAAGCATATATTTTAGAGAAAAAAAGCCTTTAAATATCCAAAGTACTGGTAAATAACTAACCAGATACTATTTCACCAATTAAGATATCATCAAAGCAAAAAAAAAAAAAGTAAAATAAATTATAGCAATTATAGCACAGACAAAATTACAGAAAAAACTTATATATTTTAATCTCTCTATCTTATCCTTAAAATATATAATGGAAATAAAAACTAATCATATTATGTATAATAATGTTGCAGTGAAGATGGAGGAACCAGAGGAAAGGCGAGAAAGGAAGAAAGGATTCTGGCACACGTTCAAGAAGGGTTTCTTGCCCATCATGACTGTTGTTTGCACCGCACTCGGTGTGATGGTTGGGCTTATTCTAAGGGCAAATTCTGAAGGGAAGTAAGTTAATCCATAACTAAATGAAATGTGTTCAAGCGCCACAATAATGTTTATTTTTGTGTATCGACTGCTCCTGTTTTTTTAGAAATTTATATTTTAGGATTTCAGCCTATCTGTGCATGTTTACTAAATTGAATATCCTGCCCTAAATAACTGAAAAAAAAATTCTATAGACACTGCCACAGAAATCATTCCTAAGATTTTAGTACATTTACCAAAACATTCTAGATGACCATTTAAATCTAAATAATTATTAATTAACTGCAAACATTAATATAACTATTTAAAAAAAAGTTCAAAATCAAACTAATATAAGTAAATAAGATAATAATATAGTTTTATTTATTTTTTTATGAACCATCCACCCAGTGGCAAGATAAGTTGTATGAAGAAGTTTTAATTATTATTGTAATTATTTTTATTAGCTTGTTAATAACAAATGTCCTTAATATATAGACCATGGAGGCCGAGATATGTGATGTACATGCAGTTTCCCGGAGAACTCTTCTTGAGGATGCTTAAAATGCTCATCATTCCCCTGATGGTGTCCTCAATCACAGCTGCCGTCGGAGGCTTGGACCTCTCCTTGTCCAAGAAGATCGGTATGAGGGCTATCCTCTACTATGCTGCTTCCACCGGTTCCGCCGTCATTGAGGGAGTTATCCTGGTCACCCTTATCCACCCCGGAAACCCGGACATTTATGCCACTCCGAAAGATCTTGGAGCTGCAAGGAACAGCACCACTATTGACACACTCCTTGATCTGGTCAGGTAATATTATGGAAAAAAAAATTAATGAGAGCAAAAGCCACAAATCCCAGCATCATTAAGGAAGATGTATTAACTAAACATTATGTTGTTTACAGAAACATGTTCCCGCCAAATCTGATCCAAAGTTGCATTGCACAGGTGAGTAATGCCTTGGAATTATCATCTTTACACATTTATTTATTATCTAAATCAATATTAATATCAATACCTAAACTTATATTTAAGAATGTTACTTCCGACATATTATTAGACACCGATCAATAAAATATATTGATGGGCAAATAGCTACTAATTACTCTCTTAGTAGATTACCTGGTCAACAGTATTTTTGTTAAATGTATCTCTGTAGCTGTCTCATATGTATTTTGATGTGGTAATTCCGAATATGACCATCAAAGTTGTCCATGGGGCTCAGATTTTTTGTAATTTTAAATTTTGTAAAAAAAAAAAGTGATATTTCATAGCTATGAACATGTCTTGATTAATATATTCCATTTATTTGCTCTAAATAAGGCTCACCACCAATGCACGATAATATTGGATGCAATAGAGATAACAAATAAACTCTTAAAGCATGTTTAGCCAACAAGTTTCAACAGGCTCAGTCAAAACAATGGCCCCCGGACACGGGTCCTAACATGAGCCCCCTTTGGACTCTTATCATCAGTCTACATCTGTTAGCCGGCCTAGTTAGGTGCCTCTATTAATTTAGTCAGAACAGAACCTCTTAGCATCTTCAATATGCCGCGAAATTGTGAAAACCATCCAAATAATTTTTGTTATGTGTTTGGTGAACTAACTTTAAAGAGTCAAAGAAGAAGCATTATTCCCTTAGTAAAAAAAGCATGCATATAGTTTTTATTTTGGGTGCCAATTTGATGACCAGGACAAATCTTGGGCGCCTCATATATGCTGTGCCTCCTGTGTTACATTGCTTTGTGGCTGGGTTAATGGGCAGTCACGACAAATGTCCTCTGCTGTTCCTATGGTGTGGAGGGAACCTCGGGACCATTCAACTGACTGTTATTTCTGCATCACAAAAATCACTGGAATAAAAAATAAATCTAAAAAGAATGTTAAATATCCCAACCTCCCCTCAGCTATTAGGCCTGTTCCTCACAACAAAGATCTGCTAATCCCAGTGCCACCTGAAGATTGGAGTTTACATTCAGAAAACATTAGTGCGGAAGGTACACCCTTAAGATCAGAAACAGATGATACTGATGACCCGGATTTTCCTGTGGGGTCTTCAGAACCACACAGAATCAATCAGTCTGAACTCAATGATCTAGTTCGAGATCTTAACTTATCAAAAAATCAGGCCAAGTTGTTGGCATCTAGATTAAAAGGTTGGAACCTACTTGAGAAGGGAACAAGAGTATCTACATATCGCCAACGGGAACAAGAACTCCATCGCTTTTTCTCTGCAAAAGATCATTTAATATTTTGCACAGATATTGATGCATTAATGGATGAATTAGGATATAATCATAATCCTAAAGAACGGAGGCTCTTCATAGATTCCTCCAAACTTAGTTTAAAAGGTGTTCTCCTTCATATAGGTAATGACAAGCCCTCAATCCCCATTGCCTATGCAGCCCATATGAAAGAGACATATGACAATATGAAGATTTTACTGTCTGAGATACAATACCAAAAGCATTCTTGGAATGTGTGGAGCCTCAAAGTGTTAGAACTTTTGTTAGGTCTTCAATCAGGTTATACAAAATTTTGTTGTTTTCAGTGAGTGAGTGGGACAGCAGAGATCACAAAAAATCATTATATAAAGAAGTAATGGCCTAAAAGAAACCTTGTACCTGGAGAAAAAAATGTACTTTTCGAACCACTAGTAAATCCAGAAAACTTTTATCTTCCACCATTGCACATCAAACTTTGTTTGATGAAAATTTTTGTTAAGGCACTGGATAAAAGTGGCCCTGGATTTCAATATTTAAAAGCCACATTTTCTCGAATCATTGATGCAAAAATAAAAGAAGGTGTATTTGTTGGTCCACAAATAAGGGAGCTTATGAAGCATCAAGACTTTGAGGAATGTTTGAATGGAGCTGAAAAATCAGCTTGGATTTCTTTTAAAAATGTTGTGAAAGAATTTCTTGGAAATAAAAAAGCAGAAAACTACAGAGAGCTAGTTTCCGATCTTCTACAAAATTATAAGGCGTTAGGGTGTAATATGTCTCTGAAAATACATTTTCTTGACTAGCATTTGGATTTCTTTCCCGAAAATCTTGGGGCTGTGAGTGATGAATAGGGTGAGCGATTCCATCAAGAAATATCCACTCTGGAGAAATGATAGCAGGGACAGTGGAATCGAAATATGTTGGTGGACTATTGTTGGTCTTTGAAAAGAGATGTACCATCCGCAAAATACAGCTGGAAATCATTTAGGCCACATTTTGATTTAAATTACGGTATGAAAGCTGATTAAATAAAATTGCTTGTTTTAACAATATATTATTTTTTTTGAATTTATTTATTTTATTTTATTATTAGATGTTATAATTTTTTTTTATTATTTATATTTTTAAAATATAATTGACCGGGAAGCGAACCAGGATGGCTGAGGTGGCTAAGTACCATGACGGATACGTGGGAGACCTGAGTTCGAGTCCCGGGCCTGGTCATATCTTTTCTTTTCAAATAAAATATTTAAAAATATTATTTTTTTATTTTGAAATTACACAAAATCCTTGCCCCTAAGACAAAAATGCTTTTCGAATTTGCGATTAGAGCACCAAATTCTAAAAGAAACAGCCATTGTAATTCATTTAACAGACAAAAAGTTAAATTTTGTTGTCCACTGTCATTTATTATAATTATTGATGATTTTCTACCTCGTATGATCATACCTATTCTGCATTATGCATATGATATCAAATGCTAACTATGACTGATTTTTATTGCCTGATAAAAGGATTATATCGAAGCTTGCATTGAGTAAAATTGTAACACAATTTCATTTTAATTTTGGAGATTATATAGTAATTATATTTTTTAAATAATTATTGGAAATATATTTTAATTCTTTGTTATTTTGCAGTATAGGACAGTTTTGACGCCACCAGTAATCAATGGAACGGTCGATGGAACAGGTACACCAGCTTTATAATGTAGCTATATTGGTATCATTAAATGAGACTAACGAATTTCCTAATTATGGATATACAATAGTCAATATTTAAAATAAAATAAAAATGTTTTTATTTATTAAGTTAAAATAAAAATATTTATTCATAGTAAATAACAAAGCATAATGAATAATAATATTTTAAAAATCCGAAAAAAAAAAAGATTAACAGAGTTTCTTTTCGTGGATCCATTATCAGTCCTTTTCATATGCTAGATTTTTTTTTTAGTCTATAAAATGAAGTATGATACTCCTGAGAGAAATAAAGTTTTCACCACAGATTAAAAGTAACTAGTTATTAGATAGTGAGTATTTATTTTAATGAACTATTTGGTTTTTCAGCTGCCTTAGAAAACTGGAACATATCTGGACAATACGATGAAGGCTCAAATGTATTAGGTTTAGTGATCTTTGCCATCGTTCAAGGTATTGCTATCGGCAGGATGGGAAGAATGGGAAAACCGCTTTTAGACTTTTATGAAGCACTTGGAGAAGTTACCATGCTTATCACCAGATGGGTTTTATGGCAAGTAATTGTAACATTGTAAATATGTAATTTCATTTCTTGCAAATAATTATGTTCATAAAATGACAAAATTTTCCTTTGGGTTGTTTCAGGCTATCACCAATGGGTGTGTTTTTCCTTGTAGTTTCCAAAATTTTAGAGGCTGAATCATTTGCAGCGATGGTCGGGCAACTAGGATTGTATTTCCTCACTGTAATGGTTGGTTTGACAATCCATGGGCTGTTTGTTCTTCCAATGTTTTACTTCATCTGTTGTAAAAAGTTTCCATTTAAATTCATTGCTAATATGGGACAAGCTGCTATTACGGCATTTGCTACAGGCTCAAGGTAGTGCTAAAATTCACTTATGATTAATCATTTTAAAAAATAGTAAAATATTTTAATTATTCTACAAACTGAATAATTATTATTAACTTCAGTTCAGCATCTCTGTCAGTCTCTATGCAGTGCTTGGAAGAAAAGAATAAGGTTGATGTGAGAATCAGCAGGTTTGTTATGCCGATTGGTGCAACCATTAATATGGACGGTACAGCTCTTTACGAAGCAGTTGCTGTGATATTTATCTCTCAAATTCGACAGATGCAACTCTCCATTGGCCAGCTTTTTGCAGTCAGGTAATAACTATTCATCTTAATAATTAGGCTGTTTTGTTATTAAATAAAAATAGTACTTAACCCTTTAGCGACCGTGAACTAATATAATAGTCCGAGTGCACCGTGCCGTGGGGACCGTGGACTATTATAATAGTCCGGTGTCAGGTGGGCTCCACGGACCATGGACTATTATAATAGTTTTGCTTCTCCGGCGTTTTTAGACCGTGAGCTACAATAGTAGTTCAGTTCCAAAGCCATCTAGGTGCCCGCATGACAAGCTGAAATACTTTTTCTTGACATCAGATGTCGTACAAATTCACTTTTGGCTATATTATTTTTCGTAAAGTGTGTCTGTCGTGTTTCGGCATTTATCACACTCAAAAGAATTTTTAATTGTATAAACTTGTATATAGACATTTCAAAAAAATAAAGTATATGTATAAATTTGTATATAGACATTTCAAAAAAATAAAGTATATAATTGTATAATTTTTTAAATAATTAAAATTAATTTACAGTAATTAAAAATTTTTTTTTTTTTTTTGTTTATAAATTCACCAGTGCCAGTCCATTCACCATTCCAAGTCCGGATCAAAAAGGATGATGGGAAACTATAAGGAATTAAATAAAAAAACATGATTTCAGAGTCAAAAAGTAATCGGTTCAGCGGGCATGGTTGACTTTTCTACCACTCAGTCCAGCCAGCCCGCTCTGACCCGGCCGTATTCGGTCGCTAAAGGGTTAATGATTAGTAACTAAGTATACACAAACATCTGGTATTACAACAAAAGTATAGAATACCATCAATGACCTAACAATAACTCTTCTCTTGATTCTTTTTCATATTTTTATATTTTTTTTTAAAAAAGGTTTTCATTTTTGATGAAGTTAAATATATAATAGCACAACACCTGATGATTATAATATTTTGATGAAGATAAATATATAATAGCACAATGCCTGATGATTTTAATATAAAACATATTGAATATATATCTGCTATCTGTTCCATATGTTGTCGCTTCAAGTTGAATTACAAGTTTATTCGTTCCATTTTTAATATTTTCCAAAAATACAAGTTATCTTGAGCTTTGGTACAGAAAAGAGAAGTTAATTATGGATAAGAGTAGATTTGGGGATCATTTCATCTATTTGAAATAAATGTTTCAACTAACATTTCGAAGTATAGCATAACTAACGTTTCAACCTGTTTGTTGAAACGTTCATTTTTAGATGAAATGATTATCCAAGTATACACATTTCTCAAAATTACATTCTCTTTTCCATACTAAAGCTCATGATAATTTGTATTTTTGGAAAATATTAAAAGGGAAACTAATGAAAAGTTAAAACTCGCGACAACTCAAGCGAGATCCTATGAAATTATTATTTTCTTCTTCTTTCTCTTCCTCCTATTGTGCCTTTCAGCGTGGAGGAGCCTCCATCCATCTTGTACACACATCTCAGTCTCTCGCCAATTCCTTCAGCTGGGCCAGGGTCTTGCCTCTTTTCTGAGCTAGTCCTTGGATGTACTCCAAGTATGTTCTCCTAGGCCTACCACGTGGCCTCCTGCCAATTGGCCTCGCTTCCATAGACTTTTTTTGCTACTCTGTCTTTCCCCATACCATCAAAGTTGTCGCCCTTCCAGGGTGGTTTTCAGAGAAGGTACCTTGAGTTCCTCTCTTATTCTCTCGTTTCTTAATCAATCTCTCCTGGTTTTACCCAAAATTCTTCATAGAAATTTCATTTCCACTGCCGTTATCCTACTTAAGTGCTTGTCTTGGATGACCCAGCTTTCGCCGCCATAGAGCAAGGTAGGGAGATATACTGCTTTGTATATCTGGAGATTAGCAATTTTTCCTACTTCTCTCTTTCCCACAATATCATATCACTCCTACATCTCTCCCATCTCCTTCATCTCTGACCACTGTCATAACCTTGCTCTTGCGGCTGTTTATTTTCATTCCTTTACAAACGAGTTCTTCTTGCCATTCTATAATGGCCTATTGCAATTTTTCCTGAGAATCGGTCACCAGCATGATGTTGTCAGCGTATAGGAATGCCTGTACTTGAACTGTCCTGATTACCGACTGCAGTCCAAGCAGTTCTTCTTCAACATATTTTGTGGATTTGGTCCATAAAGACAATGAACAATAATGTGCTCAAGCTATTCTTTTGTTTTACACCGCGTTCCAAGAGAAATGGCTTGGATTCTCAGCCACTTATATGTACCATTCCTTTGGGACTTTGGTACGTCGATTTGATTGCTGCCAAAATAGTGTGGCTTCCGATCTATCCTGCACCAATTTTAGGAAACGTTCATTTGTCTCGTCGCAGATCCCTACAAAAACCCATTAATGTGGCTGTCTTATCATCTTGAACCTCGCGAAATATGCTTTTTAAATTGTACATTTTCACTCATATAAAACTCGCTGTGTAAAAATCATATAATTGCCAATTTACATGTTTACTTCACATGTGTTTATGTTCATGAAATTCAATAAATTCTAAAGTGGTGATACTGTAACATACAAGTACCAAAAAATAAAATAATTTTATTAACAATATTGGTGCTTTAAACAAACATTTTTTATATTTTTATTCTTATCTAATAATTATTATTTCTAGCATTGCTGCAACTTTAGCAAGTATCGGAGCAGCGGCAATACCTCAGGCTGGCCTTGTAACGATGGTCATGGTTTTAGAAACAGTTAATCTCAAAGCTGATGACGTCACTCTTATATATGCGGTCGACTGGCTTCTGTGAGTATATTCACAGATTATTAACTGACATCGTAGTGTAAAAATTGAATTTAGTGAATTCAAATTTTATTTTTATAAATTGAAATTGGATATGTAATACTTCGGGATTGGAGTAGCTCAGTGAATAAGGCAGCTGCCTTCATTTCTCATGGACCTACATTTGAATTCAGCTGCTATAAATAATGATTTATTTGGTTGTCTTCGTCTTATCAATCCTGTGGATTTCAGGAGACCTTCCTGCATTTTACCCAATGTCTGTACAGTAGACACAATGTCTTAGTTGTCCAGAAAATTACAGCAGTTGGATATGATCCTGGATTAATCAACAGAAATTTAATTTCATGGCGAAATTACCAATTCTGCATCATTACTGATTGACCATTTTGAAAACTCCAAGGATTAAAGTCAAACTACTATAAACTATTACAAATCGATTATCTATTTTTAAAATCTAGGATTATTTTATTTTAAAAACTAAATGTTGAAAACTCTAAATGCAATACAAAATGCCACATATAAACTCAATTTTTTATGAAGATGAGATAATAAAAAATTCTTCAGTGGAAGTGTTGTAGAAGATCCCAGGAACATAATTTGTTTATTGTTAAAATTAAACTGCATCCATTACAATGAGTTTTATAAAGTAGCTTTATTAAAAATCATTCCATTGTTTAAAATTAAACGGAGAACGGAGATAGTTGGGGGGTGCAGTAAAAAAAAAACACTAAATAAGTACTAGACTTATATTTAGTAAGTGCCGACGTTGTTAGTTGACGATTGTTAGCCGGTTCACCCTACGGCTCCTCTTTCCAAATCGCCCTGAAGATGACCTACACTGTAGGCCGAAACGTCGGCACTTACTAAATATAAGTCTAGTACTTATTTAGTGTTTGTTTTTTTTACTGCACCCCCAACTATCTCCGTTCTCCATTTTATCATCCAGTCAACTATTTTCCTCTCATACGTTTAAAATTAAAGATTTGTTAGGAAATAGTAACATGTCATCATATCCCAATGAGTAAACATTTATATTTTATTTCCAGTGACCGATTCCGAACCACGGTGAATGTCATTGGAGATGCTTATGGAGCTGGTATCGTTGAGCATCTGAGCAGGAAAGAATTAGATGAACTACCACCTCTCGAATCAAATAAACGGGATTAATTATAAATGAATGAATCAAAGGCAATGAAATTTCTTTCATTTATTGGAAAGGGAACAGGGAGAGTCAGCACAGTCTTATGTAGATATTAACATACTAAGAATCAGGGAAACTTTATGTAAAACGATACCAGTATGAATTTTATAGATAACATGAAATCCAGTTAAGTTTTTATTAACTGGTTAACAGAATACATAAATGTATGACAGATGAGTAGATAAATATAGTAAATTTTCATGTTCAAAGTTTATAATACATTATAAACTGTTAGATAGTCGTGGTTGTATTCTTTTTAAATGAAATTTTAAAATATAAGAAATTTCAAAATATATGAAGTTTCAATTATACTTATTTTCTGGCAATTAGCAACAATAAAAAATAATTAGATATAATTTTTCATGATTGAAATCTCATAACAAAAATTCAAAATGAATACTTGTAAAAATTTAATGTAAAAATTGTTCTCTCATTGATTGAAATTTTTCAAAATTTTTAAGTTTAGAATACTAATTTTGAATGGTCACAAGAGAACATTAACAAATTGGAATTCCTTTTGTAGTATTATAGTGGTTCTATAAGACATAGTACTTACTAGACATACTGTTAATTATTTTTTGTAATATCTTTTTTTTATGTAAGAGATATTATAAGATAAAGATTTACAAACATACCACTCACTCTGTTGTGAAAAGTACCTGAGTAATTCGATATATATTGTTTAATGATGTATTACTTAAAAAAAAATAATTATTTTAAGTTGAAATATATGCATTTTTCTTCAAAAATATGAATTCATTTATGGATATTAATCTGAACATATATATCCAGTGAATGAATAATTAAAACCGGCTACTAAAAATATTAGCCAATAATATCAGTAGCTCACAAAATCTTTTTGTTCTCTTAAATTTTCATTGTAGTTTTTTGATTAGGGAATGAAATAGTAATTGTGAGCTATAGAAAGCTTGCTTTAATGTTAATATTACGTTATTTATAATATTTACCAAACTCAGAACCCGATCTTCTTAAAGTTTTAACTTAAAACTTATATATGTACTCTTAGAGGTTGTGTTTTCCTTTAGAATTTAATAGTCATTTTATTATTCTGATCTTGCGAAAAATATCATTCATGATTTAAAATGTATTCGATAATTTTATCAAAATCACTATTGCCTCCAACAAAAAACAATTATTGAAACATCTAGTCTGTTAAAAGTCACTGCATCCCATATTAAACTTATCAACTATACATCTGAAGTTAGCACAGCTTTTTAGTTATAATGCCAGAGTATGCATTTTATAAATGTAGATTATTGTTAAAGTTACGGATAATGTTATGTTATATATCTGACTTAACCATTTAAAGATTGTTGTAGCATATATAAATAATCAAATTTTAAATTTAATTGTTAGCTGTTATTGTTATTTTTTGTCTTACCTATATTTTTATTTTTTTAAATATATTGTTGTCTATTCTAATACATATTTTCCCTGCGGCAAGTTGAATTACTGGAGATTAAATAAAACAGAAGTAGCACATTAATTTTAATAAATATCTTAATTAGATTAATTGATCTTTTAAGAAAGTTTGAATTATTTTTTTGTTTGAAATTTAAAAACAAATAGTAAAGTGGAAATAAATTTAAAATACTAAACAGGGACAAACAAATTTTATTCTATGGGCTTAACTGATGTATTCATATTATAAATTGTTGTTGAAATTATTAAGCCACAACTATAAACTCCTCCCTTGTGTTCACTCAAAAATTAAATTAATTCCCAACAGATCTTTTATATTACATTTGTAAGGATTATTACTTACAACTTTGGTAGTCTTCTTACCATGGTCTGGCACTAAGTGTGCAGTACCAAAAATTCTGTATTATAGTTTTAAAAAATTAACATAAACATATATAAGTCTAACACTTATTTAACGATAACATTAATGCTAAGTTGAGATTGAGTTTTAATTTAATAATATGTACTGTTGTCATGTCAACCCCTAACTATTGTAAAATGCTTGTCAATCTTTATATAAGCATATGTTTTATGTATAAAGTGTAAAACTAGAATACTTCTAAATAAAAAACATTTAATGAAAAGTCATATTGGCTATATATTCCAGTGTTTCATTTTTTAAATGTATTTATTTTTCTTTATATTTACATTTATCTATGTATACATATAATAATGTATAAATTAATATACTAAAAATATGTATACTATTTTAGAGTTGATATTAAAAAAATTACTGTAGTTGCTTTTATCTATCACCCTTGCTCATAATATATTCGTAGATCAGTGGTTCCCAAGATGAGGAGTGTGAAGACAAGTCACGGGGGTCACGAGACCATTTGAAGATAAAAAAAATTTCAATTAGTTTCGGTTATTTCTCTTTTACCAGTACTTCTTTATCTTAAATAGAAACTTTTAATGCTGTATCTTGTGATAGTAAAACTAAATATTTTGTTTTCAATGTAATATTTGTTTTTTTCATATGCTCGTACAAATTTTGTGCAAGGGAGGCATGGGGGGACTTTCATAAGAACAGGGGGGGTGGTACAAAAAAGTTTGGGAACCACTGATATAGATGTTTCAACATCATTTATCACTCTACTATCCTTGCAATGCCTTTGCTTATGGGATATTGTGTATTTTTGGTCTCAGGGTATTTTCACATGGTGCAGAATGATAGAAGTGGAATGCTCATCTGATTTAATTTACTCATAAATTATACAGTATATACAAATTATACCTTTCACTCAGCCCAATAACTATGGGATGTTGATCCTGGATTCAATGTAGTTCAGACAGAAATCTATATTCTTTTCATCTTGTTAATTACTAATAATTAGAGCCTAATCCTACATTTTTATAGTCTTAAGTCCCATCAATAAACAATCAGACCCAAGTCATTTTTTAAGCCCATTTAAAAATATAATAAAGATGTGTCCTCCGTATCAATATTTCCTATCTACTAACTAAAGATTGATTGAGACTTCCAGGTCTTAATCACTTGTAGCTACACAATATAATTACCTACACCTACATATTGTTATCACCTTTAAGAATTCCAAACTATCTTCAAATTAACGTTGCTTATACCACAGAACTATCATAATAAAACAATGTAAGAACTAATAAATATGGGGAAGGTGATATTTGTTCACTAACTTTAGGTCATGTAAAGCTAAAGAACACCAGTGATGTTTATGAGTAAAACATATGAATATTAAACTATTTAAAAAAATGGAATTATAGAATAAAACACATGATAGTATGTTATGTTATTATTATTTGTTCATTATTGGTTTAACAATCAAACCATTGCGTTCCACAATGTGTTCTATCCAAATGTGCTTTACACCGTTTCTTCAAGCACTGAGGACATATATGTAAACATGCTCAATGAACATATAAAATATACACATTCTTATCACAACAGCAACAAATTTTCAACAACGAGTCTAACACTTATTTATTCTTATAGACAGATATATATACTACATATTCTTAAACAAACTAACACAGTAAAATACATTTATGCTTTTCATGTAAATATTTCATCTGAAAAGATAAAAATACATAGGCTTTGTTTGCATTACAATTTATCATTAAAATGTAACATAAATATTCTTTATTGAGTGATGGTTATTAATTTTGTACAGCTCCACCAAGAAAGAATGGTATTCATGCCATTAAAAGAACCAGATACCATTCCTAAAGCAAGGATTCAAGAAGAAAGACAAAGTAAATATGAAACATTAACTAGTAAATTATAATTATTTTTAATACTGGATTTTTTTGGTATTACCATTGGGTATTTTCAACATATAGATTTATTGGCTCTCTAAATTGCTGTTAATAATTAATAACTTTCAGAGTTATAAAGAATAAAAACTTTACTAAAATGTTTTTGTACATCATTGAATATTGGTAACATAGTTATTAACTCCTGGTATACATATGAAATATTTGAGGAAGTACATTAATTGCACGTTTCTTTTTTTTATGATTTAAATAAAAAAAAAACATGAACAGGTCTGAGGTTCAGTAAATGTTAGAGACTGTTCTGTTTCATGGACAACTATTGTGCTAGGAGGTGATTTGTCCTAGATCATGCTCAACTGCCAGATTTTTCCTCCTTATATTGGGTACCCACTTTATAGAGGCTGGGTGAGCCCCAGGAGGGTCCTAGATCTCATATGATCCATCTCCATCTGATAACAGACTAAATAAAAGTCTTGGCAGAAGCAGGATTTGAACCAGGATTTTCTGCATGGCAACTCATAGCATGAAGCATTACTATATTATCATTTACTAATTTTTAAAGCATTTTGTAAATATATACCACTGAGCTACTCCACTGCTTTAAATAAAGCAATAAATATTATATGTTCAGATAAATACATCCATTGCACATAAAATTATTCCAGGAATTTTTATAAAAAATTTCAGGAATTTCAATTGAATTGTCCTTTTTTAAATTAGTTTCGGCATGAAATGTCATTCTTGCTTGGTTGAAGTATAGAGCATTATTTTTGAATATTTAATTTTTTTTTCTGGAAATTCAAACATGATGTAAATTGAAATTGAAACATGGTGTATAAATTTATCAGTGATGAAATTTTAACTTTCACCACTAACAAATCAGCTAATTTTGATATAAATATTTAGGAAAAATTACTTTTATCATTCTTAATTGTCTAATCATATCAGATATATATATAATTGGTTTCCACTTAATTAAAATTCAATCATTTAGGCTAGTTTATATTATGTTGCATATTATTTCAGTAAAATTCAAATATTAAATGATATTCATTCAATCATTTATCTTTTTTTGGAAAATTCATATCTAACACTATAATTTAATGAAATACTCTATTTATATGTATATATATATTTGTAATTTCTGATGATTTTTTTTTTCAACTTGAAGTCTTTCTGTCAAATTCCCCTTTAATAAATTACAGTAATAAAAAATTGTACAGATTGAGAAAATCACTTCTATCGATCATTATAAAAAAATATGACAAATACATCATAATTTTCTGAGATTTTTAGTTTATTATAAACATAAAAGCAAAAGCATACAAATTTCATTTTCAAATAATTTTAAGACCATAACAATTATCTGCTTAAATATTTGCAGTAAAAATTCATCTTCAAAATGGATGGTTTAATAAGGCTAAAAATTGCAGTACAAATGGATCATATGGCATCAAGCTCCGTTGCCTAAAAATGAAGCATTCTAAAAAATTGACAAATGCTCAAGTCAAATCAGTGATTTTTAATTTAAAAACTACTTATGATGTATTTAGGGAAAAAAAATTGTTTTTACATTCATACAAGAGGATTGCATCGAGGAGTGCCTAAATAAAGAAAAAAATAAACTTTAAATTCAATGAAGTCCCATACCACAGGATTTTTATTCACAATTTCGTTTTCTATTTTTTTTTAAATAAGTAAAAACAAATATATTTAATTAATTTGGAATAATCACCACTGAGATACTGATTAATGTTATAGCTAATTTTTTAGTCTATAATAAAGGATTAATTTCTATTCAGTTTGATATTTAGTGGTGATGCTTCCATTAAAATCATGACATTATTAATATTAACAATAAAAAATTATATTAACTGTAGTCAATAGTTGATTATATAGTTAATAGTATTATATTAACTGTAGTCAATAGTTAATTATATAGCATATCTCTAGAGCGATTTGTTCATATAACTAAATAAATTAATACCTTATAATAATAACAATAATTAATTGTTAAATAATAATAAAATTGGATTAATATTCAATAAAAATTAAGAAATCTAGGTTTCAAATCGCTGGAAAGTCGAGGCCTACTGAATCGGTTGCCAAGTTGTTAGTAGGTGTATAGAGTTGTTTTTGGTCTGTTTTGTGTTATCACTCACAAACTCCTGAATTCAAACACCAAAGATTAAATGTACTTGATCTTTCAGAACTAGCCCCTTCCTAAGAAATCCATTTGGTCCTGGGAATGGTATCAGGGTCTGCAAGTTAATCATAGACTAACCAAAAAAATGTAAAAATGTTTAATTAAAAATCATACAGTATTTTTGCAATAATATTAATATATTTCATTTGTATTCATTGTATATGAAATAATATTAACTGATAGTTCCAAATAAAGGAAATCAACACCTGCTTTCCCTCAAAATAATTAAAAATGGCTGACAAAAATTCAATTTTGATATTAAAACATTTTTAAATTTATTTAAAAAACGCACAAAACCTGAAGACATGAAACTATGAAAGTAATACTTTGAGGTTGGTTTTAAAAAAGATTATGAATTTAAGGATACCCTTTCTAATAGAAACCTTACTATTTTTCATTTTTAGCACTATATTCACTCACTTGTTATTTAAAACAGATAATACTTTAAACTAACATTTCAAAAAAACAGCTTAAATATGAGAGTAAAAGGTGATGGAATGCTGTTTGAGGTCAATCAGTTCCAATATTTAACGCTGTGATTGACTACAAGGGAATTTCTCGTTTTGAAACTTGTAAAGCTTATTTTAGAAGTAGCAAATTGAAATGTTTTTTTAAACACATTTCTAGCAGTATCAGGAATAAAGAGCTATGTTATTGTATAAAGGATGAAACAATATCTAGCGTATTTTGTGAAAAAATGTCTGGTGTTTTTAGCCGTACGACACACTTATTAATCATATTGTGAAAAAGCTATTTCTACAATATTATATACCGTTGAATCACATGAAAATCCTCTTGTCCATATCATATTAAATTGACTGAGTGAGATAGATAGTTTGGTCAGCACTATATTCCAACTACTTAATGGACATTCCATGTCATACCACGATTCTTATCCTGAAAAATCGAATTATTTTCTGTCAAGAGAAAATTTAGAATGCAAAGGCAGTATTTGAACTGGGTTCTTGACATCATCCTACAAGCTAGTCTATCGCTGTTCTTCATAATTGAAGAAAGGGAAAAATATAACTATGAGACATATTTATTCATTATTAGTTTTTTTGTGCTTTTAGTTTCTTATAAAGCAGTACAAAAACTGCATTTAATTTAGGTTTTATACTATTCTATTTCGATTGTGAGATCAATTAAAAAGCCAATAACTTAAAGAATAATTTAACGTTGGATTCACAATACAATGGAATGATTTAAAATGAGGAAAGAAGCAAATATTATAAAGCCAATTAAAATGTTAATAACTTTTAACAAATTATTAAATTTGAGGTTGAATTTCACCAGAAAGTGATTATTCCAGACCCATTTAATCCATATTTAAACAAAAAGGCTTGACCAGCAAAAAAGTTGTAAGGACTGAGGAGCAGTCTCAGCTATTTCCTCAATTTAAAGCTTAACAACTTTACACTTTAAAATTAATTAATTAAATTATTAAAAAGAATTGATAATATTCTCTTGATCAATTTCATGTATTGTGTATATATATGTGTGTATATATATATAAACCTTACAACCCTATAACCATTCAGTAATGTGACATGCCATTTTATTATGGATTGTCAAAACAAAATATAAATGTATTAGGACCAGGGAAGGTAAACAATATTAATAAACATATGATAAAAAATAACACAAGTTAATTATTATGCTCCATAAATATATGGTTGTTAATAAAATTAAATCTTCAATATTAAAAAATATTAATTTTTTAAATTGTCAAGACTTGTTGGCAATTGTGAATCAAATGTTGATTCAAAAACTTTATAATATTAATAATGGTTTTATTTGTTAGCTTAATAATTGGAAATATAATTATGAACTGCTATATATGCAATTATTTATTTTTACAAAATGATCAGATCCCAACTTCTACATAATCAAAAATCTAGTGCTTTCAATATTACAAACATTTGTTTTCATTCTATGAATACAAGTAGTCTCTCTTATAAATCTCTTGGTACACCCTGAATTTCATCAGCTTATTTATACTAATGTTAAACAAATATAGTCTTAACCATATACTGGCTGTATTAAAATTAAGGCGATATGTATTATAAAATATTTATAAATTTAATATCACTGTATATCATTTTGTCTTTTATTTTTTTATCTTTTAAATAACTCATATTCAATTTCTATTGTTATCAGAGATAAATAATTTACAATTGCGATAAATAATTTGGATAGATCACACTCAAATACATTCAGTATATCTTAATGCAAATATAGACATATAGAAAATCAATGTTATATTTACATTTTTTTTGTGGTAGTTGACAATCGCGAGTGAGCAAAGTAGATAACTTTAAATCTAATTTGCATGTCTCTAAAAAAACTTAAATAACAATAGCTACAATTTATACAAGTTTAAAATTTATGTGGTTAGAACAAATAATCAGAGAAGTGTATTCAATCATATAAAAAATAAAGTTTACTATTAAAATATCAATATTTGAAATAAAATGACAAAAGAAATTTTGTAATAAAATATATATATATTTTTTTTCTTTCCATTATGTTATTATATATAATTACTCTCTCCCAAAATATTGAGGTTACCTGCATTTTTAAAGTTTAGAGACTTTCACAAAGTAACTATTTGTCCCAAATCTATGCGAACACCTTATGAATTCACTTATATATTAATTCTTTCTCGTAAATTTGTTAATCAATTTTTGGTCATTTATCTATTTATATATAAAAGAGAGTGGCATTAGTCACTACGCTTACAACTCAAGAACGCCTGGACTGATTTCATGATTCGCACCGATTAGGAATGGTCTCCTGCCAAAAAAGAAGAATGCCCAAGAAAAATCGAAATTAGTTCAGGCGTTCTTGAGTTATAAGCGTAGTAACTAACCTCTCATTCTATCAAATGCTGGTTCCGGTATTGCCAGTAGATGGCGTTGTGGGCTTCAAATACTGTTATTTTATAAAAATAACTAAAAATAATAAAATAATTAACTAAATTTACAGGAAATTTGTAGAAAGTACATCTCTGAATATTAATATCGGAAACAATCCATTACACTTTAGGCATTTACATACTTTTAACATAGACATAAATATTAAAATTAAATACTTATCACACTCTTTGGTTAATTATACAACATCTAAGTTTAACATTTACACTCATGTGAATATTTTTATTATAAATTTAATGCAGCATATTCCACCAAGAAAGGATAATATATTTTTATGAAATAATACTGACAATAACTTAATTTTTACGCATATAATATTTAATTTGTTATTGATTCTATCTTTCAGCAAGCTTTTCAACAATTTATATGTATAATTTATTAAATTAACAATTTATATATATATATATATATATATATATATATATATATATATATATATATATATATATATATATATATATAATTTTTATTATTAAATATTTTACTATTTACAATAATAGCTCCGAAGAGGAGTCTGTACCTCAAATGTTTATAGATGTTCTGTTATTAGTTTAAAGAGGTACAGATTATGAAAGATAATTTAAAATCATCACTGCTGTAACAAAGTAGTGTGTATTCTTCATCAACGTAACAATAAACTGTTATATCATCCTTAAACCTGTATAAAACATAACAAATTTCACAATATTTTTCGTGTATTTAAAAAGATGTTATTAGTTAGAGAACAGTGTGTTGAAGCACAATGCAACTTTTTAAATTCAATTCTTTTTATTCATGATCTTATTTCTTTGAGGTCAAAATTGTGACGAACTCTGAAAAAATGAAGAAATCAGTAATAAAGAACTTATGATTATTATTAATTTTATGTAATATTAGAAATGACATAATTCTAAATAAATTTGATTTATTTAAAAAAAATAACATTATATAATGCCAGAGTGATATACATAAATCAAATATGCCGATTTCGCAATCTTGTAGTATTTAATGTATGATCTTAAATCTACAGCTCCGGTGAATATGTGGTTAAGTCTAATTTTCTTCAAAATGAGTTTCTTGTACTTAAGTAAGCGAGATCAAGTTATTTTCGTAGTGAATAAGGGGCTGAGTTAGGCATTGGCTTGAAACGGAGTTACTGCTTATGTTACAACTCCATTTAAAGCCAAAAACTACGAGAATAATACGATTCCGGTTATCAGAAAGCAGTTAACTCTCTCTGGACAAAATCCAACTTAACCACTTATTCACCGGGTCTGTAGATATTTCTATTTTCTATTCCAAAAATACCAAATACCAAACCCAAGTTTATTTGTTCCACAAATTTTCAGATATATCACTTTGGCATTGCATTTCCTAGATCATAATTAAATTAATGCATTTTATTAAAATACTAAAAATTAGGGGGAATAGTTTCTCTTAATGTAATATATATTATTTCTTATATTAGGTTTATAATCACATGGTATTTCTCAGTAATACGTTTAATCCTACGCTCAATAGTTTTGTAAGCCTCACATGTTTTTAGGTATAGCAATTCAAGAATTAATTAATTAGTTTTAATAATTTATTTTATTACCTGCATAATTGACCATTCCATCCCCATCAAGATCTGCTTCTTTTATCATGTCATCTACTTCTTCATCCGACAATTTTTCTCCTAAGTTCGTCATGACATGCCTCAGTTCTGAATTTGAAATCAATCCATCATTGTTTTTGTCAAAAACTCTGAAAGAAATAATTGTATATTAGAAGTAGTTTAAAGATTTTTACAAGTTCTTTTCCAAATATAGTTTTTTTTTTTTTTAAAGTGTAAATGTAAGCACAAAGTCTTTAGTACAGTATATCTTCGCTTTTTTTTTTTGTTAAATATTTAAAAAAATCTTTACTAATTTTAAGAAAAATAAGATGTAATCAATTTCTTTTTAATATTTGTCTGTTTTTATTTTCTGTTAAATAAAGTGTAATAAATTACCTGAAAGCTTCACGCAGTTCGTCTTCCCCTTCTGCACCTTTCATTTTTTTCGACATCATTTGAAGGAATTCATTGAACTCAATTGAACCATTTCCATCTTGATCAACATTACTTACCATATCCCTTAATTCTGTCTCTGTAATTTGTAAAGAGAGTATCATAATATCAATTTATTTACTTATATATTTTATGCATGTATTAATATAAAAAAGATTAACAGAAAAATCTATGAGAACAAATGCAAGATGATACCCATAATTCACTCAATTGGTTTGCCACAAATAATATAAGTTGAGCATTAATTCAATTCCGTACACTGAAAATTACCCCAAATCTAGACTACTCAGGAGACGTAGAGATCTTCTCTCTCGAGTTTTTGGATGAAATGCAACGGTGCACACGATTCTTCTAAAATCTCCTTCCTGAGGTATGGGAGGGATGAAAATGAAAACAGATGATTTAGATTATGTTGATCAGTGTACAAAATAATATTAGATAGAATAATAAAAGTTAAATTTGGTATGATATATGTTGTTTTTTATTTATTTTTATTTGTGAACCACATATTTGAAAGACAGCTGTTAAGAGGAAAATCAAACTGTATGTTTAAAACTATATGCATTTATCATCTTTATATTTTTATGGCTAATTTTTTTTAAACCCAATTTATAGCTAATTATGCTAAACTCGATATATTATTTACCTTATAACCAAATTGAGCACTATTCTAATCATGTTATGAACACAAATCTGAAAGAATTATTTTTAATATTATATTGTTAATTTTGAATTCAAATCTGAGAGCCTCTTTAAACATTTCCTCCCTCTCTGTGTTTATCTTACCAATATTCATTCCATAAAATATTGTATATTCATTAAAAAGATATATTATACAATTACCAGTAGGTCTCTGTCCAAGTGACCGCATGACAACTCCTAACTCGGCCATAGTGATAGCTCCATCTTCATCTTTGTCAAAGAGCATGAATGCTTCCTTGAATTCTATTAAAACAATAATTAATTAATAAAAATCAGGTTAGTAAAAAAAAATGAATATTTGAGCATAAAGAAGTCCTAAAGGGTTATTTAATCCCAAGAAGTACTCTTAATTAATTAAAATTAATATTTCATATACATTAGGTCGTAAATATATTATAAATATGGCAAAAATAAGAAATCAACAATTAAATTCAATGCCACGCTATAATTCATACTTATATTATTTATCATATTTTATATTCACACGATTATTCATACTCAGCCTGAAGAGATCACAACTGATGTCCATAGAAGTTATAGTAAAGTCATTATTCCTCGGTCCAGAGTTAAGAATGATAGACATTGTGTAAGGAAAAGAACAGTTCATGAAAATTGGAAATTGTGGAGGAACACTTGATTGCCCGCCATCATGCAAAAGCATAGGACAGAGACATAAACAAAATAAATTAATGAAACTAATTCAATATAAAACTAAAATAAATCAATTATGTAATAATTAGATAATAGGGCAGTTAGCCTTGATTGATTCATTGCAATTGGATAGCAGAATTGCTATATAGATCTAAAGGTTAGCTGATAATGTTTGAAAGAAATCAACAAACAATGGATTGATACTGCCAATGAAAAGAGATAAATTATTATCCTAAGGTGGCATGAAGACAAGCCATTTTTTATTTATTTTTCTCTTATCAATACTTCTTTATCTTAAATTTAAAATTATTGTAGCTTGTATCTTGTGGCGGTAAAATAAAAAGTTTTGTTTTAAATGTAATATTTCTTTTTTTTTTTCATGTGCTCATGTAATTTCTTGTGAGGCATGGGAGGCTACCATTTCAACAGGAAGGGTCATGATACAAATAAGTTAGGGAATGCCTGATTTAGATGATTAATTCTAGGTAACCAACTTTGAAATTGGTGAAAATTGTTATGTAGGGAAACAATAATATTGACCTATATCAGGAATTAACTAATACATTGATATCTTGGAAAGCGATGAAGGTGTTCATGGGAGGTAATAAAGGTGTTCTATTAAATAAATATTAAATGATGTTTACATAACACAATTGAAATATGTCATGCAGACCTGGCTTGATTTTTAACTGAATCACCCAACTTTCAATTAAGACATCATAAAACCATTTTAATAAAAAGGTTTATTAAAAATGTATGGATTGTGTAAGTGAAAAAAAAAATTAAATTCTACTCACCTGCAACCTGTTCTTCAGTGAGGCCATATTCAGACTGAAAAAAAATATATGTAATCAAAGGATTGAATAGGATATGGTTATTTATCAATAATAATCAAATATTGTTGTGACTTATTATTATACTTTATAATGGCATTATGTCAGGGATTATTTGTTAATAATACTGAATAATCTAAAAATCAATAAAATTCAGGCACTGAAAAATAATGTTACAAACTTCTCTCACATCAAAATAAACAAAATTCTAAAATGTCAATATGCTTATTTATAAGTATGATGAATACAATGTAACTAAGAATGCAATTATTTTAATAACAAAAATGCAAGAAATAGTTATAAGGAAAAAAGTTATAAAATGCGATAAAAACTCTTAAAGAGTGTTGAATGGAATTCTGTTTACTCATATCCGATTTCTTTGGAAGTTTGCCAGACAGTGCTGACCTAGAGCCAGGATGTTTGACTTGGGCAACATTAACAAGAACAAGTTGAGAGTTGGCCATCCCTCTTGTCACATCCCAGCAGAAGAACCACGTGGAACTTATTTCGACAGCGAGGTTGTTCCATTAAGTTTCCAAAAAGTCTGAAGATGCCAAGGCAAGCTAACATTGCATGAGTTGGGAACAAGATCTGTCGAGTTGAAATGATACAAAAATATGGATCTATATTTTGTAAATATCAATACATTTTGCAGGAAATGGTACGGATATGTATAAATAAAATAATTCCTTAATAGAGGAACAAGTTATTAGTAAACAAAGTTTATGTATAGGAGTGAATAAATTATAAACCATACTTTCCACCAATAAGCCCTGAAGAAGAGCTGCACCTTGTGTGGAAATGTTCTATTTCTATCGAAATGTCTATTTCAAATAATTAGTTTCACGACTTAAGGAATTATTTTTCGACCTGAATCCTGACATTTTTCTTCTAAATATTTATACGATTAAATAACAATTATTCAAATTAAATATTTTTTCAACAACTCTATTAAAATCATTTAAAGGAGGTTGTTTAGAAAATTATATAGAAAAAAAAAGAGTCCAATTTATCGAAAAATCAAATTTTGCATCGATATATCGAGTTAATATTTCGATGTAATTGAAATCGATCGATACAACAGATACGATAAATATGTTTTTCGATATCAGTAACTTGTTTATTTATTTATTATTTAACGTCACTTTATACTACTATAATAATCGGAGGATAAATTTGATACAGGCAAAATTAGGATAGGGATCTTTAACTAGTACCCGACACCATTAGGCTCCGAACTCCCATTTTACGTCCCTTCCGAATGGCATAACCACTAAAGATTTTTACTCCCTTTAAAAAATCCGATGGCCACCTGCCGGGCTGCGGCCTTGGACATAGAAGGTTTTTATACTAAGCATTACACCACAGATACCCCCACTAATCCAGTAGTTTTCCACATCTTACAAATCTGAAGTAATAGGGTGCATGAAAAAAAATGACCGTCTACTGGCCATTTTCACCTTCCCCATGGAGAGAAGATGGTGAGGAACAATATCTTTCGACACACCACACTCCCTCACAAGTTCGCGAGTACTTGTGGACGGATTTGACTCAAGCGCTTCCTTCAGAACCTCATCAGTATCCATTAATGGTCGCCCGGAGCCCTTCTTCCTTTTCAACGTCTTATCTCCACTGCTAAATTTTTCAAACCAACGCCGCGCAGTGCGCTGGTCAAAAACACCTTCCCCTTCATATTTAATAATTTCACGAGTTGCTTCAGCGGCTGTGAATTTTTTTTCCAGTAATGTTTTAAAACTACGAGAATTTCGTAGGAAAATGGAAATTTCTTCTTTGAAATAAATAACTAAACTGAAGCTTTTTTTGAAGAATCGAGTATAATCGAGTGTAATCGATACAATTCGTATGTTTCGAAGGTATACAAGAAAACAAGCTTAGAGAATGCTCTAAAGGGATTATTAAATGTTGGTAAATAATAAATAGCATTAAAATGTTTACAGACTTTTGAACTATGGAATTTGATAAAACGGTAATTTTTTTTTATACACCCTATTATTAGTTCGATATTGAAATGTATAAAGATCTGGAGATAATTTTTACCAATCCGCTTTTCCTCCATTTCTATAAATACGTAAAACGTAAACTGTTAATAATATAAAAGAAACTAGAATTCATTGAGAAATAACTTCACTAAAATAGTAACTTTATTCAAGGCCTAGTAGATTAATAATAATAATTGTTTTGTTTTTTTAAAGTGTAGTGTGTATCTCTACAGCCCCAATGAATAAGTGTTTAAGTCGAATTTTCTCAAAAATGATTTTTTTTTTGTAATTATGGAGGAATCGTTTTATTCTCTTGATGAATAATGGGATAAGTGAGGCATTGGCTTGAATCAGTCATTTCTTATATTACACCATTTCTAGCAACAAAATAAGACAAAATTTGACTTAACCCCTTATTTACCAGGACAGCAGGTACATAATATTTATGTTATATTACATAACATATGAGCTATATTTATTTCATACAAGTAACGATTTCGCTCCGAGAATAATGAGATGATTGTGATTAAAATAGATAGGTACTTGTCAGAACGACATTGGGAACTTCCAGAATCTATCAATTATCGCTAAACTTCAAGACAATTCGCTTCGGTGACTTGTTTGTGTTTAAAAGCATAAAACCCTCAGGCAATCAACGCCTCTGGTTCTTTATATAAAATTAAAGTCCATTCAGATTGGATGAAGTAGAAAAATGAGAAAAAACTATAATTCAAACAGCAGGCGATATGTTTTATCACTAAGTTCCTTCATTAACTTTAGGACTAGTTCCATTTTATTTATACACATATAAAGTATACACCTCTTAAATATGTTTTACTTTAAGAGTGTCACTACTGTACACGAAGGAGGCGGAAGTTTTCTCATAATATACGAACGATTGAGCCGTGTGTGGCTTATTCTCAAGCAGGCCAGGGCAACCTTCAGTGTACGGCTGCTGTAGTAGGGTGTAGGCCACGATATTACTGTTTTTATATTACTTTTTAATTTACTAGGATCGCTTTCTTCCTACATGGCTTGCCACCTCCCTGAAGATTCCATTTTAAGAGCTCTATTGAGTTCTGATGGATTGAGAACCGTAGTGCCTCTGCCAGGTAGCGCAAGTGCCTCTCAGGCTGCCTTGTCTGAGAGTTCATTAAGCTTAATACCAAAGTGACTATATGAAATATCGATCTTTCCCTAATTTATGAGTGTTGCAAGATTTTTTACCCCCTTTAAAAAATTCTAAGGCAACCAGCTGGGCTGCTAACCCGCGATCTTGAATATTGTAGGTTGTTGTCACTATTCCACAGGTGACCTTTAAAATCTATCACAGTTTTGGTTCCTGACAAATCATAAAAGAAACAAAACTAAATTTATATACTATTTTATTCCTCTTAACACTATTCCTAAAAATATGTAAATCCAAAAGATATAAATGAGACTATTTACGATATTTGTTTAATATCGTTTCACTTGTTATTTTATATCAGTGCTGGTTTGATATAGTAGTGTTAAGACTGTATAACTGACGTCTATGTTGACAAAAATAACACAACCAACAGTAATTTATATTTATACTCCTCTAGGCGGTTGCTATATTATTTCTGATTTTAATTTGGCTCATGCACAAAAATTTAAATATATTGTCCGTTTAAATACGAGTATATTTGCGAGCTGCTAAATTTATAAAAGAAATATATGTGTATATACACTTCGCACAAGGTATTTTCTAAAACATGAGATGTATGAGTATTTATTTACATATTCTTAAGCTAATTTATGTCCAACAAAATATTTTTAAAAAATTGAAAAACTCAAAAATTCTGCCCGTAAGTAATATTATTGCTAAAAGTAAATTGAATGTATTAATATAGAAGAGAATGGAATAGGAATGTCGGTTTAAGTGTCTTTCCACAAATGTAAAGAGGGAAATATAAACTTGAAAATCTTGTCGATACATGCACAATGTAATATTTAAATAAAATAGATTTATCCATTATAAATAATTTATTATTAATTAAGGAAAATTTCATTGAGAGGAATGTTATAAATAAAAGGACCAATTAAAAAATAATCTTTCTTTGATAAAACCACTCAATGCTCGTGAGTTCCCTTTTAAACGGCTTTTCCTCTTTGTAGTAGAAAATTTTAATTTTCTTTTGTTTTCCGCCTATTTTAATCCATCGGGTTTCGTGAAATCTTTAATATTCTTAAATTGATGAGCAGGGTTTTGATATATATATTTATCTGTTATTTTTGTTGAAAATAACTGTAATATGAGAGGACCAACTTTTAAATATATTAATTATTTATTACTTATGATTATTTTCAAAACTAAAAGGAGGACTTAACAGCCACGGATGGACTCTGTGGGATCTTCAGACTCTTATACAGTGACAGAAAAATCCAGTTCCTGTGGGAATGAGTACATTGGGAAAACGGGATGACTAATATGCACAAGACTTGCAGAACATTTTGTGAATACCAACTATGCCATCGAGTTTGACAAAATAAGAGTGGTCAAAAAGTGTAATAATACTATAGAAAGAAAGATATTTGAAGCAATCGAAATAGTAAAGCACAACGAAAATTTCAACAGAGAAGATGGCTACAAATTAAGCTAATTGTGGGCCCCAAGCATATTAGTGGCCAAAAGAAACCAAAAAACCTGAAAGAAAAGGCAAACCAATCAGAAGTTAGCGAAACGTCGGCAAAGAATTTGATTAACCGATCGAAACCAAAAGTAACTTCTGACGAATGGATTAAAAATATTGGCTGTGGCAATTAAGATAGTATTAAACTTGGTGATTGTTTTGTTTTTTTTAATGTGAAATTCAATAGTCTGAACTTGGGTTATTGATTGGTTATTCGAACCATAACTGTAACATTTCGGGTTACCAACACTTTACTGTATTTCATGAATAGTTATCAAGCCACAAAGGCCGTTCAACATTTTTTTAAGCAGAGGGAGTATTCTGATTCTAAGGACAGGATTAGGGTCGAATATATGACACAAAGTAAGTATGGTCTCTTTCAGGCATGGAATTGTCCGCTCAATGATTGTTTCAAATTATACTTACGGTTTTAATGTCCAGTCTAAGTAGGAGAGTAATATCCTTCTAATAATAATATTAAAAATAACAAAATAAAAGCTCTCTTAAACGTTGCTGCCCCTTCCAAACACACACACTTGGATCTCTGCCGAAGGCCTACACTGACTAATTGGACAATCTCTCCATAAATCTCTAATTATATATTCTAAAAGCGTTTGATCCAAATGTGTTTCGGTCAGACCATATGCTAATACTTGGCAGTTATTTCTAATTAGTTATCTCTGAATCAGGTCAAATATTACTAGAAAAAAGTATTCTTATCTTCTGATATTCTGATTCAGAATCACAATAACTGTATATATGTACAACATCTTGAAAATTAATTATTTCTATGACTCTATAAGAAATGATTATGCTCATACAAATCCTTATTAAATCTAAATTTCATTTTTGAATATTAACAATTTAATTTGTATATCTATTTTATTTATTTAAACTTAGTGAGATTCCTTAATTAAGTATTCCTTATTTAAGTAAATTTTAAAATTAGTCTCATAAAGTATGTTACAATTAATTAATTAGAAGAAATATCCGAGAAGATAGGGCTACAAACGTGTTTCAAGAAAACAGAAATAATAATCACCCAAAAAATTATGTATAGACAGCAGTGAAGACTAAATACGGGCAGACAAAAGTTACAAAAACATTCGAGTATTTAGGAGCAATCTGCAAGCCTGACATGGAAGATAAGTGCCTGAAATTAGAAAAACTATAACAAAAGACATCTAAAATATAATAAAAATAATCTGTCTACCAAAGCGAAATTTAGGCACTACATTGCTGTAGTGAGGCCCCACTGATTTTGTATGGCACCGAAATAGCGAATCACTCATGCCTGGAAAAGTTATTGAAAAGTTAATTTATGGCCCGAGAAGATCACAGGCAATCTATTGAGATCGGGTAAAGAAATTTACGAAAGGACAGAGGACTTGGAAATGAATATAAGATAAATACGACTAAGTTTGTACGGGCACGTGATTAGGAAGGATCCAACAAGGACGAATAAGCAAATATTCAATAAAATATAAAAACTGAAAAGTAGATGAAAGAAAAAGTAAAAAAAAAAAATGGTTCTACTGATGAGGACTCCCTGGACAGAGAGAGATTTAGAAGAAGACTAAAAAACATGAGGGTTCTTGTGAAGGAGAGAACGAGGAATGGGGGATGGACAGAGGAGAGAATAAGGCAACACACAGTCAGAATGAAGCATTAATAATAATACGGCTTAGCGAACTTGAATACTCCATGCTCGATGCCACCAATCTCTGCTTACGAACTTCTCCACGGACGACTACCCAAACTCAATTACCGACAGATCATTGTTAACGTTATCTTCCCACCTACGCCTCGGACTATACCTCAGACGCTTCCAAGTCGGTACAGCGCTTATTAGCATTATAGGAATCCGTTCGTTACTAAGTTCAGCAACATTACCAGCCCATCTTAATCTCCGCTACGGTATCATTTGAATAATATTCACCTGATATATGTATCGCAATATTAGGTATGTAATATCCGTGTTATGTAATCTCTTATATTCTCATCCTTTTTTTGGACCGAATATTCTACGCAACATCTTATTTTCGAATACTTTAAGAAGTTGCCCATCCTTGAAGTGTTATTACTTAAGTTAAATAATTAAGCAAGAGAGGAAACTCAAATATAAATAATTTTTTTAAAATTTTAAACTCGAAAAACTGAATTAGAAAGACTTTGATGCTGATGAAAAATTTGAAACAGTATCAATCAAACCGGCTTGAAGATAATGATGTGGCAATCGCATCGATTTTATGACAGATATAAAATACATGGTACCCAATTTCTTCATTGACGGATAAAATGGAAACTTCTTTTCTTTCCTACGAGGTTTTCCTGTTTCCAGAAAAATCATAATATTCTTTAAAAAAATTCTAAATTGTAACTCGGTGATGTAAAATGTTGGTTGATTATGCAAGAATAGATTGAAGCAATCAAATTACATACGAACTTTAAAAAAACAAAAAACAAAATGGAATTTTGTGTTTATTTTTTTCTGCAATTATATAAGGAATATAATTTTTCTAGAGTTTTTTTAAAATCCGTTTCTTTACCATATCTTCATTATTGCTATAACACCTGTGAGGTTCGCCTCCCAGAAAAAAATATAATATTCTGCAAAAAGAGTAGATGAGATGTGGGAAAAACCAGATCACAAACACACATACTTTGGCTTGGAACTAGATGTTAATAAATATCAAACCACTCAGACTGTACGACCTCAGAAGCTAAGAATACTCCCAAGGAAAGGAAGGCAGATCTTGTTTATGCAACTTGAACATATTTTCAAAGCAGGGCTCACTTTTCCTTCAAAAGGATACCTGGAAGGATGAATATCTTCTTCAGGCTGACTCAGCTAAGTTATCTATATAATTACATTAAACTTCAATTTAATATGTATAAGGAAACTTCAATAATGTTTTAACTTAGTTATGTAGTAAAACAAAATAGTAACGAATTCAAGTTTTTGAGAGGTTAAAAATGAGAACAAAGCTTGATTACAAGCGAAAAATTAGGATAATTTGGTAAGAAGTCTCTTCTCAAAGTTAATAGCAAAATAGTAAGGATACAAACAATAAATAAATATAATTTTATTGTTAATTTATATCAAGTCAAAAACGCATTTTCAGACAACTTCATTTAAAACTCCGCACTTTACAGTTCTGGGATTTGAGATTTGTTAATAATTTAGGAAAAACGTGTAGAAAATGAGAGTAAATATTTTGTATAAAAATGTTTTTCTTAAATAACTTTCCTTTGAAAACGGACATTTAGAATTAAACGACCCAATCGTAGTGTTGAGACAGAAAATTTTCTTTAACCTTGCCTTCATTTCCTATAATCTATAATCTTCCACAACGAGAGAACACACCGTAAGATTCTCCACCATTTCACTTCTTCTGTTCCTTAATTAAGTATTCCTTATTTAAGTAAATTTTAAAATTAGTCTCATAAAGTATGTTACAATTAATTAATTAGAAGAAATATCCGAGAAGATAGGGCTACAAACGTGTTTCAAGAAAACAGAAATAATAATCACCCAAAAAATTATGTACAGACAGCAGTGAAGACTAAATACGGGCAGACAAAAGTTACAAAAACATTCGAGTATTTAGGAGCGATCTGCAAGCCTGGCATGGAAGATAAGTGTCTGAAATTAGAAAAACTAAAACAAAAGACGTCTACAATGTAATAAAAATAATCTGTCTACCAATACGAAATTTAGGCACTACATTGATGTAGTGAGGCCCCACTGATTTTGTATGGTACCGAAATAGCGAATCACTGATGCCTGGAAAAGTTATTGAAAAGTTAATTTATGGCCCGAGAAGATCACAGGCAATCTATTGAGATGGAGTAAATATCCATTCTAGATTTCTTGCTAAGTATTCTTTATTTCCTTCTTCGCAGGTATGTCGGAGTCTTCCTCTGGACTTTCTTCCATCAACCTAAACCTCGTGTGTTATTTTGATCAGCCTATTGTTTTCCATACTAAGGGCATATCCAAACCGTCTTAAAGTGTTCTCTTCAATAACTTTATCAGCTGATTCCACACCGAGATTTGATATAATAGTTGAGCTACGAATGCGGTCTCGTCTGGTAAGTGGTAAGTGACCAAGGTTCGGAACAGTAAATCAATATATAGAGAAATGTACACTTATTTACACTCAATTTGGTGGTTTTGAATACTTCACTTTCTCTTCTCTTTTATTCCAGAAGTTTCTATTTATGTGCTAAGTTAACTCTCTGACCTGATTGTCGATGTTTCCATTCTCACACAGGTGACAAAAAAAAATCAACAATAACTTACAAATAAACTTGCAGTATCTACAGAAAGATTTCAAAGGCTTATAAAAATATCAAAACAATTTTTTCACTCATGTTCTTTCTGTTATTTTAACAACTACGATCATGTGATTGCCTAATTATGTACTATAATGGATTCTCCACAGTATACAAAAACCTGTCTGGAGGCCACGTGCCCCCCTAAATCCGCCTTTGCCCAGGTGTGCTCCGAGATATATAAAGCTTCTCACCTGTTCGGCGAGCTTGTCTTTGATTCTTATGACTCTCATCTCTCGCCGGGGCACCTTGCCAATTCTCATTGCCTTTGTTTTATCAGGGTTTATCTCCATATTGATTTTCTCTAATTCTAATTCTTTAATCGCGGCTAAATTTCATCTAGAGAGAAATATGTTATACTATAAGAATTATAGGACGATTACAGTGGTTTTTTAGAGCGTTTTCAATTGAAAAAAAAAACTAGATTGATTTCTTGATTCACAGAAGCTAAGGTTTAAAACATTTTTAATCCTGTTAGTGTAATTTTTAAATTAACCTTTGCTCTTTATAAAAACGCTTTCCTCGCCCTGATGGGAAATTAATGCTGGGAAGGATGATAGGTTTCCCGATGGAGAGATGAGATGGAGTGCGTGGGGCATTAGTGGGCCTTATCTCATCAGGCTAGCCACCTCAGCCAATATTCGAGATAGCTTCATCACTCCTAATGTCCTGGCTAATTTATTTCAGTCGATGGATCGATATCAATTTGACTAGCTAACACTCGCAATAATCGATTTCAATAACCTAAATGGACTATGTGAATTATGAGGAAGTACCAACAAAAAAAGATTGTATTTAAGGAATATATTGGGAGGCCGGAAAATATCTGAGTAATTTAATCTTGATGATTAGAGAGGATTGAAGCATTGTTTGTTGATTCTCAACAAAATATTGGGCCCTTTCATACAAATATTCAGTGTTCAGGTTTCAGATTTCGCTTAGATTAGACTTTTCCGTATGATGTTGAATACCTATAGTACATATCGTACAACATATGATTCTATACATCATCTCATGACTATCAGCTATCTTGAACCAAGCAAGCCAATAAATGGTTAAACAAAATGGCATACATAAAAAAATTGGTCGTTTCATATGAAACCTCCGTTTATAAAGGAAAGGTAATTTAGTGAAACAAATTTATGAAATTAAAACATTTTTATTCGAAATATTTACCCTCATATCTTCCAACTTGTTAAAAAAATTTCAATCCCAGAACTGAAAGGTTCAGGGTTTGTAATGAAATAAATTCTGAAACTACGATTTTAACTTAAGTGTCGTTTTGAAAAACTTTGCCCTTAAGGAAGTAGTCCAAAATTCTGAATAGATGGATATTTGTAGGAGATGATTGAGTGGGCGGCTGTGGGAGGACTTCGTAACCCCGCTCGTGTAGTTTCTTCACTAAGCTCACTAATCATCGTTATTCGTGAGGTCTGGAGGTGTCTTGTAAGAGTGTAAGTACATTCCGATTAATCAAAGCAGATTTTTTTTTTTAACTTTTTGTAACATTACATCCCATTTGTAACATTATATCCCAGCACTAGATAAGATAAATGAATTATTTATTTATGTATTAATCTGATTCACCAGCTGAAAATTTCTTAAACCAACGGCGAATGGTCTGTTCGTTACAACACCCATTCCCAAAAGCGGTGGTAGTGTTTCCTGCAGCTTGTTCTGCCGATTGTCTAAGTTTAAAACTAATAAAAAAATATTCTAAAATAGCGTTTTTCTATGGCCTTCGTTCAATTGCAACGATAGATTATAAAAAAAAGGAGTGCATTAATGACAGCTCATTACAATCTGTAGAAACAGTAAACACCAGAAATACGCTAATTCCACGTAGAATTTAAGAAATAATAAAAACGGACATTTCATGAAATGACTCAATATTCATCATCCATATTTAGTAAAAATCCTGTACCAATATAATCAACAAAGAGTCTTCATTTCAGTATAAGGTACAGCCTGTACCGTTTCAAAGTCAACGATTTTGAAGGGAGGTGATTCGGACGAGATCAAGCTCAACCGCTAGGGCTTTTCCCTAATGAAGGGTACCAACATAATTGATGGTGATCCCCAGGAGAGTCGGCAGATCCCACAAAGTCAATTTGTGTTTGTCAATAGATTAAATAATTATTTGCCACAGCCTGATTCGAACACAGTTAAGTAACTAAACACTGAGTTACCCTGCTCCCATAATAATATATTATGTCATTATAAAATAGTTATAAATGTTAGGGCTTTAACCGATAGCCAGCCTTTAATCCTTAAACAATAACTACTTACGTTCGATCCTCTGTGTACGTAACATATACAAACTCACTACATTATACACGAATACACAACCTATACACACAATCTATATACACAAACACTTCCTACCGACTGTATCCTGCTCAGGTCGGACGTGAGCCTCCGAATCCTGCTGTACTCGGACTTGTACTTGTCGTAGGTTGCCATCCCAGACTGTCCGCGCCCGGCCCCCACCTTCTTGTCACCGCTAAACTGCTACTTTTTGTAATAGGTTACTGAGTAACAGTGCCTCCCAGTATTAAAGTATTCAAGAAAAATTATCAGAAACTAGTTAATATATAAACCTGTTTGTTTGAACGGTCCAATATGTGAAATATAAAGTCTTATTGAGACGGGCTTTAGGCTTTATAACATCTACGACCCACAGGAACTGAATGAAGATTTTAATCAATTGATGTAATAAGTTTTTTATAATAGCATATGTCGCACTGGTATCTCTAAAGTGACACAATTCAAAATTCGTTTTTTTTTTCACTTGTGGTGAGTTGAAAGAAATGGGTAAATATCTCTCTAATGAGTAAACATCACTCATCAAAACTGTATCAATCTTAGTTTCAGAGCTTGTCTGCCACAAGGCATTGTGTCACTCTCAGTGTCCTAATGCTATTACAAGCTCACTAATAGTTTTTTCTTTTTTTCCAAAATATCGGTTTTTGACTTACGTCACTTTAAAATACTAGTGCAACGTATCATTGTCAAGACAAGTTAAGTACACAATATTTCTACACAGTTCAAGCAGCTATAGGAATCGTGTTATTATTAAATATAGTTCTATGGACCCTGTTACTTTTTAATATATTATATGTTATTGTTTTAATGTTTTATTTTATTAGATGGTTCTGTAGATTAGAGGGTAATCTGAATTTATCGCGAGTTAAGTTAACGTTTTAATTTATATATTAGGGAAAAAGAAAAATCATTTTGCAATCATTATATATTCTTTTTTTTTCGCATCCTCCAAGATTTATTTACAATATATATAATAATATTAATATATATATATATATAAATAGTCCGCGGATTATATATTCTTGATTCCTATGTTGATTATATATTCTTGATGTTATGTAGTCTTTTTCCTATGAAAGGAAATATTAAATATGACTTTAAGGTACTTAGATTATAGCTAGTTATTTTGTACACTTTATTTAAATTATACATTTTAGTGTAGTTATTATTATTTTTATTCTTCACAGAATTTTTTTTTTTTCATGACTTATGAAAAATATTACATAACATAACAGAAAAAGATGATAAAAAAAGTGTATTATGAACTATATTAGTGTGTAATGAAATATTTTATTCATCTGGAAATAGTTGACTTGAATTTCTTATAAGAGTGTAAAACAGTCAGGAGGTGCAGTGAATAAATTACAAAAAATAAGTTAAACTTATTTTGTATAATTTATTTACCTCACACCTCGGCCATTTAACACGTTTTATTATAATTTATATTCTTTTTAATTACTTAGTGCTACTAATTAACTATGTGTACAAATTTATTTCTAGTCTGAAATTTCAAACCAAAAAATAGAAAGATTCATTTTGAGATTCGATTTGCTTTACTAAATCAAATAAAATCTCATGTTAATTGCTAAGCATGGCAACAAATTTTGAGGGAGTGATACATTTTATTTTTATTGTTAATTTAGTAATGGAAATGTTTTAAATTTAATTTAAACAATTCCAACAAATAATTTTTTTGTTTGTTTTGGGCATCCTTGTAATCATTCAAGACGTGTCGTGCCATTTTCAATCTTTTTAAATTTTTTTTCTATGCATCATTAACAATTCCTTTATATAACTTTATATCAGTTACAAGTATAAAATTCTGTGAAAAATAATAATAACTACACTCAAACACATAATTCAAATAAAGTCTCAAAAATAACTAGCTATAATCTAAGTATAGATACCTTAAAGTCATATTTAAAATTTTTTTCCTAAATTTCTTGGGGACGAGTTATCGTCCATGATCAAAATAACATTACATTAAAAACCAAAACTTTGATCCTTGAAAGACTAGATCATTTTTCAGTACTTACGAATATTTATTTATTTATGTTATAAATAAATAAATATTTATAAATTTTTTTTGACCATGGAGGATAAATGATCACCAAGAATTTGAGGAAAACAAATTTTAAATATGCCTTTAAGTTATCTATACTTAGATTATAGCTAGTTATTTTGGAAACTTTATTTAAATTATGTATTTTAGTGTGGTTATTATTATTTTTATTTTTCACACAATTTTAGACTTATAACTGATATAAAGTTATATAAAGGAATTGTAAATGATGCAGAGGAAAAAATTTAAAAAAAGATTGAAAATGACACCATGATGTCGAAAAGTCTTGAATAATTGTAGGAATCAAGAATATATAATGACTGGAAAATGGTTTTTCTCTTTCCCTAATATATAGGTTATGAAGAGTGAAGTCGAGTTTAATTTTAAAAAAATTTATAAGAGTTATATAATATATAACGTTTTACTAATCTTAAAATAAAATGCAAAAATGAGGATAAAGAATATTCGACTGAAATTCATTTATATTATAGTATAGGGTCATTTCCTGGATAAATACAAATTTACTTTTTTAATTAAATATTTATACAAATACAATAAAATGCTTAATCTAACTAAGAATTATGCATCTTGGCTCATAGAAATATTGCATTTTAGTTATATTCATCGAGTTTAAGTAATTATAGAAGACTTAGGTAAAAAGAAGAAATAAATAAAAAATAATAATAAAAGAAGATAGGCTTCTGGAATAAAAGGGGTAATATTCAAAATAAAATAAAAAATTGGCGCAACTGTTAAACGATATAGATATAAAACGAAGTGTAGATGGGAGGATTTGCTGATCATTTTATAGTTTTATTCTCCATGACTGATTTGTATTCTATTTTAGAACTAGCTATGCCCCGCTTGTTTAACCAGCGTGAAATTTGGATAGACGCCACGTCCCTTGTAGACATTGTCTAGGAACAGCATCTGCTTAAATAACTCTAAAACTAAGAATGTTATCAATAATTTCTTTTAAAATCTATAAAAGTTATTATTATTATTCTATGGCGCTACAACTCGGTGACGAGTCCTGGCCTCCTCCAGCTTCTTCCAGCCGTCTCTATTTTTCGCAGCTGTCATCCAACATCTGACTCCCAGAATATTCCTCGTATCTCTCTACACTATTCGACCATCTCAGCTTCGGTCTCCCCCTTCTCCTCGTGCCGCACAGAGGTTCTGTAAAAGACTTTTTTGGAATGACCTCGTCCTCCATTCCAGCCACATGACCAGCTCATCGCAGTCTTCTCATGTTTAAGGAGTAAACAAGATCGGCTTCGTTGAACATTGAGTAAACTTCTTTGTTTGTCCTTCGTCAGTTTCCATCTAGATATACTCCACCAAAGAATTTTGAAGCCTCAAATACACTAGTATTTCTAAAAAGACACGACTCCTAAATCGATGATTTTTTTTTTCGATGGTGAGTTATGAGCATGAAAGAAATGGACAAATATCTCTTTGTCACTCATCAAAACTTTAACAACCTAGCTTCAGAGTTTGTCCTTCAGGAGGCACTTGTGTCACTCTTTGTGTCATAATGCTCACCAATAGTTTTTCCCGGTTTTCCAAAATCGTAGGTTTTTGATCTATATAACTTTAGAAATACTAGCGCGATATGTAAAAACAATATTTGTAGGGAATTCACAAATGTAAGTATGTGTTTATTATCAACTTGTTTTCTGAAGCAAGGATAGAGTTGCTATAGCAACGACACTCATGCACTTCGGGCATTCTGTAACCACTTGTTATAAATTTATAGTTACTGTTTTATTGCTATTGGTCGTAGCGCGGTAATATAAAGCCTAAAACAATCCTGTGTAAGCAGTCAATCAAACCGAAAAATAATTTTTCAAATCAGTTTGGTAGTTCTTGAAATAATAACGCTCATAGAAAGTATTTATCCTTTTAAAATCGTAGCTTTGTCACCCTTAATGGAGAGAAGGGGTTGGAATCCGGGACGTAATGTGGCCTTGTTGAATAAGTTACCAGGAGCTAACGCAGCCCAGTGGATTATTCCCTCACCTGCTTCCTGAATAAGTTAAATAGATTTCACGAGCCAGCAGCCTCTCTTGAAGAGGATAACGGTCCGACATTTTGAGGTGAGGGTGTTGTCGATCTCGCTATCAAATCGATCTCAATTTGGTAAAACTTTCAATCTAATCGATAGTTGATAGCAGTTTTAAATTTATAACAAGGGTGCTCCTCTGATCCAGTTAGCTTTCAAGACCCTTTGTCAGCAATAGACAGAGTGCTCATCCTTTTAAAGGCTGTTTTCATTTCGTTCCTGGAAGTTAATAATATTATTTAATATTCTACTTTATAGAGTCATTTTACACGGTCTCAGGTTCGGAAGAGGTTTACATTCACTCAAAAATAATTATATAGATATACTTAAAAGTTAAATAGATAGGATATTTTCCAAAAAAAAGCGAAGAACAAACATTATAACCGTAAAATATCCTCAGTAACTAAAACCAGTGAAGGCTGAATTAAAATATTAACCGGTGAATTCTTCTTGTAATGAATGAGTTTAAGGATAGTTTTGAGTTCAACTCCAATTTCTAGAGCTTGTTGGGTTAGTAACGAATAAAACTTCCAGTGGCTTCTTTCGAAAAAATCTTCAAAGTTAGAGATATGGAAGTACCAATGAATAAAATTACGTATAGATTTGAGTTCAACTCCAATTTCTATTATAGAGTTATCGAAATACGGATTTTTTGTGAGGTAAGTAACGAAGCAAAGTCCCGGCGATTTCTTCCGAATTTTTTTTTTTTTAAATTTGTGCAAAGATCTGGAGGTAGAAATGAATGAGTTCTAGAACATTTTTGAGTTCAACTCCAATTTTTATGTTAACTGTTAATGATTTTAATATTTTCTATGTTGGTAATGATAAACAAACTTCTTAATGTATAAATCCTTAGTTAACTTGAAACAAAAACCAGTGGGGCTGAACTCTTCTTCTAGTATATTTTTGAGTTAATCTACAATGAATGAGTTGTAGGATGGATTGAGTTCAGCTTCAATTTCTAGGATTGAAGTAAATGAGTACTGGAAGAACATGAAGAACAAGTAGTCATCAAAGCTTCGCCTGGTTTTATAAAAGGCCAATAAAGTATGTAATAATAATTTGTTATACTCCGATACATTTTTTTTCAGATCCTCTGGGACCAAATCAAAATCCCGGAATTTCAAATTCAAGGGGATGTTATCGATATTACCGATTCAAAAATTTTGAAACAATTTTGCAGGAGTACAACAGAACTACCTTTTGTGACAATTTTTTCAGTATAAGGGCATTCGATAAAATGACTATAGGAGTTTCTAGCGCTTTATCCGAATGATAAGGCGATTTCAACTCTATAACAAGTTCATGCTACTTCCTAATTTGTTCGGCTCTGGTTAGGATTACTATAGGGACTGATACTTTTATGATGATCCATGATTATTTGTTCATCCCAATAAATTTTCATTTCATTATTTTCTACTAGTTTTTCCGGGGCCTCATCCCTATTCAACAGTCTTAAGTCTTGAGGTAGAGCATTGTTAGTATCATTAAATAGAGAATTAGCAAATAAACGTAGAAACAAATTATTAACAAAATATTCCACTTAGCTTTTATATTAGTTATGAAGGCCACAATAACTCTCAGCAGCATGTAATATATTATATTTATTATAAAATCTAGTAAATTTCAAAGAAGAGAATTTATAAAGGATTCTACTAATCTATGCGAAACTTTATGCACCCTAAAACGACGAAAATAAACTGCCATATTTAGCTTATTGGTATTACCATCATAATACTTACTAATATTTAATTTTAATTATGTTACGCATAACTTAATTTGAATCTTTCCCAAAAGTCGTTTAATTATTGAGCACCGGATTAGCTACAAGTTTCAATTAAAACTATCAAATGTAACAGTTGGAGCCTCGCCAGTTTTCCCAGCACAAACTTGATTACGAGTCTAATTGAAGGTAATCTGCATTTTAATTAACATTATTGGATAATAAATAACCATGAGCTTTATGGTCTCGTAAGTATTGTGTCATTGTATAATACAAAAAGGTGCAATATCAATTCCAAAGAACATATATACAATTCAATTATTCTTCATAAACGTAGATTTTAATGACCCATAGAAAAGCGTTGAGGCATGCAATAGCTTATATATATATATATATATATATATATATATATATATATATATATATATATATTTTTTTTTTCTAGATTAAAAAGATAAATTGGTTCAACTGAAATAACAAATAGCCTGAATTAAAGAATGGATATGATAACAAAGAAAAAAAAACATAAAAAGATAAACATTTTGAACAAAACGTTAAAGAAAGATTCTTAAACAAACTCTCTTGTCTCTCAAAAACCAGTAAATTACTAATCGGCGTTACACCACCTTTTAAACAGATAAAGATAATTACAGACCATCCCACATTATCAGTTTAAAACTCGTGTAACCAAGAACAGATACAAAAATTAGATAGTTCAACAACTTTTTTTTTTCTTTCCAAAACAACAATTTTTCCAACACACTTCCGTATTATTCTGACTCACCATGAAATAAATTTTAACCTTAACAAGTTGGTCGCTGAAGTCTCAAGATTGCTAAGATGAAGTCTTATGACATTATATAGATGGTGGTGATGTCCACATTGACAATCATCAAGTAAGTATTCGTTTTTTCAAGTACTTTAGAGACTAAAAGCTTTGTTTTTGAAATCTAGCAATCGATTTTTTAAGTTATTTCAAATGTATGAAAATACTTCAATCTTATTCTGTTATATTGTACTTGAAACAGGAAATTTGATTTGATTTCAGTCTCGATTTGCTGGAATACGAAGCTTTGATTAATATTTAATGATTACTCAGCAGGTCTTTAGGCCATTACCTTTTCAATTTTCTCATCCATATTCCCAACAACAGAGGGGAGGAAATAGAATGGATAGAACTAGTGTAATGTAATGAATTCGTATCCATGTTGTGTGTAGTGTAATTCGAAATAAACGAGGGAGTATTTACAAATTTTCTCAGAATTATGGATTGTATTGTTCGTATCTTCTGTCAATGGGAGTTTTTACTGAAATCCCAAAGCCCTGCTCCATATTCTTATGTACCAGCATAGATTGTTTGTTTCTTAAGCCTAGTGCACACCAGAAGTCCAGAAAATTTGTAGTTTGTATCGTCTTGTCAGCTCTTGTCTTTAGTGTGTATGGAAAACTTTTGTTCAAGTATAGTCCAAGACCCTTTATTCCTCTCTGGATAACAGAGAATCGTGTTGAAAAGTGAAATATAGCTTGTTTGTCGTTATTTTTCGCGTGATTCACAATAAACCAAGAAGTATTGACAATTTTTTTAAGCATTTTGGATTCTGTTGTTTGAATCTAGTGTGTATGAACGATTTTGCTGAACCTCAAAATTCTTTGGTTTCTTCAAAGTTCACTAAGTACTAGTGTAGATTGTTTGTATCGTAAGTCTAGTGAAGACCTGCAGTTCAGACAATTCGTTGTTTTATCGTCTAGTCAGTTCTTGCCTTCTGAGTATATTTCCCATCTGAGTCCATTGTCAGAGTATAGTCCTAGCTAACATATATAGTTTTTCGAAGGTACATAGTCGTCCTAATAAATAATATTATGATTACTCAATAAAGAAATTCATGGTTGAAAATGTGAATAATAAAATATTTATATGTGACTTATAACTAAGAACACTGACCAGGTTGATGGTGACAATGAGATCGTGCTGCTGGTGTCGCTTCTTCTTGTTGTCCTTCTTGATCGGGACCGGGGGCGGGGGCTTTGCGACCGCCAGCTGCCCTGCCTTCGGGGCCGGCGTCTTGACCGAGCCCTTCTGGGCCGTGGGCGGCTTCTTCACTGGAGTCGTCGAACCTTTCGGGGCGCATTTCTGGTTTACGTGCCCGTCTGCGGGCTTGTTACGCGCCTGGAAGAAAACAAAAATTTTTAATAATGATGAATATATATTGCGAAATAGTCAAATATATAGGCGAAATAATATCATATAACATATCAAAAAAGAAAGTAATTAAATCACGAGTTAACGAGATGAAAGCTGTCTTCCACTCGTCTAAAATATTTACAACAAGAAATCCTTATATTGCTAAACTTAGGCACTAGGCAACAGTAATCCGCCCAGAGACACTATGAGGCAGGATGTTTGATCTTGAACAAGAAAATGTTGATGCGTGATACAGAAATCACGAACGGGAACCATTATGAACAAAAAATGAACCAAAGCAGAATGACCAAAAGAGCATTCCGGTATCTTAACAAGTTGAATATGGCCAATACGTGAATCAAGGAGACTGAAAAGAAATTAAAGAACTCGCGGTCTCTCCTGATGGTATTGAAAGATGTTCTTCACTTAAGAAGGAACTTCTGCTCCCTTAAGAACAAGATACTAATTTTGGAGAACATTTGAATTAACCATTATTCAACGTGACTGTAGATGTATTTTGTTAAAGTACAGCCATTTAAAAAAAAAAGAGTGCATATTCGACGTTGCGCAGTTTTATCTATGAACTAGAAAAATGCATTAAATATCTAACATATATATTTGTTTTGTATTCATTAAATAGATGTAAATAAAATCGGAAAATATTAATTATTTAAGTAACTTACACATAATTGAATAGTAAATGAAGTCTCGAGTCATGCTTTTCAATTTAATATAGTTAAAAAGAACTGTAGAACTGTGAAAAAGTGTATTTGATATTTAGGAATCACATTATAGATTTTGAATGATTCTCTATTTACAATATATTAATATAACCTGTTTTTTGTTTTCTACAGACAAGATATATTCCAGTAAATTCATTAATACATTTAGTAAACCAATCAACAGGGGTGAACTACCGGTAGTGACAGAAGTCTTTAGTGATAGAAGAAAACTAAATAAATAAAAGGATGCAGAATATAAGACTAAAGGAATATGAGAAAAAGAAATAACGTGTATTTTATGATGAGAAGAGAAGAAACATGAAGAAGTGAGGAAGGGAATTGGACGGAGAGAAGAGATGACATCTTGTGCCGGGGCCATTTGCTTATCCACTCACCCCCCCCCAACTTCTGTATTTCCAACTGGGTCGCGTAAAAAGCCAATCTAAATCTTTATTGAATAATATTAAATAAAATAATAAAGTTTGTTTTCAATTAAAGTGTTATTTTGTGTTTTTTTGCTATCTTAACAGCTGATTATTTAGGCATTCTTTACTATAGAATATTTATAATTATGATGTACTACTTAAGTTTCATTCTAAAACCCAAAATTGTTGTGTGATTCATTCTTCGGCAAGGACCGAATAATTACTTATTTTTAATTAATTATAAATTATTTAACTCTCTAGGAATATTGGATATTTAAAAAGACTTCAGATGCAAATATTTAACATTCCTTAAATCGTTTGTTACCTATGTCTTTCTAAAAAGGCTTCTGCGATCTGAATCTTTCCTTGCTAGTAATTAAACATTGTTTGTTATGGATATAAAAAATACTAACTAATAACTTCCCCTTAATTTAATTACTACCATAAGTAATATATGCGTTCCTTCCTCGCCCGTTCTATCTCTGGAACTCACTCCCACTCGATATCCGTCATGTGTCTTCTTTATCCCCATATAAATCCAAACTTTTCCTACATCTTCTAAATTCCCAAAAAGATGCTCTATAATCAATAAATAATTTATATATATATATATATATATATATATATATATATATATATATATATATATATATATATTCAACTTAATCGATTAATGAATTACTGTAAATATTAATCACTCATAATGATATATTTTGTATTATTAGATGCTATTATTTATTCACTTATTTTTCCATAAGCCTATTTCTTTGTATTGTAAATTTGTCTGTTTTTTAATTTTATTTTTGTATTAAATTTTCTAATTTTCTACCAAAACTGTTAGTTATTTCTTTCACGATATTATATATATATTATTTTATTCTAATAATTTAGTCCTTTGGCCAGATATATATTTATTTAGCTTTGTGCATTTCTGTTATTCTTAAGAGACCTGATCCTAGAATAAAATTATATTTCTATTCTATTCTAATACATTCCAATAACTAGAAGTTTATTTTTTCCATATAGTTATGGCGTGGAAGACTATAATTAAAGCTGCTGCAAGAAGCAGTACCATCGAATTTTCAAATGGTGTTGTAACGAACGGACCATTTCAATCATCACATCTACATGATACTGCAGGGATATTGAATTAATGAAACACAACATTATCTAAAAACAACCTCTATTGGTTAATCGGAAGAAAAATATACTCTTACATTACAGCTCCAGACCTCAGGTTTCTCGACAGACAGGGAACTAAATGAGCTGCGTTACGAAGTCCTTCCATACCCACCTACCCACTTATCTCCTGATTCAACGGACTTACCTCCAGCAATTTCAACCAGTTCAAAAATTCCGTCAACTTCAAAAAAGGTTCTTAAGTCAAAAACGCATTTTTAGACTTAATTTCATCATAAAACCTGAATATTTCAATTCCGGGATTGAAAATTTGATAAGGTAATTTTTTTTATTTCATTATATTGGATTTCTTTGAAAACGAATATTTCATAGGAAACTACCCAGTACTTGATGTATGCCATTTCAATTACACATCTATTGGCTTCCTTGGTTTAGTACATGCTTGCAATCATGGCAGATGCGTATGTATTCTGCATCATTTAGAATAAATGTCTAAACTAATTTTTAAAGAGGAAATATACGGTCAGGATCAATATGTACGATGTGGGCATAGGGAGCGATTTTATTGGGTTATCCAGAGAGATAATATAGCTATGATCCCATTGGCCCCAATTTGGGGATAAGAGCGGAACGCACGCTAGGAACTAACTAATGGGGTATCTATCGTCTCCCTGAGGCCTGGCGCCTTGTTAACTGCTCATTGGTCCGCGGGTAGGGGATTAGCATCCTTGGTCGATCATTGGTGGATCACATCATCGTCCGCACCAATAATAGTGCGCCTTTTTAACAAGTTCACTGCTGTAGCGAAGGAGCATCCGTTGAAAGGTCGCCCAGAACGGTTCCGTCCGGTAGTTACTTTTTAAAAATTCCAATAAATAATTTTTTTTAAAATCTTCTTCTTAAGACACTGCTAAAGTATTATTTCTTCAGTCATTAAACCACAAAACAACGGTATAGATAACCGTTTGTTATATAAAAAAACAATAAAAAATAGAGAAACAAACGATTAGAGAAGTAATTATTTTATACGATAATAATAACATAAATATGTTTAACAATAATTTTCAATAATCATTTTATTATTTTTTCAATTAATAAAAATAAATTATGAGGAGAATCATAAGAATAAAACACAAGAAGGCTAAAATTAGAGACCCAGGCAGGAAATCTACAAGGAGATGAAAGACTAAGGAGCTGAAATAAGAATCAGAAGACAATATCCGTGAATACAAGAGTTTAGAAGGGTATGTAAAACAAATGAGAGAGGAAGCAGAAAAATTAAAAATAACAGACAAAGGCTGCCTAGAAAGAGAACAATGCGGAGAAAATAAATGAAAAAAAAACAGGAATGCTTTTAAAATATATAAGAAAAAAGTTTATTTTTTTTTCAGATAATTTATAAACACGGATATGGAATAGACGGTATTTTGTTGAAATAAAAAATAATAGACATAGATAAACGTAAAAATATTTATGAATATTAAAAAACATACAAACAAACTAAAAAATAGCAAAATAAAATAAAATATTTTTTTAATGGAATATTTAACAACACAAACTTGGTATGAATAACTATTCATTATACATTTTTTTATTTAATATAATTGTAGAAATACGTAAAAGAATATGCGAAAACGTAAAATGTTATAGAGAAACATAAAAAGATATATTTTAAACAATATAATAATATTATACAATACAATATTTATAAACAGAATCCTGCACACCATCCTGGAGCTTATCCCAGCTCTGTAAAGCGGGTACTCTGAATTGGGGGAAACATGGCATTTTTGTGAGTTGCATTCTTTTTTATTTTATAAATTAAATACAAAAAATTATTAAAAAGTAACCTAAACACTAGTTGATTCAACGAGACTATTATGTATCCAACTTTGTAAATTCAAATGCATTCTATATAGAGTTAGTAGCTGTAATGGTTTAAGAGGGCTCATTGAGTGAATTAATGTCATTTGTTGGTTATTTTAAAGTTTAAGCCTAAAACCTAATGACCATCTACACCTAGGTTTAATTGAGTATAAATATCTATATTATTTATATTCTGTTTTTACCAACAATTTTTACTAAACCGTGAAGAGAATAAAAAAGACTATCTATCTGTCTCAGACGGTCTATGGTCCTTGAAGGACTCTGGCCTCCTCAACAATTCTCCTTCACTCAGAGCAATCCTCTGCAGCTTTTTCCATCTTATCACTCCAAGAAGTTGTATGTCAGCCTCGACGTCTTCAAGCCATCGTAGTCTGGATCTACCTCTTCCTCTTCTACCTTCCTCTTCTACCGGGCGTTCAGAGTTCAAAGTGCGAGTGTACAAGACCGTTCTCTGACATATGCTAGTGAGGCGTGGACCCTTACAAAGCGACAAGAGAGTTATATATAAATACATGAAAAATAAAGTATTAGTCCTTCTTTTCAAAGAAAGTTGATGACCGTATTAACGTATTTTTCCTCATTTTCCAAAACCATTGGTACATAGGCAGGCAGTCATATTATATATATATATCTTTTGTAAAAGGTACAGCCTTCGAAGATATGGGCTATTGTTAAGCTCCTGCTGCACTTCTCGCATGTTGGCGGGTGATCTTTAGTGATTAGGTTAGCGTGGGTGAGCCTAGAGCGTCCTATCCTAAGTCGTCTAAGGACCACTTACGGTTCTACGGAGTTACGAACTCTTCGGTTGCGAAGACAGGAGTTGCTCCAATCAAATGTCATGAAAAAAGAATAGACGATAAGGCATGGAAGGAGGATGTCCTTTCTTCAATTCCTGGTCTACTACCGCCATCAGAAGTTTTATATTCATTGAAACAGAATATCCACAAACAATGGTAGGGATGTATGGTAGCATGTGGAACCTTGGGACTCGTCTAGTCGCAATATCCGCAGGGAGGAAGTGGCCCTAGTCCGGTTCAGGATTGGACACTGAAGACACCCTCTCGGAAGGGACCTAGTTCGTAATAACTTTTCCACCAAAATGCCGAGGAATGGTAGCTCAATATGTAGCGTAATGGGTTACTGATCCCTATGTCCCGAGTTCGAGGTCGGATGACAGATAAATGTTTTTTTCTTTTCAACAGCTGGTAATCCGCCCTATGGGTCTGGAAACATTCCTGGCACTATTGAGTGGGGCAAAACCTTGGCCGGTACTATGAACTGAGCCCAATACTTTGTGTTTGTTCTCCACAGAAATTTCGATATTAACGACATCCTGACAAGTAACAACATAAACGACTTAAGTCCGTTCTACAGTCACCATTTAAACAAACCTGCAATACCTCAAGGCTTTTTTCAAAAGAATAAACAAAATTTACCCTTCTATTCCCTAAGTGATAACATTTTAGAACTTAGAATTAGTAGCACTGCAACCTATGAAAAGTCTTGGGTTCAGTACATGGTAGAGAATGTACTCGTTCAAGGAAAAGTGTTATGAAGGGGGTGACTTGTTCGAGATCACACTCAAGTCGACCCGCTTTATCCCCCGTAACAGCGTACCCACTTTATAGAGGCTGGGTGAACCCTAGGATATTTTCTAGATCCTACAGGATCATTCCCCGGCTGTTAACAGATTAAATAAATTATCTGCAACAAACGGATTTGAACCTGGGACCTTTGGAAAGGCAATTCTGCGCACTACCACTAAGCTAATCCGCACCTAATTAGTACATACAACTCAAAATGATATTCTGTTATTTTCTGCTTTTATAACATGATATAAATTATTATTTACATAACAACTCCCAGCATGCTTCAAATATAAATATTCTACGGGAGCAAGTCACGAAGTGATGAATTTTAGTAATGAAATTTGATATACTTTATAGAGCAGTGGAGTATGAAGACGAGAGTAAATAGGTTTGAAGTTCAAAACCCTTTTATAGTTCAACACACAATATCGCCATGAAGTCATTCCACTGTCCTGTAGCAAATATCTCGTTTCTCATTTCAACTCAACGGAAATAATTTTTCTTAATTTCTCTACGCAATATAACACCGGATCATTATCATTATTCATGGCGTTAAAACATGTAAATAAACCACAATTTAAGTTGCTATCAGAATACATTTAATATGTAGGCAGAGTTCCTTGCAATAATAATTCATTATAGTTGATGAATTTTCTGTCCATTGTTAATCAATATCAGATTGACATAAACAAGACATTTTTTGATTACTTAAATTTCTGCTTACTTAAATCACGAATAATTTATTCAGTTTATCATTAATTTTATTATGTCAAATATGCGTTAGAAATCTACCTCATAAATAAATATTTGCCTTATCTTCGTTAGATGTCCACACAATATTTTTTTTTAATTTTTCCAAGAGAGTAATCCTGAATTGGCAAAACTTTGACTGGTTAGTCTTTTCCAGTATTTTAAAGACTAAAGGATTTGTTCTTTGGGATGCTTTCTGCTGAATTATGATGATGTAAAATTTATAATCCAATTAAATTAAATACTCCTGCACTATAGGACCTGCACTGCAGAAAGTTAATGGATTGAAACTACAGTTATGTGACTCAGTTGCACCTAGGAATCTGGAGACACTTCCAAGCTTACACAGCCTCTGTATCTCTAAATCTCACACAGCCTCTGTATTAAAATCTGGAAGTTTAGCTTGATTTCAGCAAAATCACTTTTATGGACAACCATTGGCTTAGAAACTGCAAAAAACAATTAATGAGCCCGACTCATCGTAGGTAAGAGATAATGTATTTAATGAGGGATACAGATAGTCTCTGGGGGTGCAGTCAAAATAAAACTAAATAAAAAAAAACTTATTTATAATAAGTGCCGACGTTTCGACCTACGTTGTAGGCCTTCTTCAGGGCTATGACAGAAAAACAAACAAAACAAAAATAACTATACAAATATAATATATAAAAATTGTAAAATGGCAATTCACTAATAATTTAATTTACTAATTGTTTTATACATTACCTGTAATTTAACTACGTTTTTCATATCTCACCATTTTACATTTGTACCTTTTAATTTTATAATTTATGTATTCGTACAATGTATATAAGGTACAAATTATATATTTTATAATTAATGTTCATTTTGTATCTTTCTATTGATCTTCTTTTTTATCATTGCTTGGCATTACAACCTTTCTGTACACTTAATCTGTAATATTTTATTCATATATTTATCCTTAATATCATATCCATCGCTAATTTTCCTTAATTTTTGATATCTTATGTTATTATATTCTTTGTGCTGCAATGTTTTTTATAGTTATTTTTGTTTTGTTTGTTTTTCTCCCATAGCCCTGAAGATGGCCTACAACGTAGGTCGAAACTTCGGCACTTATAATAAATAAGTTTTTTCTTATTTAGTGTTATTTTGGCTGCACCCCCAGACTATGTATATCCCTCATTATATCTTCCAGTCAACTATTTTCCTATCAATCGATAATTTATTTAAATTATGTTTTTTTCTGTTTGTAAATATTGTAAGAATCTTAATGTAAGCACTAATGATTGGAAATAAAAAAAAAAAATAAATAAGCACGTAAAAAAACTGTACAAACAAGTAAGACGTTTATTGCCTCCTGGTAATATAATAAACTAGATACACGGACTTTCATCTCTAACTTCACGCTTTTAGAAGAACAAAGTTAAAACGCTGATATTAAACAAACAATGTTATACAACTCATGAAATTTTAATAGACCTTCTTTGTAAATTAGAACTTTTAAAGCCTCTCTCTGACTCAGAGGAAACATTAAACTCTTTTACTACGTTGGGCGAACCAAACAAGTCACGAAGGCTGTTGCCACCGAGGTCATGCGAAGGACTTACGGTGCGATGAACTTAAGTGTTAACCATCACACGCGAACCGCATCGTTAATTACAGTCCAAATATTAACATATTTTCATGCTAACAAAACTTAATTATTCAGTTTATCACCATCATAGAAATCTTGATGGATTTATTTATCCCGTTTTTCTTTAGTAATGGTTACTGTTACACTACTCACAAGAACATAACTGGTTCATTCCAGATTGAACTTTTTTATGACGATTTCGTTAATTCAGTTATTTAAAATCATAACTTTTATTCTTTTCTATTTTTTTTCTAAATAAAAATGACCATTGTATGTCCCTCCTTCATAAGAATAGCGACATAATTAAAAAATGGGCGTTTGAGATAAGCCTTCAGTAACAATTATATTGGTTGAAGTTTTTAATTCAGAAAATGAAGACATACATGTTTTTTTAAAAATAAAGTCATATTTTGAGTTGTATCATGTTTGAACTTCAATTTAAGTACCATGATTACAACAGGAATGCTATGCCTTACCAATAGTCAAATTTTTCATTTTTTAAAACTCACATGGAACTTTCATATACCCTTATAATACATTAAAATACATTTCTTGAGTAATGATGTTGTTCTTTTCAAGAAGCAATATATATTTATGTATACATAATATACTATGGACGAACTGGAAATTAGTTGTCTTGACTTGGCGGATGATCTGCCACTATACTCAGACAATGAAACCACACTAATCAAACAGATAGAACCATCCAAACTGTGCGCCGAAAATGTTGGGCTACAGACCTCTTTCCAAAATTTTTAGTTCTTGTATATGGAATTCGAAATACTGAATTTAAAAACGAAACATTTGCCAGGATTAAGGGAGTCGTTCACTTTGAATAGCTAGGTGAAATTCTTCAACCGACGTAAAAAGAGAAAATCTGGTAGAACACTAGGTTACTGAAAATAAGGAGAGTTTTATCCAAGACAACAAAAAATGTCCGTCTATCTTCACCTAAATTCGCTATACTCCAATGAGACATTGACTTTAAACACTGGAAAAGATTCTCATAGAGGAAAGAATAATAATCAGAAAAGCTATTGGACTAATACCCAGACGAAGAATATAGTCTTCATTTCAGGTACACCACAGAGAAGTTATCCAACCTTTTTACAGCTGCATCAGCTGACTACCACAGACGAAGCTCACCAACATATACAGGGAGCGGCTAAAGACTATTACACCCAGTATGACACCAGTCAAAATTGATCTGAAAAAAGCTCAGCTAGACTCGGAGAATATCAAGGGGAAAAGCGTTTTTGAAGGAAAGGTGTACAAGTGGGAAGTGATGTCAGAGAAGACAACACCCATAGCCAAAATACCTGTTAGAACAGGAAGATCAAATAACCATGAATGCTTGGAGTGGTCTGATGAATAGTATGCCACGCATACAATGATAAGAATAATAAAATATACTAGATTATTGTCAAGTTTGTGCCATTTTACTTCAAGCTTTATACAGTATTTGGTAAACAAATCTTGAAGAATTTCGTATTTAAGATTTTTATGCTAATGAAAATAAGTTACTATATATATATAAAGTAAAACAAGCAATAAACCGAAACTTATACTTGAAATAACAAACCGATTTTGATTCAAATATAAAGGATTTATTTTTAATTTTCAAATTTCTGCATTGATAGAAATAACATATCAAATTTTAGATATAATTGGTTGGCTGGAAGTGATATTTTACTCAGTTTAAACCATAAATTGAGTAACCATCACGTGACTAAGGAAGCATATAATGAATTTTTTTCATAATTTATTGAAGCTATTATTATATTTTATAGCTTTATTCATTCACGAGTTAAAAGTTATAATTCAACAATACATGTTGCAAAATTTAATCCAGAATCCTAAGAACATAAAAGGCCTACAAAAAGTCATGTGGTGTCTTTCGTCAGACATTTTTTATTTTTATTATTCATCATAGAAATAAAATTCTTAAAATAATATAAAACTTAAAGATATTCATTTCGAACTTTTTGTTAATTTAAAACCTCGATGTTATACAATAAAATAATCAGTTAAAAGAAATCAGATTTAATTAATTTAAATTTATACATTTTTATTCGTTTAGTGTAGTAATTACTGTTTAATTTATTATTTATAAATGTAGTTGACTGCCTCTAGAAGGATAAATAAGATAGAGGGAATGTATTTATTGCGGAATAAATACCAGTAGTAAGGGAATAGAATATGATACATTCTGGTGAATTGTTCAATCGTGGAAAGATTTTAGGAGAGCGCATGAATCGATAGGGACCTGTCTCGATAAAGCTCCTCTCGCCGGCTCTAGTCTCCTATAGCTCTCTCTCCTCTCTCACTTTTAAATCGATTATACTACTTTCTAGTTTACAATAGCTATCGATATGATGACTATGAATATTCGAATTGTGTCTACCTTTATCCGAACAAAAAACATTTCCCGGATAATGCAATCATTACAATAAATGCCACAGTTTCAATGGATTAAATTTTCCCAGTTATTCAATCTGTGAGAAAATTGATTTTTGTTTTTGAGTTTTGTTCATCTGTCGTTGAAAAGGTTATCCAAATAACACGGAAAAAAATTAGTTCAAAAAGTAATAAAGTTTTTCTTACAATTTTTTTTTTTTTTAAACAAGTTTATCATTCGTTATAATGTAAGTTAGCCAAAGCCTACGTAATTATAAAAATATTAGTAGGTAATTTACTGAGTCTCGTTTTAGTTTTGAACATGTCCGAAGCTGTTGCGCGGCATAATAGATCGTGATGGCCATACTGACTATACTAACAGTACAATCTAAAGAAATACTTGATATATCATGGAAAAAGATTAACAAAGGAAGATCCGCAGCACAAATAAAAATTAGGTACAATCTTATGAGGGAGTTGAGGAATCCATTTTTTTCTCTTAAATCTCGGGAAGTTTGGGGTTCAGAGATATGGCAAGGAGTATTCTTCCAATTCTCAAAATCTTCCTTTTTCGATAGTAATAATGATCTAAAAGGTAGTTCGAGCTTATCTCCCCTCACGGGTATGAACGGCCCGTCAGCCTACTGGAAGTAACTCATAAAACCAGGGTGTACCAGTCTTAACTCGTCTATAACTCGTACTATTCTATTGGGAATTGTGTTGGTAACTTCCAAGATGTCAATAGCCGTCCGACGATTAGGACCAGCAACGATCGGCTTCGGGGATGGTATATAGGTCTTCGTGCGCCTACTGATCCCAAACAGCCATAATTCATGTATCTAGAGCGATAAGTCTTACCAATTATTTTCACAGTTCGAATTAACCGTATCATCACCGGATGACCCTATTTTTCTATTTCTTTTGTGTTTGAATAATCATTGAATTATAATAAAAGTGACTATAAGAAGTGAATTATAAATACTGAATAAAACAGTTTGCAATTTTATTCTCCATAAATCCTGTTAAATATTGTGGTAGATAGTGATTGATTGGGAGCGCTTTAGACCTGTCTGGTCTCAAAGCTCGTTAACTCTTCTTCAAACACAATTCTTCTCTTCGAGTCTACACCGTTAAAATGAACATTTACCTTCTAGGGGAGGCTATTACTAACTTGACCCTCTTCTTTGTCTATAAATTAAATATTAAACAATAGTTTTTTTTTTTTAACAACCTCCCCAAAGAAGATGTTTGGCAAAACTTTACTTTATTCTTTGTAACTGTTCTTAACTATAATAATTATATTATGAATATGAAACTCTTTTAACTCTTGAATCTTCATATATATATTTTTGGATATACTCTTATATAATTTTAAATATTGGATGAAAATTACTAAAATCATTTAGCCCATAAAATGGGAATATGTATTATATGTATGTGTGCATATATATACCATGTTGAGCCTTGTGATATATTATCATATAGGCTGTCCTTATCTCCATTACCATGGGGCAATTAAACAGTGTCCTTCTCATTAACATACATTCAAGTTCAAAGGCAGTAAGTAACAAACTGGTATAGATCCAAGGATTATGACTGTTCATGGTCACCAGACACACAAAAACCTGTATTTCATTTTCCTAAGCAGACCATACCAAGTTTAAACTTTATAATAAAATAAAAATATTAACGACATTTATAATTAAACAATTATAAATAACCGTAAAACCAAATAATGTTTGTTATCTCACAAGCCATGCCTCACAAACTTAAAAAAAAAGTTGAGGAACACTGAACAAACAGTAAGGACAAAATGGATTATAGTTTAGCAATAATGATATATATAATTAATGTTCAGCAACTTATGTAATTACTCACTATTCCTACAAAAAAAACTACTCATAAAATACAGACAGTTGATCTATTTATATGTGCTTTTAAATAATTACAACGTAGATAAAATATTTTTATATATTCATAAGATTCATGTATTCAAATATTCATCGGGCAAAATTTGTTATAGCGAATTCAGACATTTCGTTGAGGGGTATACAATTTTTTTTTTTCGAAATGTACAACTTATGAAATTTTTGTATATAATATTCTTTTGAAACTTTTATTTATGATATACTTCATACTTAACACTTATAACCGAGTTTTGCCTTTGATTCAAATTAAATAATATTTGAGGCATGCCAATAAGTAGAATTAATCTTTTTGAATTATAAAAAATTGTTAATTAACTAAGAAATAATAATAAGAAACATTATTAGATTTACTGTTTCGAACACCATTAACCTCAGGAAGTACATTACGAGTATAAAATACAGACAGTTGATATATTTGTAAGTGCTGTTAAATTATTACGTCAATGAAATATTTTTATATATTCATACGTCATATATTCATCAGGCACATCATATTTTGTTATAGCAAATTTGGAAATTTTGTTAAGGAGTATATAATTTTTTCTTTTGGGAATGTTCAACTTCTGAAACTTATTGTCGAGTTTTGTCTTTAATCAAATTAAATACTATATAAGATATGCCAATAAGTCGAAATTTATAATTATTTAAGAAATTAATTAATTAGATTTATAATTTCTATATCCATCAACCTACCGAAGTACATCTCACATCACCTAATTCGACTTTCACCACACTCTATCTTGCATCCATTTCGGAAATGGTACAAGATTTCCATGGACTTTTTTCTCGAGACTTCCTGGAAAAGGCTTTTCTAAAAAGGACTATCGGTCGAGATTTTTCCTGATTCGGCATTCGTTGGATTTCAGGACTGCGTGAGGTGAATTCTTCCAATCTCTCAAATCGGGATCTGGGAAACTCAATGCACGTCTTTCATTGTGACCCACTTTTTCATGAAACAGAGTTCTCTCCTCAGATTTGATTTGTCCAAATTTCTTATTTACTATTGCTTATCTATTAGTCACTGTAAACAATAATTTGAATCATGAAAAAAAGTGCTCAAATGTGAATCTAAGCGCTTCTATTTACTAGCTTTTAAACTACATTCTATTTTTAAGCTTTGTATTATTTCACTAAAATCTAATTCTCTAAGACTGAATATTTACATAATATTATATAATTGTGATTTCAATGTGTGATTTTAAAATAATAATGCGTAGTTCTGCTTTGCATCCATAAGCTAAGTATGAAATACAAGTGTTTTGTATAAATTGATCTATTAGCTCATAAGGAATAATTCTATATAATTATTCAAATAAAACATGCTAGTTTAATTATAAAACTATATTTACTTTTTATAATATAATATATAAAAATCGATTATTCTAAGTATCGAATATCATATTTGCATACACTAAAAGAGCTCTGATCTACCACCCTAAGATTCTAGTTTTTTGTTCAATTTCAAAATCAAAGTTCACAATGGAACTTTATATCGTGCCAACTAATAAAATTAATGTTCTCGCATGCCATTTGTATTTTATAAATTCTACATTCTCTCTTCACTATCATTGTAATATTTTTATAAATGTATGCAATCATGGAAAATCTAATTTAGTAAGTTTCCATTCTCGATTATATTGTACCTGGCTGAGGCTTCTGAAACTACTCGTGGAAGCACTCCTCGCCTGAGAACAGATAAAGAAGAGAAGAAGACAAAAATAGAAGAAAAAATGTATTCTACAAAATCAGGCATAAATTTGAATAGTAGATAGAGTTTTTTCCCTTTTCAGCGTAGATATATTTGGGTATCTTCAACGTTGTCGAGTAAAAAATGATTTAATATTATACTTACTCATCAATTATAATAAAGCTTTTAACCTTTATTATTACATTATTTATTATTAATATCATCTATCATAATAAAATATGTAATGTTAATCAACTAAATACTATTCACACATAGAAAAAAGCTCATTTAAAAAATATACTTCTAAGGTGTGTTATAATTCACTGTCTTATATTTCACTTACATCAAGCAAAAATACATAATATAAAGGCTTCTGTATTTGAGTTATGGATACGCAATACAAAAAAATATTATTATACATAACATTTTATGACAACAATACAAAAGAATCAGTAATGCAATTATATCTACAGACCCGGTGAATAAGGGACTAAATAAGGCATTGGCTTGAAAAGGAATTATTGTATATATTACAACTGCATTTCAAGCCAAAAACAAGGAGAATGTACGATAATTGGTATCTGAAAGCAGTTTACTATCTCTGACTTGACCTTATTCACTGGGGCTGTAGGTATAAGAATACATAGTATGCAAACTCCCTCTTTTTGACCTCTGAATGGGGATGCTAAAAAAAGGAAAACAATTAATCATCTTTCTCCAGTATATGGATGGTATTTAATATGAATATATAAACAAAAGGAATAGGTATAAGTTTTTGTTCCCATGAATAAAATAATGTTGTAACTATTTAAATAATAGGAACTATATAAAATGTATTCATAATAGGGAGTAATAATAAAGGAAACGATGGAGGAACATCTTCAAAATGATTTCATAGCAGAAAAAAAATTAAGTAACCTGCACTAATACAAACTATAATTTAACAACATACACACTTTATTTTGTAAAAATAATTTGAGAAAGTTGACATAAATTTTAAAAATACAACTAAATACCTACATAAATTGATCACATTTACAGGAACAAAATATTGGAATAATTGTTCAAATGGAAATGAAAGATTAAGAATAGGAAATTTCTCTCAAGTCTCGATCCTAAGCGATGCGACGCGATCCTATTCTATCACATAGGATGGTGGGATGAAAAAACAAATAACTGAAATACGCAGTGAGTGCCTACACTGGATCAGATCCGACACGATTCTATTCTTTTCAATCCGATAGTGAAACGAGTCTGTGCCTTCCGAATAAAATAGTATTAATTTTATTCTTTTATTTCTTATATATTATAGTGAAATATAAATATATTAAAAATAATTAATAAATAATCTTAATTTTATAAATTAAAAGAACCAAATGTTATAAAAATGAGGTAATATTACTATATTAGAATATTTTTGTCTTGCTGTTTGACTATAAACAAATAATTTAGTTGTTTTCAATAAAAAAAAATAGAATTTATTGTTTTTATTATATATTCGTGTTTTATATAATAATTTAATTTTCTCGATTGCGATAATATTTATTTCTTTTGATATTTTGTTGTTCATCTTTGCAAACGAGTATAAAAAGTCAGAAAAGCCCTTACCTCCCAGTGTTGCCAACTGTTTAATAAATAAATTAAACATTACGATGATAATTTTATCAAAAGTTAATGTTTCCAATTTTATTTGACGAATTAAAATTGTATGTAGGTATATTTTTTATGTACATTTCTGATAGATATAATTTTATTCAACGGAAAAATAACCTTCGCTACTAAATTTAATGGTTCATGAAGATTAGTAATAAAATATTTTAATGAGAATTGAAAATATTTAATTTTGATTTATGACGGATATTTATATAATAGTTTTTTTTTTTTTTTATTGATATTTACAACTAAATGTAATAACATTACATCAAGTAAATTGGCTGTATGAACAAAGGACATGAACAAAAAAATCACTTGTGGAGAAACTATCCATTGATAGCACTCCAATATATAATAGTTAATTATCAAATTACAATGTACATTTTTTAATAAACATTTTAGACAATAAAGGTTAAGTTGCCACACATAGTAAAGGTTGGCTTTTCGGATTGAAAACTAATGATTTTGAAATGTGAAAATCACACCTGATCGTACAGTATCGCATCGGATCCAATGTAGGCGCTTCCGTATAAATAAACTATTTTGATTCCACGAGCGACTAAATCGGTCGGATTGCTCGCATAAAAATGGATCGGATCGGAGCGGATCCAATGTAGGCACTCTCGATATATTTCAGTCATTTGGTTTGCTTCCGAATTCTGATCGTATCGCATCGGATCCAATGTAGGTGCACCCGTTGACGGTGTAAATTCCTAGTTTTACTTAAAAAACGTTTAATTACTATGTATAGTAATCTTTATACAGTGTTTCAGTTGGATCTATTAATTAATTTTTCTGATGATGTTTCAGCCATCCATCTATTCGCTTTACCTTTGGCCGAGAAATTAATAGTTATGCAGAACGTTGAAAAATAACTTGGTGTAATGAAAAAAATAAATATTAATATTTAATTAATGGTTACATGACGTAGAGAAATATGTTTATAATGTAGGTCTGTAATCCAGGATGTTATATCATTTCAAACTTCCTTTTTTTTTATATGTATCTACCCCTCTGAAATATTAAGTTCTTAGATGAAATAGAGGATGTAGATATTAGAGATAGTGTAGATAGAAGAAAGAATAGAGATAAGAGAAAGTAGAGTAGACAGTATGATAATGTGTAGTTTTAGTTGATAATGGATATCTTTGTAAATCTCATTTCATTTTATAATAAAAACATTTTTAATTTTGCACTTCAAGCCTCTCTAAGTTAACTTAAGGAAAATTACTTTAATTGTAAGTTAAGGACATTTCATGACGAAACACAATCTTCTCGAACTCGCGGTTTATTTCTTATATCGGCGTTTTAAAATTAAACACGATAGCCCTGCAGCATGCCTTTCATCAGCGGAGATATTTGAACTGCAATTATAGAACTGAATAGAAATACAGGACAGTTAGATATTGTGCTGTATCAAAATGACAGCCGCTGTGAGCTTCGTTTGAAGACTGCAATGCAGTTGATGCAGGCTGCATCGGACAGTTACCTCATTGGATTCTTGAGTATCTATATTTTTATTTATATACAATGTAAAAACTGGCTATTAGGAAATTATCGTTAAACATTATTATTACATCATACAGACGAGAATAGAATTACGAGAAAATTTAAAGTAAAATCTCGCGTTACTTCATTTCCACTCAAACCCTCTAGTTTCTAACCTAGCTTCCTCTTCAATTCCCAATAATCCTCCGAGGCGTCTGATATGAAGATGGCCACGTGACCTTCTTAGTTGAACTTGTGATTTGAGTACTACCAGTGGGTAGTTTCTCTACTTTTCATTATCTCATGTCACTATGTATCACTTAGCCTATTTATTATTAATGTTGCATTATTTTAATACAGTAGTAAATAACAATAAGTAAATAATAAAATCTTAATAACCGAGATCTCGCTCAATTGGCAAGTTGTTTTTCCCGAATTTAGGTTGTCCACTTTATAGAGGTTGGGTCTACTGGCTCTATAGTGACAATCCTTGGCTGTTAACATATTAAATAATTCATCTGCCACAGCTGGATTTGAACCCGAGCCTTCAGCAAAGCAACCCAGCGTTCTACGAACTGAGCTACACCGTAATAAATTCTATTAAACCAACATAAATAATTTAAAAAAAACCTGTCACTGTATTTTCTTATTTCAATTAATTGCTATTTATTTTATTTTTCTTGAACAAAAGATAAATATTTTTTCCGCTGCTATTCATCGAGGCGAGAGAAGGAGAAACGAAGCCCAAAGTAGCGGACCTTAAAGTAGATTGCTAAGCATTCTTAGTTCTGGCTAGCTTAATTAGGAAGCTGCTTGGCTCTGTTCTTTACATCCCCACCTTCCAGCCTTACAGCTGACTTGCAACTTTGCAGAAGTAAAGACTTTGCAGTCTTCTAACTCAGTGATAAGGCATCTTATCGTCAGCTCTACTAATTTCCGGTGTCAGGGGCCCCCGCCTCAGAGCTTATCTGTATCAATTTATTCTAGCGTTAGGGGGTGTGATAACTTAACACTTTTACTAACTTTACTTATCTTTCATGTTAGAGAAGAATTGGTTGACTGTAGCTTCTAATATAAGGAAGAAATAGTTAGGGGTGCAGTCAATAATTTTTTTTTTATTTTACTTATCTTTCAAGATTTACGGTGAACATATTGCTCCTTCAAAGCAATAACGACATCACTCAAAATTAGGTATTATTGAGTTAAGCCTTCAGTAGTAATTGTGTCTGTTAAAGATTTTTATTTCAGAAATGACATATCTAATATTAATTATTTTTAATAAAGTGATTTTTAATATTTAGATCTTTAATATTTGCAGGTTTTTAATAATTAGAGCTGCATCATGCTTAATACAACTCATTTACATATGGTAAAATCAAAAAGGTTTTTAAGATTTTAATTATTTTTTTTGTTAATGAAAGAAATTCAATACCATCATTAATATAGTGAATGCTTTGGTTCACCAATACTCAAATTTTTATTTTTGTTTAAGTCGTATGGAACTCGATTGAAAAATTAGGTTTTTTGACGTTGGTTTTTTGGAAGGAGCGATATGTTTAAATATTAGCAACTCAAGACTTGAGTAAGTTGATTAGGTAAAATCATTAGGAAGATATTAGACCCACTACAAACTGTGGAAGTTTGGAAATACAAATTAATGATGAAATTTATCGATGAAATATCAAAAATAAATCAAAAGTAATTAGAAAAAGGAGTCTCTTATTTTTTGAACATTTATATTAAATAGAAGACAGTAGACTAACTAAAAAGATTTTTAAATGTTTTGGGGATAATAAATCGACAAAAAGATAGTAGATAATTTGGCAAATGTAGTAAAAAAATCTTTGATTTGTTATTGTAATTTTTTAAAATAAAAAAAGAAATAATTAATGCATTCGTAAACAAATACAATTATAAATTATTCAGATTCACTGCCATATGATCCAGTTATAATTTAGTTAGTTTTGTAATTGTTACATTTTCCAATTTCGATAAGTCTCAAGGACAACAAATTCATTGGTCAGCTATTGAAAGCTAAACGAGAGATTCTAGCTTTGTTTTTAAATCTTCAAAAATGAATAAATAATTATAAAAATTAAATTAAATTGAATAAAAATTGGATATTAAGTTGACAGAAGAATCATTCGTTTCCATATCGGCAAGTAAATATGAAAATAATTAAACAAACAAATCAAAATTAAATTTTTAAAAATAAAGAAGAATTTCATGGTAGTCAGCTATGGCAAAACAACAAAGTGATTCATTTGGCAGCAATAAAACAAAACGAGACGGGATTAGATTATGTGAAATAGCCAATTAACAACTGGCGTAACGAGTTGCTGACCAAATAATCTCCCCTAAAATAGGCTAATTGCAAAATCAATTACAAGATTACCGCTTCTTCTTTTTGCCCTTGTTTGTCCTTTCAGTTTAATTGTGTCGAGAAATTATTAGGTTGTATATCTTCATGATCAATAACTCATGTTTCAGAATTGATATTGTTAATATGTTTTTTTAATATTGAACAACAATTCTAATAATAATTACTTTTTTAAATTATAATCTATATCCGTGCTTTAGTTTGCGGACGATTTGGTACTGTCGTATGAAGAAGCGGGAACTATAAAACTACGATACACAAACGTTGAAGAATACAAGTAAGACAGGATCTGTAAGTAAATACGGATAAGGACTAGGTACATGATTAGGTGAGGAAAAAGGGAAGATTTTGGAGGTAATATTTTAGGAAGGAATAAGTTTGAACTTGCCGAGAAGTTTAAGTACTTAGGGTAATTAAGAAGTTTAAGTACTTATGGTAACGGAAAGAATGAGATTCAAGGGGAAATAAAGAAGCGATTAATGCTTGATAAAGAAGCGGGGAATGCTTGTTATTATTTGGTCTCAACATTACAAAGCTCGCGTCTTTTGTCCCGAGATTTAAAAATTGGAATTTATAAAACCATTATACCCTCCTAGTACCATAGGCGGACCAATCCCCATATTACAAATAATACAACTGTGCATTCAATTGTATTTCAGTAGGCACTTAACGTTTTAATTATTCGAGATTTGTATTCCCCTTAGCGAGCCCATAAAAATATGAGTACTTATTAAGTATTGTTTTGAAATAGTGAGTATTTCGCAATAAATAAAATATATAATGACTTTTTCTTTGCCTCCAATATTTCTTCCTGCGTTTCCTTTGATCCTCTGTCCAACCTTCTCTGGTCTTTCTTCATCCTGAAGTCTATCCAGATTTTTTACTCTGCTTGTAGATATACTTCCTTCTAGCATGTAAGACTGTAATGTTCATGTTTTCCAAATTTTTCTTTACTTTTTTGGTTCACGTTGTTTTGGACTTATTTTTCCAAAAGTAGTCCAAAAATATTTGTTTGGTCAATATTAATATGTTTAGGCTTGTGCTGTAGATAAAAAAATAATTCAAAGTTTATAAGAGTAATGTATTAATCTTATTTCATAGCATTCTCTGTTTTGAAATATGTTCTAAAATCTTTACATTACATTTTTTCATTCAAATTCAGAAACAGTGCTAAATTCTGTGTAACGGTCTAAAACAGTCAGTAAGGGTATGGGCGACCTGTGGTCTAGTGGTTAGCATCATATACTACTAAGTCCAAGATCGCGGGTTCGTATCCCGGCTGGTGGCCATAGGATTTTTTAATGGACGTAAAAAATCCTTCTTTGTGCCGTATTTCGGAAGGAACGTTAAACGGGGGTCCAGAGCATATCATCGGATTAATTAGACTACGCTATCACTTTTTGGATCATAATCTATTTTTATATTAAAAAACGTTACTTAAATAATTATAATCTATTTGAGAATTATTTATATTAGATAGTGGCAATAATGTATGATAGATATATAGTTGTACCTTATATCTTATATCTTGATGATCATAATTTACTTTCTTTCTTTTTTTTATGCCAATAGTTCAATAAAACCGGAAAGAATTTGATCGGATATCATCCTTGTCACCATATTTTTGCTAATTTAAAAACCATACGGTAACATGCTATTACATTGATACATGGTCAGTGGAACAAGACCATACATAATGTATCACTGATGACCCTAGTGAACTTTGGGCCATTAACATCATGGGCGTATGAGCTACTTATTACGTCCTAGCATCAACAAATAATGGTTATTTTAATTCAGAAAATATTTATTATGCTGTTTCATAATAATAAAAATGAATAAAAAAGTAAATAAATTTATATGTAAGAAGATACAATATAAATTTTCATTAGTGATTAATATTTTTCCACAATATCTTATATTTGACATTCCATACAACTTTTAAGCTGTTATTAGAATGCAATCCAAGATTCATCTTAGTGCGTTTTTGTATATTGAACCTTGTCTAGACACTTTTTAAAATCTATTTAGAAATTTTAAAAATTGCAATACCCTGTAAAAAAAATATTAATAAAAACTGATTCTGGTAGAATATAACTTAAAAACAAATTACAATCCTTTATCAAATCTAACATAATTTCTGTTTCAACCAAAAAAAAAAATTTCAAAACCATGTAATACTGAATGTTAATTTTCAAACGCAAGTAATTTCATATTTACTGGGTCTAAATTAAATTTGATTGCCCTGTGAAATATTTGCTGATAACAAATAGGCCTTATATTAATTAAATTGTAATTTATAAATTACAACATTTTTTTTGTATAATTTTTTTTTTTTTAAATTGTCTAGTTTTTCATTACATTATTGGTTGTATTTGTTCACCGTAAGTTCCATACATGGAAATAAACTTTTCGGTTGATGCTTCACCTGTTATGAATTTGGATTTGTTTGCTTTTATGCCAATACGTGAAGGATCATGAGTTATGTATATATTAGAGACTGAAGAGTTTCTAAGGCAACTGTTATATAGAGTACAACAACACTCTCAACAGCCAAATTTTGCCCAAGTCAATGCATCTCTTTTATAGAGGCTGGCTGAGCCTCAGGAGGATCTGTAGTTCACAGACACCAAGACTGTTAACAGATTAAATAAATTATGTCACTGCCGGATTTGAACCCGGGGCGTTCAGTGGCTGTTACGTTTTCGAACTATTTTTTTTGTTTTTTCCTTTCCTTATATTTATTTTTTTTTTTAAATAAACTAAAATTTAATGTTTCTTAACAAAATTTACTACACGTGATTTAGTGAGAGTTATGGGCTCGCTGTAACCTGGGGTCAATGGCTATTGATTAACCAAGTTTCTATTAGATCTGACAATTAACGAAAAAATTTAATGTCAATATTTTTTTTTATCTTCTTATGAAAAAATAACGAGATTGAAACTTAATTTAACCATCACTTAAAGAAATCAAAGGGATCGATGAATCGACTATCTCAAGATTGAAATCAACAGCTGTAGATGGGGACATTCTACTTTATTTTACTCCTTTTCTAATTTTCGATCTATTATGTTCATTTTTTTAAATACAAAAAGAGGAATTCTATAGGATTACATTTATTTAATTAAATGCCTTTATGCATTTTCTTCTTAAGTAGGAAACTCCTAGGACTCCATCTGGACAAACGTCTCACTTGGAATCCCCATACAAGACTGAAAAGACAAGAAACTGAACTCGACGTTTTCGCCTACTTCAACATTTACTGGACAAACGTTCAAAGCTCCCAATTAATTACAAAAGACTCATGTACATGACAGTTATCAGACCTATTTGGACATACGGAGTTGAGCTTTGGGGCTCTACTAAACCATCTAATTCATCTCGTATCCAATCCTTACAATCCAAAATCCTCAATGCTCCTTATTATGTCACAAACAAACTCATCCATCATGATCTTAATATCCTATATGTTGCTGATTTGGCCCAAACTAGATATCTATCCTTCCATGTCAAGCGCCATACACACTTGAATCCAGTAGTCTCTCAACTTGTTTCCCATACTATTCCTGATAACCCTCCGAGGCGTCTGAAAAGAAGATGGCCTCGAGACCTTCTACTATAGAACTTTACTGGAGTGCTACCGATGGGTAGTTTCTCCACAAGTGTTTTTATTTTCATGCCCTTTGTTCATACAGCAGATTTACTTGATGTAATATAATTACAGTTGTAAATACCAATAAATTATTCTAAAAAAAAGTAGGAGAATATCGCACTGGGTAGAAGCTCAAGAAAAGCTGCGTGTTTGTATCCATTTCATAACACAATATATATAACATAATGCTATGATATACATACGATTATTTATTTATATTTATTTATTATTTTATAAATTATTTATACCATAAATTTGGATGAGCTCAGAGTTTACTAAGAATCAAACAAGCAGGAAATCGGTAATCAGATTTTTTCCATGGCAAACAATACTGTTAAAGTGGGAATGAATTTTAGTCAAAATTACTAAATGTTTACCTTAAATATTTAGTTTTTTTAATAACTTTTACGTGCCTAGGTTGAGGATTAGTATACAAATCGTGATGTACCTTTTGGGAGTTCTGGATATATTTTTATGTATTTGTAATTATACTATATATTTGGTTCTTAACAATTGTCAAAAATGAAGAGTAGGGGAGTGTAAGTCAAGAAGTTAAATCCAAACCTGTGCTTCGTTATTTAACATATCGTGTTTTATTTATTTAGGCTTGACCAACCCTAACTACAAAACTATTTTATTAAATTCGGCGGTCATCAGAGCTTTCTATTAAATAAATAGAATTGATATGAAATGGAAATTTCGCAATAATGGATTTGCAATAGCTATGTGTAATATCCATTAAAAAAATTTTCTGAAAAACTAACACGAAATATGCTGCCTAAGTGACATTGATACAAAAAACTTCATATATATATATATATATATATATATATATGAGATGTTCATGATCAAAAGCGGATAACTCCAAATGTCAATAATTTAATTTGAACAATTTTTCACCTGCTTTACAGTTTCCGTATGCTTAATTTTCCCGAAACTTCAGGTTCAGAATCTAAAATAAGATGTCAATGTGGCGTGTTAGAAAAAATTGCATGACTAAACTAGTGGAAAATGTGAACTGTTATCATTTTGGAGGTATAAGATTTTGAAGGCCTCGCAAATAAGGTATTCAATGTAAATTTCCAGCCATTAGGTTTCACAAAACATGAGTGTTAAATTAACGTTATTGTCTATATAACATTTGTATATATTTGTAATATATAATATTATAGAAAAAGGGTAAATATTACTGGTAAACGTATACTATATTGTTTATTACTGAAAACTTGTCCGTAAATTCTATTCTAACGAATCAATACCCTCTTAGTTTGGGACATTCTCTAGACATTTCATCAAGATGAATAGATCATGGTCATTTTCGAGTTGGACAAGTTAATGACTTATTTAGTAATTTATTACTTCAACGAAGTCATTACAATCTACGCGGCTTTAACAAATATTTGTGTCAAATAAGCGTTAATGATTTTTACGAATAATAATTTGACAAGTTCCCTTAATATATTTAGATATAAAATATGCTGCTAAGGTTTTGGCAAAATATACTAAAATTCTTATTATAAGATATATAGTATATATCTTTTTTTACATGTTTTACAAGATTACTTATGTAATAAGATATATGTAATACTGTACATACTGTATTATATACTAATAAGTACAGTTATTTTGATTGAGTGATGTGGTGGTAAACATTCCATCATCATTTTGAATGCACAATTTATGTATTTACATCCTACAGGTGTCAATTTAAATTTTAGATTGGTGTGATTTAATTCTGTGGAGTTTATCTAGATGGGAACTGGCGAAGGAGAACAAACAGCGAAGTCTACTCAATGTACAACGAAACAGATGTTGTTTACTCCTTGAAGATTAGAAGACTGCGAGGGACTGGTCATTTGGCTAGGATGGAATATGAGGCAATTCCTAAAAAGATTTTGACAGAAACTTTCTATTGCACGAGAAAAAGAGGGAGACCGAAGCTGAGGTGGTCAGATGGCGTGGACAGAGACAGGAGGGATATTCTGAGGTTCAGGAACTGGATGGAAAACAGAGATAACTGGAATAAGCTGGCGGGGGAGGCCAGAACTCGTCACCGAGTTGTAGCGCCGTAGAGTATTGGAGCGCCGTAGAGTAGTGGTAGTGTGATTTAATACAATTCAGTAAAAGCCTGATTTTTTCACTGTTGGGATATGATTAAGATACCACTATAGTTTCGAAACATCGCGAAAATAGTTAAAAATTGTTTAACCCTTAACTTGGCAGAATTTTATTTTTTTTAAATATAAAAATAATATCCATGCCACTTAACCCCTTATGACCAAAGATATCTAGGAAAAAAACTTGAAAAAATTCTGATGTATACCACAGATACATTACCAAGAAAAGGGTTAACGAATACACGGCATTCTCAGGAATTGAACAAAAACTTATTTTATTAAAATTGAAAAAAGTATATATATATGTATACTTTTTATATGTATATGTTGCCATTGACACACACATATTTATTCATAAAAAATAAATTATTCTTTTTAATCTATTCTAACAAATAGATATCCTAGTGACATTTGAAGAGATATAACCTAGCGATATCCTCATGACAAACGGATCTAGCCATCTTGATGAATTATTAACATGGCCTCAAGTCAACTGCTCATCGTGGCCTGATGATTATTACAATGATTTTCCCCCGACCCTTCTCAATCATCGCTTGCCCCTCATCCCACTGGGGCACATCTTATTGAGTGGGCTGGCTTTGGCACGCTGCCTCTATACTCTTGGCAAGATCTCTCGGATCCGAAGGAAAAACATCCTGGATTCCAAGGATAAACGATTTGAATGGCGCTTCGGGTCAAACAGAATAATAAGAGTGGTCATTTATTCGACGGGCAAGTCTCCTTCTTACCATTAAAAGGTTATTGCGTTCACTTATCTATAATAATAAAAAACAATCATAAAGGCTTATGGGTTGGTAATGAAGATCTACAACAAGGACTGCATCTCCTGTAATAAAAAAATAATAATTATAACACTGCAGTAAAAACGGAATGCCTCTCGATGGACTAAATTCCAAAAAAAAAATGTCCTGGAAGTTCTGAAAAGAACAATTCCAAGAAAAATCATGGGTGCAGTTCAGACTGAAGACGGATGGAAACAGGCAGTTTCAACAAAAAAATCTATCTGAAAATGGAAAGAATCTCGGATGCTATGCGGAAAAAAGGGCCCGATATTTCTCGGGCATCTGAAAAAAATATCAAACAATAAATGACTAAGCAAAGAAGTAAAGAACGATTTTGAAAAGTTCGACATTATAAATTCTCACATGCTAAAGCGAAGTGAATTTGGAAACAAAGTGAAAAATCTGGATTTCAGGATGATGAAAGACCAGAGAAAGCTGGACGAAGCTGGACAGTGGATCAAAAGAAACGTTCCAGTAAACGCATTAAAGAATATTAGAGGCAGAGAAACTCTAGCAGAAGAAAGAAAACATTTGTGACCTATCTTACAAGCCGTAAACAAGGCTTGCAATGCGCGTCGAAACGTCAAATTCTAATACATAGTTTACCACAATTTTTGGAATTAATTCTTTGACCTCCACCAAGACTTTTCTTTCCTAAATACAAAAGGTTGACTAATATTATTCACAAGAATTTTCATCATTGTTTTATGCATTTATGAATTTGTACATAGAAATCTGGAAAATTACTTCGATAATTTTTAAAAAGGTCACACATAGAGCTAATGGATATTCTTGTGAACTTAAAAAAACCAAGGAATCTTTTTTTTCGTTACTTTTTCTAATTTCGTGTCCTGTCAGAGATTTCACCTCTCCCCTTCCGAGTCACACAAGATGGCTATTTCCAAAAGCAATTATAACTTTTAAAAAAGTTGAATTAATCATCGGCTCCCTCAAACTTTTCGAGACTGACCTGTCCTCAGGTAAATTAACAAACTTCTGAACTAGTCCTTTAGTTTTCTTCTTTAAAAACTTTACACAACCTTATTATTTGTGGTTTAATTATATAATCTTAGTTTTAATAAATTTCTTATTTATAGCTCAAATCGATTTATCGATCTGAGAATCGAGATTAGAGAGACCGGGAGACGTAGGGAATTAGATGGGCTAGAGAGAACCCTAGAGATATTTTATCTCGAAAAGGATTTCTTCTTTCAGCATTGTCTCCACTTGAAGATTTATTTCCCGGAAAAACATATCTTTATCTTGATATCTAGTTTGAATAGAGGATGAGAAGATCCGGTCTATTGGCGATAATAATACAATAGTTTCATGCAATTTTGCAATAAATAAAAACTGAATTAAATAAATTATTGATATAAATTTCGGATATAGAAGTTATTTAGTTAGTAAAATTATGAATACCAGAGCTCAGATCCATAATCGTTTTTACAAATAGACGTTAACCAGAAATTAAAAAAACGTCTGGAAACAAAAACTTAACTACACCCTTAAAAATACATTGCCAATTATCAAATATGCAATTAAATTAAGAACAAAACTCCGTAAATTCTTACCTTCTACTTACTTCCTTATCATCAGTTCCTACCTCAATACCTTTAAAGTAAACCATAATTTTTCCTTCTCTTTCCTCTTTACCCAATCTGCCGGAGTTCCTCAAGGTAGTATCATGGGTCCCATCCTATACACGATATATGCAGCTGACATCCCAACCCATCCAAGCACTGTCCTCACTACGTACGCTGATGACACATGTGTATTATCAGTAAATAAGGATCCATTTGTTGCATCCCAATCTCTTCAATACCATATCTCAAACCTTCAAGAATGGCGTCAAAATTGGAGAATTAAAATAAATCCTAACAAATCCCATCAAATTACCTTCACCCTTCGTCGTAAACCTACAAATGCCTGCCCTACTGTATCCTTTAATAATATTCCACTGAACCCTATCGAACAGATACGTTACTTAGGACTCCATCTGGACAAACGTCTCACTTCGAATCCTCATACAAGACTGAAAAGACAAGAAACCGCTCGTCGTTTTCTCCTACTTTAAAATTTACTGGACAAACGCTCTAAGCTCTCAATTAATTACAAAAGACTCATTTACATGACAGTTATTAGGCCTATTTGGACATAAAGAGTTGAGCTTTGGGGCTCTACTAAACCATCCAATTCAACTTGCATCCAATCCTTGCAATCCAAAATCCTTCCTAAAATACTCAATGCTCCTTATTATGTCACAAACAAACTCATCCATCATGATCTTAATATCCCATATGTTACTGATTTGGCCCAAACTACGTGTAGATACCTAACCTTACATGACAATCTCCATACACACTTGATTCCGCTAGTCTCTCAACTTGCTTTCCATACTATTCCTGATAACCCTCCGAGGCGTCTGAAAAGAAGATGGCCTCGAGACCATCTACTATAGAACTTTATTGGAGTGCTACCGATGGGTAGTTTCTCCACAAGTGTTTTTCATGTCATATTGTACATATTAGCTTATTTACTTATTGTAATATTATTATAGTTGTAAATATAAAAAAATTAAATTAAAAAAAAAATTAAGAACACGATCTTGTAAAAAAGAAATATGGAAATGATCCTGATGGACTGATGTGGAGTGTTGGTTCAAAATCTAATGCAATTTGTTGCTGTGTATTCATTTAATGTCACTTTATGCTGGTATAACTAGTTAGATGATGCTAAATGGGAGTATTATATTTTACCTGTCAAGGAAAAGTATTTTTAACGAGTACCTGACATCGAACGACTGCCATTTTACGTCCTTTCCAAGGACGGCTTATCTTAGGATTTTTTACTTCCATTAAAAAAATCTTAAGGCCACCTGTCGGGCTGCGAACCCGTGATCTTGGGCATTGGAGATCGTTATCCAAATTACTATACTATACCACAGGTGACTCCGAAATTATAATAAAAAATATAATTTATTATAAATAGGGTATTTATAAACAAAAAAAATACATTAAAAATAAATGAGATTTATTTATAAATTTAGTTACTATTGCAACATTTTACTACATGCCAAAAGTGAAACAGACTTATTCTCAACTCCCATCTGCTGTTTTATAAACTGTAGGCTTTGTGATTTCCCTTTACGAATTGAATAAACTTGTTATAGAGTAAACTGCCTAAAATCATTGCTGAGTTGTTTATGAATATTAATGATTACTGCATGTTTTCTTTTTTATTGTTTTCGAGTGTAACATTTTATTAACTAAAATATTACTGTGAAGAAAAAAAAATTTTCATTTAATAAGTATTTAATTCTAAAATAACTCACTCTGGACTTGTTAGGAATCTTGCACAAACCCGTATATTGGGCCTACCTTCTGTCAATTCTAAGATACAATTATAATATTCATCAATGAAACTGTCGATGGCCAATAATATTGTGCATTTCCCTTATCTCTCTTTTTCTTTCTCCCTCTATCTCTCACACTCTAAATATTGTTAAGTATTTAAATATCGGTGCCTGATTCTGTGAATATATTAAAAGATCGAGCAATGTTCGAGATTTTTTCTTTCAATGAATGAAAATGCATTTCGTTTAAAATCATTAACAATGCCATGAATAATATAAAAATACCAAAAAAATGTAAATGGAAAAGGTTGATTGTATGATTCAAAGAAAAGTGTAAAATGGTTAGGGGGTGTCAATTAATTAAAATAAAAGGGTCAATAACTTACTCAAAATAAGACATCATATTTGTGCCTACGTTTCGACCTAAGTTTTAGGGCAGTTTCAGGGTATATAATTAGATTCTTTATCCCTTTGCCCCGAAGGTGACCTAAAACACAGGAGGAAGAGTTGGCACAAATAAAATAAGTCTACCTTATTTTGTGAAATTTATTGACTCCACCCCCTCACTATTTTAAACTCTTCTTAAAATAATTTAACCAATTTTCTATACAGTGTATATAAAGTTAGTATATAATGCATACTTGCTTATAAATATATATGACAGTTTTGATCCTTTTTTTGGTCTGGTATATTTTTTTATGGTTTTTATGATGGTTTTATGATTACCTGGGATGGTTTTTATTGCTTGTTTTTTTACCATTTTACCTTATATAATTTATAATATTTAATGATGATATGAAACTTGGTTGAAAGAAATACCTTACCGTGAGCCATTATACCATTTTTTAATGACAATCAATCATCTTTTTGATAGTCTTGACTCGTAGCTATAAAAGATAAGAGACAAGTTTTACCTTTGACTTACTCCTGGCGAAATCTTCCTTGGATGACTTCCTCCTCTTGTCCTTGAGGATCATCCGGGCTGCTGCGAAGGCCATCTTGGCCGATGTTGGTATTGGTGTCTCAGTCGGTTACCATCACACATCCGCACTGGGGGAGGACATCGTAGTATCGTTTAGTTTTGGTTTGCTTGGTTAAGATTTGGTTTTCATTAACTTGTCTCACTTCTTTCAGGTTTAATTATTATTCAAAAATTAAGAATAGAATCTTTTAAACAATGATATTAGTTGTAAAAAAAATAATAAAAAATAATGTTTACTATATGTAACTGTCATCAGTGGTATATATTGCACATTAACTAATTTTCGGGTTCTGGTTTTCGAAAGATGTTTACATTTCAGACAAGTGTAAAAATAAAAAGAAAGCTGGCTATGATTGTTTTTTTTTCTCGGTTTTTTACTTTGTACAAACAAAGCTTCCTATTTTTATGTTTTCATAACTTGGAAATTCGGTAAATAATGAACGGTTATATATAAATTAATTAAACTAGTTATAACGCTGAACTTGTGAAAAAAAACATACAAATCGCAGAAACCACATGATTAATTGAGGGTATTACTTCATATTTCGAAAAATGACATTTTCACATTTTTTACAGGTTTAGTCCAGAAATGCTTTAAGCCCAATTAACTTCAAGTTCGAAATAGGAACAAAACCATGAGATGTAACATAAAAGTGTTGTGTTACACAAAATTGATTGACTAAACTAGCGAAAAATGTGAAAAAATCAATTTTTGAAATTTTGGTGTAAATCTAGAGCTGTAAATCTAGCTGTATTGTAACACCTAAAAAGCAATCCAACGTTTTTACTACTCCCTTTCACAGTAGAAAATTATAATTCCTTCTAAAGAAAATTAGGGAATATTGATTTCATGACGGGAGGTTCTAGCAAAGCTTGTCTGCAAAGACAGCTTAACAATTTGTGGTCGCAATAAAACTGACAGGGCAAACAAGAAATAAAAGGAAAGGTAACAATCTAGGAATAGATTTTTCAATTATGTCATATTTGGGGAGAATATTTGGTCAGCAAGTCTCTAGAATTGGTGGTTGATTATCAGGTTGCCCCAGTTTCATTTTAATGATTTTTTTTTCATATTTAATATTTTTTTATTGTTAGTATGCCAACTTTTCCTATCTTAATTGGAAGAGGAAGTCGGACTTCAAAATGTTTTCAAAAGAAAATTTATTTAAAATAGTAAATCTTCTGCAGAAATCAAAAGCCTGAATTTTATTATACAGAATATATGTTTTCCTTTTTTCCAATATGAAATTAGCTAAAACAAAGTTTATAACTCTATTTGGATTTAAAAAAAAAAGATTTTCTTTCTTTTAAATTTTACTCTTTTTAACACCAGTTAAGTATACAGTTTTTGATTGACGAAGACTAATTCTAAACTCATAAGACTTGAAGCATATTCTAATATAAGTCGATTTCAAATACAAAATAAAACTGTATTAGAGCATGATCAAACAAACTTCAGAAAGCATATTTTTTACGTAAAAAGTATATGAAAAAAAATTGATAATCTTAGAGAAAATAATATTTTTGGGAAATTAAAACAATCAATATCTTATTTTTTTTTTTAATTGGAAACTATTTTTATATTATATTAAATGTAAAAACTTAATTGTCATAAATCTAAAAAGATGTACGAATTGTTATAAAAATATTATTTTAATGTTTATATTATCGAATAGGGGCGTCCTGTGGTCAAGAGGTTAGCGTAACAAACTACTAAGCCCCAAGATGGCGAGTTCATAACCCGGCAGATGGCCCTAGGATTTTTAAAAGGGAGTAAAAAATCCTTAGTTACGCCGTTCTTCGGGAGGGACGTTAAACGGGGGTCTCGAGTCTGTACGATGTCATGTACTCGTTAAAAATCCTTACCCTAATTAAACCTGGATTTTTGGAGGATTAACAGTTAGATACCAATTATTTAATTATCAAATTCGAAATTTATACTTTTACAAAACAGTCTAAGTTTTATGAACTTAAGAGATAAGATAAAGCCCACAATTGCAGGGTAGAGGTGGAGTTTTTCAACCAATCGGAGATCTAAGGCATTTTGGATATCAGAGGTCATAATATTGAACAATTAATTTCCTGAACAATTTTGAATTATCAAAAGAACACCATCAATTCAACTATTTTTCAGTTTAATATTTAAAATAATATAACCATTTTGATGAAAATAAGATAAACATTTATAAGAATAAGAAGAGACCGCGAGTCCTTGGCCAGGGACCATGGAATAAATATGGCACTGTTCGCTTGTGTTCTATTTTAAGGTTTTAGACCAAGAACATAGAACTCTTTCCTGAAATAGGCCCTAAGTCAGGGGCGAAACGTTGGCAAACACAAGAATATTAAACCGCGATATTAATTCTGCCACCGTCTTAATAACGATTTGATTATTAATTATAATTATAATTTAATCAATGGTAAGCTTTGTGAGGGTTAGTAAAGGGAAAAAAACATAGTAAACTTAATAACGTCGAGACCGAATAATGAACATTTCCTGCCTTTGTTTGCTCTTGAATTTATTTTTTTCTAGTTACCATACACCCCGAGTACATAAATTTCTCGATATTTTCGAACAAAATCACTAAAATACCACTCTTTTATGTTAATAACTATGTACTTACTCATATAGGAATTTACTTCCAGCCCCATTTCCTTACCTGCATTCATGACCGCTTCTATATTTAGTTTATAGTTTCTGCATCTTAACCGAGCATTAGCAAATCTTCCTCCAGCCGAAACATGGATATTTTACTACTCAGGTTTAAATTCAAACATTTTTCGGTGTGTATCTCATTTTTAATAACGCACTCAAGTGTTGAATTGAATATTTGAGGTGAAAGCGAATCTCCTTGTTTTAAAACCGAGTGAAACTCGAATACTTTTTTTTTTTTAAGTTTTCCTTGATTTTCTTTTAAAGGTTTCCCTATTTGACTTTAAATCCATAAAAATAACCGAAATTAAATTATATTACAAAATAAAAATAAATTAACTAATTTTATTCAATTAGTAATCTAACATTTTTTGATGTAGGGAGAGGAGTGGCTTAGTGGTAGAGCACTGAGTTGCCTTGCCGAAGGTCCTGAGTTGAAATACCGCTAGCTGGCTGACTTTTATTTAATCTGTTGTTCATTTAACGTCACTTTTTGCTGCTATGACTAATCGGAAGATGCTACTAGCTCTAAATTTCGCCTAACCAGGTTTAATTAGGATAGGGGTTTTTTAAAGAGTACCTACCTAACATCGTACAGGCTCGGGACCCCCGTTTAACGTCCCTTCCGAAGGCCGGCGTGACTAAGGATTTGTTAATCACTTTAAAAAATCCTAGGGCCACCTGCCGGGCTGATTGAGAGTGATCTAAAATATTATCTACAAACCTTATCTTAAGGAAACGGGTAGGGGGTGGTTTGATGGTAGGGTGATGAATTGTCGGGCCGAAGGCCCCTCGTTGAAATCCGGCTATGGCAGATAGTATATTTAAACAGGCGGGGATAGATGGTTTGGGATCTGGAGGCCCTACTGGGGCACACCCAGGCTCTATAAACTCTATATATATATATATATATATATATATATATATATATATATATATGGGATAGAAAACTGACGGTCGATCATGATCTCGAACAAATCACCTCCCTGCAAAACCGATGTCAGAGAAACTCTTAAAGTACTGAACCCAAAAACCTCCATTGGTTGTAGTGAGCCAGTTTTTTTTATATATATACTATATTTATTTTTTTATATAAATACTCGTATACTTTCAAGACAAAAAGCGCTAGTTTGGTATAATATAATATAAAACAATCTTTTTATTGAGCTATAATAACTATATATAGATTCGTTATAGATATATTCGTACATAAAATAAATTATTGGCTCGATAAAGTGACACACACTAACCGTATATCATGAACGAACACTACATAATTCCTTTGTCCTCCGTGTTTGTGTTATATTTAGCGATAAGCGTACTACAACGGAACCCTTTCCTGACTTATCGGACTAGGCTCGCTTTATCCGGTTTCGAATAACAAAAATAAACAAGATATATGTAGCAATATCCAACAGATAGGGATTATCGCAACCCACGAGTCGGCTAACTGACATTTGGAACGGAAGGCTAAAATCCATCGGAGAGATGTTAGCTAGAGATACCTAGTAGGTTATTATCAAATGCATTAATATGATTGCTAGCATCAATCATAAACAAAAAGTAAAGTCATGTAATGCATTCTAAATATTTTTAGTAATATCGCTTTCAATATGATCTGACGTTTACTGTTTATAATGGAATACTTCGGTCAGTTTTTAATTTTATTAATATCAATCTTTAAAGCAAATATTATTGCTTGTTTTCTTTTTTTAATGCTACAGAAAATGCTCCTGAAAAAATTGAAAAAAAAGTTTCTGCCTATTCATTGCTAACATACTCAACAAAGCACCAATATCGACTTTAAAATCGAAAATGCTATTTTATTTTTATTTCAATTATTGGGAGCAATACAAATCTCAAAATATCTGCTTTTTAGTGACAATAAAAATATAAACTGTTCTAATGGAAACTTATCGGATGATTTAATCGATTTTTTATAATTAGTTTTTAAGGCTTATATTTTGAATTACATTATTTATCACTGAACTTGAAAAAATTCAAGATTAGAGATGCTAAATTAAAATAGTCGGAAATAAAGTATAGGATTGTGGACGAAATAGAGTGATACTCGCGCAGAACATTTTAATTTTTTTTTATAAATGAATCTTCTGAAATAAGCAATCACTGGTTTACTCAATCCAGTTTATTTGGAATTCCTTCATTTTACAAAAATCATTCGGTTTTTTATTTATAAATAGGAATTAAAACCGGGTTTTCTTTTTTTAATGAACATTTTTTGTTTGTTTATTCAGACAATTATATACTTATTATAATTCATGAATCTGAATGAATTTCTTCACATACAGAATATATAATTACCTTATATTATGAATATTGTCTTTAGAGTATGGAGCTCGATATTTTATCAATAAAACAACAAATACATAAAACTACCAATCACTTGCTAACAAATAGAAAAGTAATTTAAATTTGAATTCACACTAATGACAAATTAAACAGAAATAAATACCCGTACAATGTCTGTTACTTAATTGAAAATCTCCAGTTTAATTCTATAGAATAGACAAAAGGGAAAAAATGAATACTTGACTCATTAATTTTTCTCAACATTATTATTAATTAATCTTACTCGAACGACCCTTATATTATTTTAAAAGTGCTTTTTAAAAGTTTGGAGTACTGGAGAACTCAACAATTTTCCATGGAAAAAAGAGTTGTTCCACTACGAGAAAAAGCTTCGTGAAATAAATACGGGAACGGGCTATAAAGTGCCTATTCGCCCGAAAGTGGAAAAGCTACTTACTGACTTTATACATGAGGGCACGATCTTTTCATAGTTTTATATATAAAATATGTACATAGAAACTATATAAACAGGAATAAATTCGTAACTATAACTCTATCTTTCAATGGGCATTTCAATTGTTAATAATATAATTAAAAATACATTTTTTTTTCTTTTCAAGTACTACAATTAGGGATGCTTCATTTCGACCCAGGGAATGAATTTCATGTTATGAAATAATTATTAATGAAATTATCCTTAGAGTCGAACATTTTCTATGGTGTATTATGTTATATATAAGTTATAAGGTAGATAAACGGGTAGGAATTTGAAAGAGTACCAGAAAATAGGAAAAAGAAACAGATTCCTCAGACATCTGTACAATGAACAACTCCATATTGACGAAAAAAATATTCCACTATTTCTGAAAGAAGACCAACACAAGGTAGACTGAAGAAGCGTGAACATATTTGGAAAAGTTTATCATTACAGAGTCCCACATGTTAAAATCAAGTGAATTTGTATGCAGAATGAAAATTCTAGAAGAGTATCAGGATGATGAAAGACCAGAGTAGGTTGGACGAAGCTGGACAACACATGAAGGAATATTGGCGATAGACAAAACTCCAGCTGAGGAAAGAAAAATAGAGTTGTAACGTGATGAATAAAGTGGTCAATAAGAAATTAAAATTAAAAAGGCAGTCATGAGAGCTGCCGACAGAAGTGAAAACTCACAAGTGTTGGAATAACTGTGGAATTTTAAAATCAATTATAGCCTGAATTGTTTAAATTTCAAATTTGTAAATTTAAATTATTAACGTTAGTCTGGTTATCACATATACTGACAGATACAAACAACAATCATATATATTTTCAAGTATTTTCTTAATCAAACGATAAGGTGGGCTGCACTAGCTCAGTAAAAATATCAGTAATTTAATTGAAATAATTATTAGTAGATAGTTATATTATTTATATTTTGTATTTACATATATATTAATGAACTTTATTTTCATTTTTAGCATTATTATCCCCGTTAAATTCGACAATACTTAAATAATTTATTCTGTCAACCATTTCCTAAAACAAGAGATTTAACTATGACAAATAAAATCTTTTTGGGGAAACGAAAATTTGAACCAGCTATTGAGGTTTTAAGTTAATACTAGTATATAGTATCAATCACATAACATCACATAATTATATAAATATATTTATTCTTAAATAAATGAATTCAATTCTTTACACTAAATTTGATTAAAAGATATTGTGTAACTCCTGGAAAGGCCGCAAGGCGTCGCCAGTCTCGAGCATGTCGCTGACGTGAATCCAGAAGTTTACCCTCTACCAAAAGTCGCTAAACGCAGCTAAAGAAGTTTTCACTTCAATAAATTGATTGGCCTAACAGCTAAAGAAATAAATCAAGCATTGGATTTCTTTATCAGCCCTTGTTTAAGCCAAGTTGTTATAGTTTCTTTCGCTTTGTTTTAAAAAGCAAGGATTTTATTTTCTTCTAAAATGGCACAATCTAGTTGTCATGTATGAGATATTTTTACATTTGCAAACACCGCGAGACAGCACCACCCGTTCGTAAATTGCTAATGGAGGCATTTCATGAAATTCAAATAAGTCTGCCAAGGGCAAAAACAAATTATCCAAATGGGAGGGCAGGAAACAGGAATACAATACACGTTTGCAACTAAACGCGGATTCATAAGGCACAGGTAACGTCGTCCATTAACGCAGATTGCGAGAGGACTTGACAAAAAAAAAAGGTTTCACTGCCTTTTGTATCGTCCCTTTGGGGCGGATATGACGATGAGCTATGAATTTTTAAAATATATGGCCCTTTGTTTCCGACGGAACACTTAGCCTTCCTCTAAATTTTTAAACCGAGAATTTATTAAACATGGGTTCAATTTGAACGACAATAGGGCTTTTGATATAACGTGGCGTGATTTTTATAAACTTTGGCACAAATTAAAACCACGACTCTTCAGAGAATACTCAATCGTGCCGAAAATCTTGCATTTCAAGGTTATGTTACCCTTTTACGGAAAGTAGAAATCACCGAGTTCTAAGTCTTCAAGTGACGTAACTAGGGAGAATATCGTATTTGTAAGCAATGCCACTATAACCGATGAAAGGCACATGCAATGTTCTAGCCAACCGTTGTTTTGGCCGGGACAACGTTCAATCGTAATCGTTCTCCATAATTACTCCATTTTTCGCAATTATATTTATTTTTACTCAGCTATATTCGAATTATCAGCGACAAGGAGATACTTTGAGAAAAGCTATAGGCGCCACTTGCTGGTTGATGAAGTTTCGTCAATAAATATAGTAAGGCTGTCTCTGTTTTTGAAAAATCGTCGCTTGTCGCCTTTCAAACCTTTTACCTAAACTAATATTTTAGGTAATCATAAAAAACATAATTTAATCATTTTTAATTTATTAGACTACTACATTTTCGATAGTCTACAACTTTTGAAATTTTAGATGAAAACTTAAACGCAGTCATTAAATTCTGAACAATACCTGATAAGGACGGAAGATAAAGGACGTAGACAAATTTATTTGCTTTCTTTTTTTACTGTCTAAGACTTCCAAGGCTAACACATTGATTACGAATAAAAAAAGTTCAATTAGAGTAAAAAGTCGATAATTCTCGCCTTAAATGTTATGAGGTCCTGACCTACTGTATCCTTTAATAACATTCCACTGATCCCTGTCGAACAGATACGTTACCTAGGACTCCATCTGGACAAACGTCTCACTTGGAATCCTCATAGAAGACTTAAAAGACAAGAAACTGCTCGACGTTTTCGCCTACTTCAACATTTGCTGGACAAACGTTCAAAGCTCCCAATTAATTACAAACGACTCATTTACATGACAGTTATCAGAGCTATTTGGACGCATGGAGTTGAGCTTTGGGGCTCTACTAAACCATCCAATTCATCTCATATCCAATCCGTACAATCCAAAATCCTTCGTAAAATCCTCAATGCTCCTTAATATGTCACAAACAAACTCATCCATCATGATGTTAATATCCCATATGTTGCTGATTTGGCCCAAACTAGATACCTATCCTTCCATGAAAAGCTCCATACACACTTAAATCCGCTAGTCTCTCGACTTGCTTCCCATACTATTCCTGATAACCCTCCGAGGCGTCTGAAAAGAAGATGGCCTCGAGACCTTCTACTATAAAACTTCATTGGAGTGCTATCAATGGATAGTTTCTCCACAAGTGATTTTTTTTTGTTCATATCCTTTGTTCATACAGCCAATTTACTTGATGTAATGTTATTACAGTTGTAAATATCAATAAAATAAAAAAAAAATAAAATAAATAAAATAAAAAAAAAAAAAATGCTTTACATAAAAAAAAATTGATCGATTAATTTATTCCAAACCTAGAAAAAAATTAAGTGAAACTTATCAAAATTATGCATCTTCCAGAAATTTTATGTTTTAATATTTTTTTTTAGTTCTTGTAAAGATTGAATAGGTTGCGGTTGGAAAAAATCCCAAAATAAAGATTTTAGTCACCAAACTAATGTGAAAACAGCCAAGATAGATCTAATTATTGAAATTTAATTATAAATAATTGAAAATAACATCAGTTTCCGACACTCAAATTTCAAAAATCATATCACATATAAATCGATATGATATTTATATGATATTTTTATATCGGGCTGATTTGGCCCGAACTAGACACCTATCCTTCCATGTCGAGGTCCATATACACTTGAATCCGGTAGTCTCTCAACATGCTTCCCATGATAACCCCCCCGAGGCGTCAGGAAGAATCGTCAGGCGTGACAAGATGGCCTTGAGACCTTCTACCATAGAACTTTATTGGAGTGCTATCAATAAGTAGTTTTTCCACAAATGATTTTTTTTTTCATGTCCTTTGTTCATAAAGCAGATTTACTTGATGTAATATAATAGGGAAATAGGTTTGTATTGGGCAAATAAATTATTACAGCCCAGAGTGTTGAAACCCAATAGCAGAGCATCATAATAGGACAGATTTATGACGCAGTGAAAGTCTATTAAACATTCTGAAAATAGGGGAGAGAAAAATCTGCCATGGTCCGAAGATCAAAATCAAAAATTCGTCAGCTATGATTTATTTGAGTTTACTAGATTTAGATTTTTTTATTTACCCTCAGAAAGGTTCAACGACCTCCTTCAAAAGGAAAACTGTGAATAGATAGCGCTGGGATGGATTATGCTCGAGGGGAATGGAAAAGCTTTAAGTTTTTATTCTATATCAGCCAGAGCTGTGGAGATTGATGCTTCCATGGCCCAGTCGTAAAGTTCTCTCCTCCATCTCCCTTTATACCTCTTTATCTCCTTTCCACTATTCGACAAGGAAGCCTTTAAGGAAGAAGCAAGATATAGAATTTTCAAAGAAATAGTGGGCATTAACGACTCTTATCTGTTTATTTAAGAAGCGGAGTGGCTCAATGGTAGCAGTGTAGAGCGCTGAGCTGCTATGCCGAAGGTTCTGGGTTCGAATCCCGCCTGTCGCCGACTTTTATTTAATCTGTTAGGGCCGGAGATGGATCCTATGGGATCTAGGACCCTCCTGGGGTTCAGCCATTCTCTATACAGTGGGTTTCCAAATCAAGGGGGGGGCTTTGGCTGTTAAGCATGATCTAGAACAAATCACCTAACTGCACAACCATTATCCAACAGTACAGTCTCTACCATGTACTGAACCTCAGATCAGGTACGGGTACAGGTTTTTTCTGTTTATTTTATTTAATAAAAAAAGCACCACTAAAATTCATGAAAGTTATTGGATCCAACGCCTGGTAGAAACTGCCACTCCTTGGCTTTTTCATTGGTGAGATCTATGTCGCACCGTTTCATTCTAGCGTAGATTGTTAACAATCTGTTGTGCAATGGAGTTTAAAATAGTCCAGAAAAAATATGGCAACATAAAAAAAAAATAAAACAGTATCCAATTCTATTTTATTAATGGTTTAAGAAATAATAAAAAAAAAAATTGTACCAGTACAACCTATAAAGGGTCTTGGGATCAGTACGTGATAGAGATTGTACTGCTTCTAGGATAAAGTTCTGCGGGAAGGTGATTTGTCCTTGACCATACCCACCACTTGGTTACCCCCCATTATGGGTACCCACTTTATAGAGGCTGGGTGAGCTCCAGAAGGGTCTGTAGATCCGAAAGGATCTATCCAGGCTGTTAACTGATTAAATAAATTATCTGCCTTAGCCGGATTCCAACCAGGGGTTTCGAAACGGCAACTTACCGCCATGAAACCGAGACTTATTTTTCCTTAAGATAAGATCATAATTGATGAATGATTTAAAAAAAAATATTTTAGATCATTTTTTACGGATTATAGCTTTGTTCCTGCAATTCCTGTCGCATCTAATCCTGACAATCCAAAATCCTCAATGCTGCTTACTCACTTTGCAATGACTACAGTCATCCATAATGACCTCAGTGTCTCATTTGTTGCTGATTTGGACGGAACCTGATGAAAAGACCAGCATTTTTATGAAAAACTTTATTTCCCACTCAATTCTCTAATTTCAAACGAAGCCAATTCTTCAATCTCTGGTAATCCTTCGAAGCGTCTGAAAAGAAGATGGCCTCATGACCTTTTAAGATGAATTTCTTATTTGAATACTATCAGTAGGTAGTTTCTCATTCATGTCATTTACTGGTCGTATTTTTATAATACAGTTGTATATTTCAGTGAATAAATTAATAAAAAAAAATTAATTTTAAGGATCAAAATCATTTTTAAAAAAACAAGGATAATTTTGAATCGCTCTAAAATACTAATATTTTAATAATAATATATCACTAAGAATTGGATTCGCATCCGTACAATTTAAAAAAAATGTTTCAATTATCTGAGATTTCTTTTCGTCCTGATCCTGGGAGGTATTGGGGACTAATGAGGGCAGGCTGGATACACGTCCAATTAGGAACATATCCTGGCAAGGATGGAATTGAGAGGCCGAATTCTTGGACAGAGGGAACATCATCAACCCCTATTGCCGGCTTTGTTATGTGGCTACCATACGGGTATAGGGCGAGGGGTTCCTGATCCGTCGGGATTACACCCGCAATAAGCCCAGATTATTTCTGGCAGGGGCTTTAGTTTTTGCGGTAATGCAATTGCGGTATCATCCCACCATTTTCTCTCCCTCTCTCATCTCACTTATTTTAAAATCTTCACTTTCTCATTAACACTATTAAAATTTAGAGATATTGAAAATGGTTATGAGGTGCAGTCAATAAATTTTACACAAAATAAGTAAAACGTGTATAAAAGATTTTATCTTGTGTATGCTTGGTGGATGTGGATGATTGGTGGATGTGGATGATTCATGGCTGTCCAAATGCGTTGTATATTGGAAACTGTAGAGGTAATGAAAGGAGAAAATAGGCAAAAAGCATTGAGTTGTGCTGCGATTGCAGATAGCGATGGGACAGTCCATTCAAAGATTACGTCCATCTCTCACGTCTGTGTACACTCTTTAGCGCCTTCATCGGTGAGATCTATTTCGCACCGATTCATTCCAGCCTTGATTATTAGCAAACTGTTGTGCAATGGAGATTAAAATAGGCCATTAAAAATATAAAATATCTATATCAATGGATACATCTTTAGATATTTTGAACATGGCCGGAGGTGGGATGCAGCCAATAGATTTTAAACAAAATGAGTATAAATTATTTTATTTGTGCAAATATTTTGGTCTAACTTTTAGGCCGTCAGAGCTAAGAATAAAATAAAACAGAATAACAATACCAGTATCAAATAAAATATAGCATGCTATATAAACAGAAATGATAGGAAAAACAAGAAATATATATAATGAACAAAAAGTTTTTAAATTTATTTTTTGTAATATGCAACTGTACCTATTATAACAAGTAAATAGAATGAATGATACTCAATGACGCGTATAAAGGCAAGTAAATAACTACCCACAGATAGTATTTAAATAAGAAATTCGTCTGAGAAGATCACGAGGCCATTTTCTTTTCCGAAGCCTCGAAGGATTTTAGGGGATTGAAGAAGCGGCCAGGTTTGAAACTAGTGGGTTTTAGTAAAAATAAATATTGTCACGAAAGGACTGATATCGGGTTCGGGCAGAATCAGCTACAAATGGGGCGTTGATATCATTACAGATGACTTTATTCGTAATAAAGTGAGGAGCATTGAAGATTTAACGAAGGATTTTGAGTTTAAAGAATTTAATAAAAGAGATGTACGATCGCTTTAAAGCAGCCTGTAACGACGAGTGGTTTATAGTTACTTCAGTCCCGTATGGGAATTCCTAGTTAAACTTTTGTCAAGATGTCTTAAGTATCGTATTTGTTCTACAGGAAATAGTGGGGGGGGCAGGAAGTAATTGGTCTTCGAGGAAGGGTAAAAGTGCTTTGACTGGATTTACCGGAGTTTATTTTATCCACCAGTTTTGACTCCATCCTTCAGTATCAGTGATATGAACAAAAAGTTGAATTGTGAAAAATTTTATGAGAAATAACAAGAGTGGAATGAAATCTAGAAGTCAATAAAACATAATAATATTACACGAGAAATGATTTTAAACTGAATATAATGAACGTGTTGATAGCTATGATACATTCACTTGCAAAAAAATCATTTCTTATGTAATTTTACTCTATTTTATTATCTTCTAGATTACATTTCGCTCTTGTTATCGTTATATAATATTACTATATAATTACTTTATAATTAAATTTTTGTTTATTTCTTTTTTGGCATTCCTATTTTCTGTAGTACTGCACTGTTTATATTGATATTTTGGTTTGTTTTATTTCTTTCCTTGAAGATTGCCTTAAAAATAGGCTGATTATGTAGATAATTGCTAGGATATCACTCCTAGGCCATAATAAGCTTTATTTTTTGGGAGGGATAGGTTATTTATTAAATAATGTTTATTGGAGATAGAGGCGAATAAAAAAAAAAAAAGATTTTTCTTAGAGAATTATTTGTTGTTCATAAATTATCATGGAGGAGAATATTGTCTGAGTGAAGGTCAAACTTATCTTAAGCAGTAAGCAGCTATCTTGTAGAAACCTAAGTTATGACCTACAATGCAGGGCTTCATCAGGGCTGGATATGGAAGTGATCAAACGATAACTAAGGACGATTCTCCTTTTTGATCCTGAAATACAATCCTAATTCCTAAATTTTGCCTAAACAGTTTCCCCACTACTTACTTGTACACCGAGGTGGCTGTAATGCCAAAGAGATAGACAGATAATGATAAAAATACTATTCCATTACAAAAAAACGTTCAGAATAAAAAATAAGGTTATAAAAAGTCTTCCCACAGAGTATTGGCCTGTGAGACAGCAGTCGGTTGCTGTCTTCCTTAGCCATGGCGGAACAACAAGTAGAATCATCGCGACGGATAAAAACAAAAATACTTTCTTATTTATATTCAAAATTCATCCAAGTGTATAGCATTTTCATAACAAACTAAATGTAAATGACGAGATATACGACTTTAATAAGGAAGGGAAGATGACATCTTTGGCAATGTTCCAGAATAATTTTCTAGCTTTGGCAAATATCTCGCTAACAATTTCATTTCATGAGTTCTCAAACGTAATGGCGGAGGATCATCTTTACGGTGCAATTTTTTATAAATTTGATTTTCCATACTATTACAATTATTCCATATTAGGATATTTAACAACATATTATATTACCGTCAAGAGGAATGCATTTTTTTGTTATATTTACAAGAATTATAATGAGGATGTCTATAATGTTCCAAGTTATTTCTCAATCTTTACTTTTGCCGATTTGGTATCCGGTATGTTCATTTACATGACTTATTACTTTATTTTTAACTCCTAACAACCCTTTTATGTTTCAAATGGGCATCATTTATAAATAATTCATTAATATGTACACTTATTCCCCCTTTAGTGAGCCTATTAAAATATGAATAACCACTTCGTATTCTTTTTAGATATTAAGTATTTTGTAATAAGCTAAACAATGAAATATTTTTGTAATTCTAGGCTTGTTTTATAGATAAAAAAGTTATAGTTCACAATAAAAATGTATAATATTATTTCCTCCGTCGTAAACCAACGACTTCCTGCCATCCTGTATCGTTTAATAACATCCCACTGATTCCTGTAGAACAGGTCCAGTACTTAGGACTACACCTTGACAAACGCTTAACTTGGAATCCTCGTACTAGACTGAAATGACAAGAAACAGCTCGCCGTTTCAGGCTATTGCAACATTTACTAGACAAACGCTCTAAGCTCCCAATTAACTACAAAAGACTCAATACAATACATACAAGTAGAAAAACTACCCAGTGGCAGTACTCTAATAAAACGTTCAACTTAGGTCACGAGGCCATCTTCCTTTCAGAAGCCTCGGAGGATTATCCGGAATTGAAGAGATTGCGAGGTTTTAAACTAGTGGGTTAGAACGGAAATGAAGTTTGTCATGAAAAGATTGACATCAGATTCGGGCCAAATCAGCAACAAACGGGACATTAAGTTCATTATGGATTAATTTGTTCGTAACAAAGTAAGGAGCATTGAGGATTTTACGAGGGATTTTGTATTTTAAGGATTGAATTCGATGGCTTAGTGGAGCCCCAAAGCTCTATTCCGTAATTTCAAATGGGTCTAATGATTTTTATATATATGAGTATTTTGTAATTAATTGAGAGCTTAGAGCGGTCGTCTAGTAAATGTTGTAGTAGCCTAAAATGGCGATCTGTTTCTTGTCGTTTCTGTCTAGTATGATGATTACAACTTAATATTTTGTCAAGGTATGGTCCTAAGTGCCGGACCTGTTCTACAGGTATTAGTGGGATGTTATTAAACGATACAGGAGGGCAAGAAGTCATTGGTCTACGACGAAGGGTAAAGGTGATTTGACGGGATTGCTGAGAATTTATTTTAATCCTCCGGTTAGTGAGAAAGGATTGAATAATCAGAAAATATGTAGGAGGAAGGAATTGGCGGAGTTTGTAAAGCAATCTTGAAAACTTAAAAATATTAATAACTTAACTGATCGTGGTCGACAAAAGACTAAAGAATATTTCCTCAATTCGTTATTAGGTAGTGACGATAAAATATTATATCTATAAAAACTTGTTTATATGATAAGGAGATTAAAAATAAAATAAAAGGCGAATACCGGCTATATACTGCGTATTTAGCAATAAACATGTTTGTAAAAACAGCAGACAATCACAAGAAGATTTTGATGATGGAATATCGCTATTAATACGGATGTTGTTGGGGTTATTTTAGATAGCTCTATTATATTGGGTTGTCACACATGAAATGTCCCAGTTTTTAAATCTTAATCATTATAGAGGATTAAAGCGTAGCCTGTTGATTCCCAGCAAAATATTTATTATCTATAATAAGCACTCGTTAATCCTTTATTTGCAAACTGTGTTTGTTTTTTTCCCAAGTAGGCCTAAAGATTTTACTATAATTTTAACCGTGGCCAAGGAAACATGCGATTTTCGAACGATTTTTTTTTGTGAGTACAAACTCGGTCATTCCGCTGTCCAGACAGCATGAAATGTGAATCATGCGTTTGGTGAAGGAAGTGCTAGTGAAAGAACCATCCGACGTTGGTTTACAAAATTTTCCTCAAGAGATACGACATTAGGAAATCTGCCCCGTGGACGGCCTCAAACATCAATAGAGGACGAAGATCTTAAAAATTCTGTGGGAAATAAGCCTCATAAAACAGAGAAAATGTGTCAGAGCTAGGTACAAGTCGTACGACAGTTTCCGGGCATTTAAAATTGATCGGAAAGGCAAAAAAGCTCGATTTCTGGGTCCCACACGAGCTCACTGAACGTCAGCCGTTGAAACGTCTAGAGACGTGTGTTTCTTTTCTTGCTCGTCAAAGAAACGAACCATTTCTCGGCCGCTTAATACCTTGTGACGAAAAGTGGATCATGTATGACAATCGAAGCCGAACTGGTCAATGGTTAGATGCCGATCAGCCGCTTGGGCACATGCCAAAACAGAATCTCCATCCGAAAAAGTTAATGGCTACTGTATGGTGTTCTATGGCCGGGGTCATTCATTTTTCTTTTCTACCAAATCCTTTCATCACTTGACTCGACGTTTTTCAAATCTGGGATAGAAAACTTAGTAAGCCGTTGGCAGAAGGGTATCAAAAATGATGGTAAATACTTTGAATAAACAACATGTTAGATTTGACCTCAAATTTTTATTTTCTTCCTGGTTCTAAAAACGGTCATTTCATGTTTGGAAACCCAATACTATATACAAACATTAAAGATCCACTTTAACATCATCTAATTAATTTTCTTGGGCGTTGGATTAGCTGGTAGAGAGCTGAATTGCCGTGTCGAAGGTCCAGGGTTCAAATCCGTCTGTGGTAGGTAATTTATTTAATCCGTTAACAGCCAGGAAAGTACCCTGTAGGATCTGGAAACCCTCGTTGGGCTCACTCAGGCTCTAAAAGCGGGTATCATAACTAGGCGTGGAAGCGATCTAGGTCAAATTACCTCTCTGCATGCACTGAACCCAAGACTCTTCATGAGTTGCAGTGGTACGGTTGTTTTTATTTTAATAGTATCTTATTATTTTCTAGCAAATACACAAATGTCAACGTTTTTGCTATTTCGAAACATTTAGACAAAAATGAGGGACAAGATCGATTTTGGTCGACCTGATAAGGCAGACATTTTGACCCTGTTTTGAAGGGATAGAGGCTAATTTATATCTTAATATTTGGTGACTACTCGATAACAGGAAGGTGGCCGCGGAGGGAAGAGATGTTTTGCGCAGAGTTCGCGGTTATTTGTCACACAGTTGGGGCGTAAACAAGCCCTGTGTGCTGCCAAAACTTTTCCAATTCCACCTCTAGTCTTTTAAATGCAAATTAGATTCGTTTATGAAATTTATCATGTTTGTAAATGATTAATATTGCTAACTATTAGTAAATTAATAGTAGAGATTAATTAAGTAGTCAAGCTCTATTAATTAAGTCCTGCCAGGAACTCGTTTTGACAGCTCCTTGTCATCACCCCGCACATTACACATTCCTAGAACCCAGGAGACTTGAAAGTGATGTTGAGATGGAACTCAAGATATTAATATTCATGTGATATAAACAGATTAATATCCGTTTATTATATATAATAAACGAAGCGGAGCAGCTCTGTGAACTTGGCTGGTTTCAAATATCCGTGAGACAGATAATTTATTTAATCTGTTAACACCCGGAGATGGATACTGTTCGATCTGGAGACCCTCCTGCAGAACACCAGCCTCTATAATGTGGGTACCCTTAATCGAGATCAAGACCTGGATGTTGAACGTGATTTAGAAAAATCACCTTCCCGCCCATCCGTTGTTCTAGAAACAATACAGTCTCTACCACATACTGTGCCTAAGACCTTTCATGGGTTGTAGTGGTATGGGTTTGATATTTACAGTACAAATACATTATTGGGAAGCGTGCTAGTGTGTAGAGCACTATGTTACTGTGCTTAAAAATCCGGATTCGAATACCACTTTGACCTCATGTAAGAGACATTATTAATTCTGCTGACTGGTTATAGATGGATCCTGAAGCTCACTCAGCTTCTGTAAACTATGAACTCTCCCTATACAGCTCCCTACATTTCACAGATTTCTTTTTATATTAAAAGAAATAAATATCACTCCTTCATAATAAACAACGACATAATTCAAGAAATGCCAATTTTGAGTTAGAAATACAGTAGAAATTGTATTGGTTGAAGCTTTTTAATTTAGAAACTACGTACCTAATACATATTCCATTTTCAACATTTTTTTTATTGAAGTCACATTATGAGTTGTATCATGTTTGAGCTTGAGGTTTGGTGCGAATAATGATAGATGTTAAAATAAAAAAAATGTCAAGCTTTTAAATTGTTTTCAATGGTCAATAAAAAAATTTCAATACCATCATTACAAGAGGGATGCTTTGCCTACACCAAATTTGGAACTTTCAAATTTCTCTGTTGAAAAATTTATCTTTTTAGGTCCTGAGTGATTGTTCTTTTGAAGGAGCGATAATTCAAATTTTGATAAATTTGATTTTTTCTTTTGTCGGTAGTTAGAAGAGTGTAAATATTAATGGATATAATGACTTTATTAATCTCAGTTATATATTAATATTTAAATTACCTTTAATAAATTTGATTTTTTCTTTTGACGGTAGTTTGAATAGTGTAAATATTAATGGATATAATGACTTTATTAATCTCAGTTACATATTAATATTTAAATTACCTTTAATAAATTTGATTTTTTCTTTTGTCGGTAGTTTGAAGAGTGTAAATATTAATGGATATAATGACTTTATTAATCTCAGTTATATATTAATATTTAAATTACCTTTAATAAATTTGATTTTTTCTTTTGACGGTAGTTTGAAGAGTGTAAATATTAATGGATATAATGACTTTATTAATCTCAGTTATATATTAATATTTAAATTACCTTTAATAAATTTGATTTTTTCTTTTGTCTGTAGTTTGAAGAGTGTAAATATTAATGGATATAATGACTTTATTAATCTCAGTTATATATTAATATTTAAATTACCTTTAATAAATTTGATTTTTCCTTTGTCGGTAGTTTGAAGAGTGTAAATATTAATGGATATAATGACTTTATTAATCTCAGTTATATATTAATATTTAAATTACCTTTAATAAATTTGATTTTTTCTTTTGACGGTAGTTTGAAAAGTGTAAATATTAATGGATATAATGACTTTATTAATCTCAGTTATTTGATATAATATTTTACTATTGTAAAATGTAATTTTTACATATTACAATGGTAATAATGCATGTTTTATTAAACATATATCTATTAAAAAACAACACAATGTGATATATTTTTCGTAATATCTAGATTCCATTACATGAAACTGATTAACATCAACCTGTTTTTGAAGAACTATTATGCCATTTTTATTGATTATAAATGTTTATATTGTAATTATGATATTAATTATAAATATACATAATATTTATGTTATCTTCTTAAACAAAAACCTTAAGGAGTTCCTGATTGTATTCCCCTATAAGATACTAAACCCTCACAACCCTCCGGTAGTGAGGGTACTGTATAACCTACCCCTTAACTACTCCTATCTAACAGTTATAAATAGAATATTTATAAACATCTAATAATAAATAATTTAATTGTAGGAACATAAATAAATATTGTTTCTTTCTTAAATACACATTTTTTTCAAGTCTTCTAGATGTTGTGTAGGATGAAATATTCTCCACTCATTCTAGGATTTAAAAAAAAAATTAAGTTTTACTTCCTTCCGAAATAACTACTATATAACTAGATTTAAATGTGTAAAAATGTTGACAAAGACAAATGTTTTTTTAACGTCTTTATATTTTAGTTGCAGAGGAGCATCCGTTGATTTATTTATAACAAAAAATAATTGTATAGGCATATTTATAACGTTAAGTAAAATAATTGCATTTTAATATTTTGCAAGTGTCAGTTACTTCCTAATAAGCAAGATTACGTTGAATTTAATTTATTAGCTTTTGATAAGTTTATTATTATTTTTCTATTGATAATTATAGAAACAATTTGAAAGACATATATCGTGCACACGTGTTTGTACATACGTTTATAATTCAATTTAAAACTGAAAGGAATTGAATCAGGTGCCCTATTGTTGCAGCCTGTTCCCCAATTCCTCTACTGTGGAGACAAACCGAATCGAATAAATCTTCCGTGAGTCGGATTAAATTGTAGCCGATTGTAACAGCTGGCTCTTGTCTTATTGTTTTTGAATATAAAATATGTTCATCATTATTTACTATTTTTTAATATTCATACAACATATTTTGTTTTTTAAAAAATTATTTCTGCATGAAATAAGACTACTACTTTCCCTCATTATTTTAGACTTTAAATGAACAGAATAATAATTCAATTTCCATCATAATAGTCCTTCAACATGGTTGATATATTTTACCGAAAAAATATGTTTATCCATAACATATGCTTGGACTTATTAGCTGGTAATGGTATTGAGTGTATTATAAATTACTATAAACCTGTAATTATATACAATTTTTTGTAAGCACCATTGATACAATAAAAACCATATTTTTTTACGAAGATTATTATTATTATTTTTTTACGAAGATTATTAGAGGATCTTGACTTCTTGCTAAAACATTTAAAACCGATTTATTAAATATACTTATTACAATATTAATGAGATACTATCCATAAAAACGGGAGAAGTTTAACTAACGGAACCCACTGTGTACGGGCTGGGTGAGCCCCAGAAGGGATTGTATATCCCAATGGGCCCATATGACATATCATATATATACATAGTAATGATTTTCCATGTAAAGATGTTTAAAAACATATTTTAATGTAAAAATGTTTGTCCATTTAAATCAGGTGATGTAGTAGTTAGTTTGTGAGGAGATAATCTTTTTATTTTACTGTTAGAGTAAGTAGAGAATGTTTAATCTGACACAATATCGTAATCACTTGATCGCTAGAAAAAATAAGAAAAGCATAACTTTTATTTATGTCTCTACAATTAAATTGTTTATTATCAGATATTCATAAATATTCTATTAATAAACATAAGACATCATTGAGGCGTTAAGGGGCAGGGTACACAGTACCCGCAATACCGGACGGTTGTGAGGGATTAGCATCTCACGGGGGCATACAATCTGAAACATAAGGTTTTCTTTATGTAAGATAACATAAACATTAACGTTAATATAATATATAGCTATTTGTATTAATCATTTCTTATATCCTAATTTCTATACATTATAACTCCTAATTTGTGATCGCGCTTCAGTTTATGGATTAATAAATTATAAGTATTCTTTTATATCATTTTCTTATATGTTCATCAGAATTTAAGATTTACTATGTTAAATAAAAAGGAGCGGGTTGGCTCAGTGGTAGAGCACTGTGTTTATAGGCTGATGATCCTCAGTTCAAGTCTGTGGAAGATAAATTATTTATTCTTTTAAAAGCCATGGCTATGATATATATATATATATATATATATATATATATATATATATATATATATATATATATATATATATACATATATCATTACTAAGTTTCTTAAATTTTACCACAAATCGACTTAACTTACTTTTATTTGTGTCCTCGTTTATTAATTGACATATTAACTACTAGATTATAGGTATCTAATTATCTATTTATTTTAATTAATTTGATTATAAAAATTAGTTTATTTATTTATTTTATTGTTTATATATTTATACTATGAAAGAGAGATAATTAAAAATCCAGGTCAAGATGTGTTTAAGATCATACTCTTGGATCTTGGCGCTTTCTTCTCAGATCCTAAGTTCAAGTGCGCACTTCATAGCCCGCCTGCCTCTCACAGGCTTCTCCTTCAACCCAGTCGAGAAATTAATTAATGAAACTTTTATTACCTTCTGCTAGCTTTTATATAAGTGAGCAAGATACAAATTATCTATAATTACCGCGGGTGTTATTAATCTTTTAATACTGTTTTTAATCGTTTAATATTAATAAAAGAAGTTTCATTTATTTAAAACTTGAATTAGCGCAGTCATAAAAGAAAAGGATTAAAAAATTAGGTATTCAAAATTATAATAAGGGAATCCCCGACCAGCCACCATTTTGCAAACTATACAACTATAAACTATAAACTATACAACTGTTCATTATCTAGAAACAGAAGTTCATTTTAATACTTATTTTTTCCCCCTAGACAGCTTATTACGAGGTGAGTATCCACTTAATTTTGTTTTGAGATATTGAGCATTTATCAATAAATACAATAATGAAATTATTTATATTATTTTAGCTTTTTTATAGATACAAAATAAAAATTCATAATTTATAACAAAAATATCATAATCCTATTTTACTGCACTCTCTATATTGAAATAACAGTCCGAAAATCTAAATATTCTGATAACATTTAGCTCGTTTTATTTTTTATATAAATTCATTCTATTTAAATTTAAAAATAAGCCATATTTTATGTAACGGCTTAAAGGAGTCGAGTAAAGCGGCTTTGTGATTTGATAATTATTTAAAAATATGTATATTTTTTTATTATTCAATGAAATTTACAAGTGAATTATACTAGTACAATAAGTTTAATAGGATGAATTGTACACATTGGCACTAAAAAAAGACAAGTAGAGAAACAACTCAGGGGTAGTACTAAAATTAAAAATTCAACTTAGAAGGTCATCATTAGAAGGTCATAGAAGGTCATACTAGGTTTGAAACTAGTGGGTTTGAGAGGAAATTAAAGTAATCATGGAAAGATTGATATCGGATTCGGGCCAAATCAGCAAGAAATGGGACCTTAAGGTCATTATGGATTACTTTGTAAAATATTATAATTTAAATGATTGATAGAAACAAAAGAATAAGAAAGAAGCATTTCCTCAGTCCGTCGTATACTATTTTTTCGAAATAAATTATGCAGTTTACAAAGTATATTTCCCCTATTTTTCTTTTAAAAAATGCTATAACTGAGAAAGATAAATACATTTTTGTATCAAACGATTAACAAGAATTTAATTTTAACAAAGAATAAACTAATATATTTTCAAATTCAGCTAAACTTCATAAAAAGTGAAGACATTTTAAAGAATCTCCTGAAGAAGTGAGACAAGGAAATCATTTAAAAGAGTAATAATTTTTAAATATAAAATAAATCAGTATTATTTGTTTAATAGGGAAATAAATAATAATTTATAAACTGTTAAAGCAACAGAGCGTTATTTTATTTTTAATAGAGGTCCCAAAATATATCTAGTTAATTTATTGCTCCTATATATTTAAGTATACATATTTATGTCCATTTTTTAAAACACTTTACACTTATTTTAAATATTAATCACTAAAAGTGAATAAGGTAAATGAGAATCAAAAACACCGATAGTTGTGAACAACTTTGCCTCTCATGTTTAGAACCCATTAAGGTGGAATTGCATCTTTGATTCATTTGTTTTTCACAAACCTCTTGGTGTAATTGTATTAGCTGTCATACCCTGTTTATCAAACAGTTATGATTTATTCCATTACGTAACGAACGAAAAATAAATGTTTTATTTAACTAAAAAATAAATTTTGTTTTATTTAACCTGACAGTTTGACGAAATATAATCATCATAGCTTTAAAGGCACATTTTTATATTTACTATATCTGTATCATGATTCATGATGTAAAAAAACAACGATTCACATTACCCATAAAATGTTGCCTTTTGTAGAGATGTTAGAATTTTAATATACCATGATCACTAATATTACTTTATTATTAATTTTATTTTCAAGTTTTATACAAAATAATATCATGGATTTCTATAAAAATCATTCCGTTATCTTATTACTGAAAGTTTAGCACAATATATATTGACATATTACTGGATTGAACAAATTTTAAATATATTTTAACTTTCAACCGAATATTTTAAATTACTCTTATGAATAAACGGGAAAGCTTACTGAAAAATTCTTGGAATTTAAAAGGAAAATTTGTCAACAATTAATTGATTGAAAACCAATCTAATTATATTGAAACTTGATATTAACCTTCAAAATTTAATGTTTTTGTAGTGCAATATAATTATTTATTTGTTCTATTCATTCATTTTTTTCTTTCACTATTTCTTATTTTCAGTAATATTGACTAACGATAATAATAATAATATCACTTCATTCTGCAGTTATTATTTTAATTATAAAATTTGAATCTAGACTTTGGGGCAACAAAGTTTTTTATATTAGCATGAAAACTGGAGCTGAAATTATTCAAATGCGGTTACACTGATTAGGAAGAAACTACATAAACGATTCAGCCTAAAGGCTATATGGTAATTATTCACATTAAAAATTTGAATTTCAAATGAAATCATTCGATTTTGGAATAAAATGTTTTTAATTTCATGCTAGTTACTACATTGTTTCATCAATTTTTTTTTTTTTTTTTAATTTATTTTAAATGCGTTTAGCTGAAAAATAACCTTTTATGAAAAAAAAACTATTATTAATAGTTAATTTACGGTCAACAAACTATTTAAAAAAAAAATCATTTTTCCTACAAATAAACAGCTCATAAATATTAAAATTGAAAAATAAAAGTATTTTTTGCTCAAGTCCTACATAAACGTAAAAGCTGTTTAGATTAGCATTTAAGACCATCGCCAGCTATTTTCACTGTCAAAACATATTTTCATTAAATTAAAAAAAAATCCCTTTTATCTAGGCAAACATATAACATAATACTGCTATAATATTAAAAGTAGTTGTCAGAGTATGCAAGTAACCAGGACAAATATTGTTTACTTTATTTATTTTTTTAAATAAAAGCAAGGGGAATGATGAATTATATAAAATTGTTTATATCCCATAACATGTTTGGATTCCATAAAACATATTAATTATAGGATATTTAAATGGTTTTATTTTTGTTTGCAATTAAATTTTATTACTATTCTCTAGCACCAAAATTGGTAACTATTAAGATAAGTAAGATTATACTAAGAAATACAAATCTTCATAGATTCAAAACTGGATAAATTTAGTAAATTATATTAACAGATATGTTTTCGGTGAAATAATATTTATATTTTTAATTAGGTACCTAATATATTTACTAATGATTTTAATTCTAGAGCCATCATAGAAAAAAAAAAACGGAGATTGGCCCCAAATTACATATTTATATTAGCACTACATCCAATTTGTTTGGGACTATTTAATGCAGTAATACATAACAATGGTATATATTAATAAGTACTTACTTGACCGTTAAAAAATATAAAAATATTTTTCATATGATAATCAATGCCAAATTATGTGTTTTTTTATTTATTTGTAATCACTGTAATTTAAATTTCATTTCAATTGCTTTAACACCATTACACCTATTTTAGAAGCACTTTTAGTTTAGTGAATCAAGTATTAAATAATTTCTTCTAAATACCTTTTGTTGTTAATTAAAAATAAATCAATTTATTTATTATTTTTCTAAGCAGTACTAAAATAGTACATTATGATATAATTTCTTCACTATCGTTTGTTTTTTGTGTATTGTTAATAATTATGAATTTTTGTTGAATCTTAATAATTCATTTTTTCTCTTTATTCTATCGCTTTCAAAATATTTAATGAATATTCAATTATCAAAATAGCGTTGTATAAAATTCTATTAGTATTCCATACAATTTTTTATGATTATTAGATGTACTTAATCATATAGATAAGTAATTATTTGATCGTTAAAACATTAAATCTATCATATTATCAATTACCTTTAATGCCAATTTATTTTTTGTGATTTCAATAGTGTTATTGCTATTCAATAGTGTTATTCCTAAAATTTTTATTTTAGAAGCAGTTTTTGTTTACAGAATAAGCCAATAATAAAGAAGTAAATAGTTTTTTTTTTAACTTGCCTCTAGTTAATTACTTGAAAAAATTAACTATTTCATAGTTTTTGGGAGTAATATATATATATATATATTATAGTACAATATGATACTGTCTTTAGTATCGTTTCTTTTTCTGTTTGTTATCACTTACTTATTTTTATTTTTTTTTAATTCCCTCACTTTCAAAACATTTAAGGAATATTCAATGAGCTAAATTTGCTTTATTACTTTATGAAATTTCATTAGCACTGCACTTAATTATAAAATATACTGTTTCATTATTTTTGGAGTATATACGTTATAGTACACTTTAATATAATTTCTTTACTTTCGCTTGTTTTTGTGTTATATATTTTTAGATACATACTTGTATTTTAGGTAAATCTTTATATTTAATTTTTTTGTCTCATTACTGCCTCATTTTCTATATTTAACTTTATTAAATGAGCTAATATATTTTTTAGTATAAAAATTAGTAGCGCATGGTCGTTATTTGTTAAGATTTTGAAATATTTCCATCAAGGAATACAAATTTTTTTAGTATTTCTAAATTATGATATAATCCTGACAGATCGCATTAAGTTATTTATTTTTAATAATTCCAGTAACGCTCTGTTGCTATCCAGTTCCAGTTACTGATACATGTTAACACTTGGTGACTGATGGTAACAGTTACAAGACTGAAGAGAGAGTTACCTGTAAGTTGTTGGCTGGCCGGGCGCAGACTGAGGCAGCGTGGCGAGAAGAGACAGGCGCAAAACCTCCCTCGCTTCTTCAATGAGAACCCGACGAATAACTTTATCACCCGTTTAATCCATCGATAACTGATATTTAATTATTTTTCAGTTCGGATTTATTAGTTTTAGGACGCTCGGCCGGTAGCGACGGAATTTTCACAAATAAAAAACATCGAAATTATAAATTGTCATCATTAAAATAATTTAGTTTTATTTTAAATTCAAATCCAAGACAAAGCCGTGATTGATTCAACATAAATAGTTCATGAAATAGCTCTCTCAAGCAGCACTTTTTCAGTGTTTCTTGGTATTGTCTATACCAGCTCTATCTTTTATCAGTCTTCTGATATAATGAAACCACTTTCATCCTCATATTTATGCGTTTAAGCAATAATTATTCAATATGAAAATCTCTGCAAGCCAGTATGAAGAATTATTTTAGTTGCTAACTTAGTTAAAAACTTTAGTTTCTTTTATTCGTAATATTTTTGGTTATAATGTTTCGAACAATTAAATTGTTTATTCTTTATAACGGGGAATGGGGTAGTTCAGATGTAGAGCGGAAAGTTGCTGTTAGGATAGTCCTGGGTTCAATTCGGCTTTGGCAGATAAAATTTCAAAATCTACAAAGCAGATATTAGGAGAAAACCTCGTGGAAGAGCGTGATGTGGACAATTCATCTCCCTCCACAACCGTTGTCCATGAAACAGTCCAGAATCTATCAGTACTGAAACCGCGATCCGATCCTTCCTGGATTGTAGTGGAACAGGTTTTTTTTTTTTATTATACGTTTCTTTCGAGTTTCTTCTGATTCTGAATAGCCATAATCCGTGGAATGTGACCGGTTAGTCATTCCCCTTGAATCCGAATATACGCCGGCAGAAGGACACTGGCGAATCATGATTGATATGCCATGGGCTGCCTGTCGCTGCACAAGAGTAGCCGTGGTTAGGTTAGGTTAGGGGTGGCCATAGCAACGAGGCCTGGATTGACCCTCCAGACAGTCTGTGCTTCAGCGGGGAATGAATGGCCTCATATCTGTAGCCCCGACGAATAAGTGGTGAAGTCGAAATTTGTCGAGAATGAATTAATTGTACTGAGGGAAGCGGAATCGAGGAATTCCTGTAGCACAGAAGTGGTCAAGTTAGGCCTTGGCTTGAAATAGAGTTATTGCTTATATTAAAACTCCATTTCAAGCTAAAAACTAAGAAAATGAGACGATTCCACTTCCCTGAATGCAAGTAACTTAACTGCAATTAACTGTAGATATAATATTATATTTACTAATTCATTAACCACTAGATATTAAGAAATACTCGTTATAATACTTATCTAAGGAACAATTTATTGAGGAAAACTCACAAAAGCGCGAGTACTAACGTTTTCAGCAGCATATTAAAAGGGTTTTAGGCAGCGAGTTAGTTCAGAGTTCAGGGTACTTAACTACTAATCTCTTGAGTCCCGGATACGAGGCCGGCTGTGGCAGATTAATTATTATCGAGATCAACCCTTTGGGATCTGGAGACTACCTGGCGCTCACCCAGCCTCTCTAGAGTGGTTAATCTTAATTGAGAGAATAAACTGGTGGTTACCTCAATTTAGCTACCTGCACAAACGATATCCTGGACCAGTCTCCTGACAAATACTTACCTCCATGGGCTGTAAACATGAGGTTTCTTAATCGCAGATTCCAAAATAACTTCCAGAACCAGAGCAAAAACTGATTAAAAGTACAACTGGCTGAGGAGATGTTTTCTATTTCCTGAAATAAGTATACTGACTCAATTAAGCGGGATACAGAGTCCAGCTGGTACAAATCCCTGTCTTGTCATTATTTTCTGTAATGATCAAACCATTTGCTCATTGTCGACTGACTGTGCAAATCAATATTCGTGGGATAAAAACATGGAGATATGAGAATAATTTATTATAACTTCTTATCATTCATTACTTATCAGAAATGCATAAAGTAAACCATAGAATTTATTATTATTATTATTATAGAAAAGTTTAGGGGACTTAAGATTTTTTTTTACAATTATCTTTTTATTCACATGGGAATACTGCATGCTTTCATTCACGTTGAAGCTCAATTAGTGTAGAAAATTAGTGAGACAATACACTGTAATTTCTTAGAAAATAAAATACTTTGGGCATAAATAGGTCAATATAAGTTTGTCAATCCAAAATTCTATTCCGGCAAATTACTATATCGGATGCTTGGAAACTCTTCAGAATTTTAAGATAAAAGTTAAGTTAAAGAAGTCCAAACTCAATATATAAAAGTTTCAAGGATAGGAGCCCAAATGAAGTAACCCCATTTCTGGAATTTCTTAAGAATTAATGCACCATTACTTTCCATGCTTCGTCGAACATTTGTGCCGCCTAATAACACAAAGAATCGATGGAATCGTTTTCGTTATAAACAGAAAAGATATTATTGTGATCAACTTTTTAAATCTAGATTTTTTAAAATTTAGATTTTGATTTTTGCGATGATCGCAATAAGCAATATAGCTGTTAGGAATATTTGTTTTTTTTCGTGACAGTAAAAAATGAGTGTGTCTTGTTTGAATTGGCATGGAGTCGGGCGAAAATGTTTCCTGAACAACATTAGTTACATCAATGCTATCACTTTTTAACAGACCGCTTGAATTTATGATTTTTATACTCAAAATCGTCATAAAAAAAGTGGTTTATCCCAAACACGTTAACAAACGTTTCTACAACACACGAATAAATATGTATCACAGTTGAATATAAATAGATGATAGGTGATAAACTTTTGTATAAGAAAAAATTATATGGCATGTAGAGGTTGCAGTAGAGTAAATAAATGCATAATAATGTAAGAGTTGTAATCACATTGCAGATATACTTTAATGTTTCTAATGGAGCGATTTTACATTGAGGTGGTTTGTATAATATCACGTTCAACCACCAAGGTTTTTCTTGAATTAAGGGTACCCACCTTTGGAAGTTAAATGAAACATAAGAGGGTCTTTAGATCTTACAGGTTCTTCCCTGATTATTAAAAGATTAAATATTAAGACCGTGGAAAAATTCCAACGAAAAGCCCTTAGTCTCCAAACTAAAACAGAAATAGAAAATATCTGTCCAATATTTCGCTCATTCAGGCATCATCAGGGTAGAAAGAGAATAACAGCAAAAGAAAACATGAATAATGCACCCAAGAAAGATCCCACCACCTCGAAAGCTCAAATGCAACTAATGAATCACAAGGAAGGCTACTCGACCCCGGCTGGGTAAGGTTAGATAAAAACAGCTGATAGATACTTCAGAAATTCAAAATTCAATATACACTCACCACACTTCAAAAAGCACAACAGGAAAAAATAAATAATAGCAAACAACACAAAAACTTAAGAAAAAAGACCATATGAAAAAATGGAAGTAAGAAAAAACAGCAAGAAAAAAAAATAATAACATTATCAAGAAACCAGTGGACTTATGGCTATTCCACAACATATATTAATATTGAAATGTAAAAAGAGACCTTACATAAATGTTAAGACCGTGAAAAAATTCAAACGAAAAGCCCTTAGTCTCCATACTAAAACAGAAATAGAAAATTTATAAATTTTTATAGAAATATTTTCCAATCACCTCCCTGAACAACCGTTGTCCTAGAAACAGTATAGTCTAATGAATATAAGATAATAAAATACAAAAAACAAACCTTGACTTCAAAATATTTCTACTTTTTTTTTTTATAAAATGGAGAACATGAATTGAAGGACTATGGTGCTAAGCCTGCTGTATCTGAAGGTGATTTTTAGATTATTATTTTTTATTCTTTGCAAGACATTATGTAATCTCGTAATTCGGCCGTTTTGATGCCAGGTTTTGATTCTCTTCAATAAATTACTTTCAATGTTGACTCAGTATACAGACTATACATGATGAAGAATAGGGATGTTATAATGAAAAGAAAGTATGTTCACAGTTGGCAGTAATATGATTAAATAGTATATTAATTGATAGCCTTAAGTTTTCCGCATATCAGAGATATTTCAGGCTTAAGTTTTAACTTAATTAAAATGTTTTAGTCAGAATAGATAAAATAAATCTTAAGGAATTTTAAGGAAATTTCCTTAACGTCACTAACTCAAAGTCATATACTAATACCTAAACAGTAGGGGAAGCAAGGGGAGGAAGTTAAATGCATACGGCAGTTTTGGAAGACTTGAGTCGAAAAGTGGCATATACAAACTTGGCAACATGTGGTCCACCAACCAAGAAGAGAAAATGTGGTTTTCAAAGCAACTTATAATCCTATATCACTTGGGACTTCCCAGCTAATGCAACTTAAAATGTAACCAAACGAAAAGACAAAAATAATAGCATATTACATACTCAATTTTAGACATTTATGATCAATTTAGCGGTTTATAACATTTTTTAAAAATATCGTAATCGAGCTAGAAACTTCTCTAAAGTGCTCAAAATAGGGGAAAATCGATTAACAGACTACTTTGGTCTAACAGTAAACAGTTAAATGAAGGGTTCCTGTATTTTAAATAATATATAAATAATGTTATTTCCATGTATAAAACGAGAAAATCATGAAATTCATGTATTTTACTTTTGGATGCTTAGTAAAATCCAAACTTAAATAAATGGCCAACTGACCTACGTATTTTATCTATAATATTTTTAATTATTAGTCCTAATTTAATTAGTATTTTATTAGGTTGGGATGGTTTAGGCTTGGTTTCTTATTGTTTAGTAATTTATTACCAAAACTATAAGTCCTATAATGCGGGTATATTAACTATTTTGAGTAATCGAATTGGTGATGTTTCTATTTTGATTGGTATTGCTTGAATATTTAATATAGGTTGTTGGAATTATATTTATTATTTGGGTTTTATGTCTTATGAAATTTCTTTTTGACTTTATTTATTAATAATTTTATCTGCTTTTACTAAAGCTCAAATTCCTTTTTCCTCTTGATTACCTGCTGCTATGGCAGCTCCCACTCCTGTTTCAGCCTTGGTTCATTCTTCTACTTTAGTTACTGCAGGGGTTTATTTATTAATTCGTTTTAGTGAATTATTATATTTTTATAATTTGGATTTTTTTCTTTTAATTTCTTGTTTAACTATATTTATGTCTGGTTTAGCAGCTAATTTTGAATATGATCTGAAAAAAAGGTGGATAGTCCCCTATACAATTTTTGAAACATCACCTTCAATAACAAACATATTACACTTTCTGGAAAAACGAAAAGCAAGCATGTTTTTTTCCAAATTGTATTATTTTAACTAATACTAAGGTAATTTGAATTTCAGGACAATTCAAATAGAAAATGGATCAATGGTGGAATATAAATTGAGGCTTTGTTTTTTGTTAGTTGCGGCAGTAAATTGTATATCCTCTCTGTTTATTGGCATCTTATAAGATTTACAATGAAATTTATTGATATGATAGTCATATAAATTTATGATTAGGGCGTTCCTGTAATAAACAAAAACATTTAACAGTAAATAAAAAAATATCAGTGATTCACGACATTCATTACACCACATATCATGTTCTATATTTAAAAATGGGACACATCACTATAAAACCCCTGGTAAAGCTGAGATTTCACAAAATTTAGCAAAGCTACGATTTGCAATCCAATCATTGACCATTCGGAAATAATAATATTAGTTAACAATTAGTCATTCTCTCTCTTACTGAGATTATTTTTTCAAGATTCTATTTCTACAGTTTAAGGAATATAAAAGAATCAACGTTCCAATATCGTCTTCAACAATTCCTGACACGGTGTGTATTCAGCAACACGAACTCTATTGAGGTATCTATTGCACGACAAACATCTCTGACAGTGTTTGTTGTCACTACACGTCCAATATTTGGGCTCAGCGCCATTATATATTTTTTTAGGTATTAAAAAAAAAGTAATAAAACATTTAAATATAAAAATGTAATAAAGGCACAAAATGAAAGCCCCTTAATTGACTTGAGTTACAATGACTAATAGTTTGAAATTCCTTCAGTGCCTGGAGCCAATTTTTGTAAAAACAATAAACTGTTTTCATATATCAACTATTTGAAAACGATTTTATCAGTCTCCCGTTGGGTCCATTCCTGGCTGGTAACAGACTAAGTACTTTGTCAGTCACATTTGGATTTGACTCCATGATCTTCGGTACACCAGCTGAGCGATCTACACCCTGAGTTACCCCGCTTCACATATAGTTATTATAAAAATTGTAATTAATATTCCTAATATATTACATTTTATTTCTAAAACGGACACTACATTCGTTAAACCGTTAAGCAGCCATGGTGCTCTTTGATGGGTTTGAAAAATTATCAATTGTGGCTTTGAAAATTTAAAGCAATTTAATTATTAGATTAAATAGAAATTATGAATTGAAATTATTATAAAGAAGGTAGTTTTGTTTGATAATGAAATATTTGTATGTATTTATTTTGTTACATTGAAGGCTCCTATATCCACTCCATATAAACATAGTCAATGATATAAAATAGAAAATAAATGACGAAAATAAACCGTATCTAAATAAATTTGACCACCTTAATATAATATTATTTAACACCAAATATATATATATATATATATATATATATATATATATATATATAGAGAGAGAGAGAGAGAGAGAGAGAGAGAGAGGGCGGGAGGGAGAGGGAGAGATGGAGAGAGGGAGAGAGAGAGAGAGAGTGAGAGAGAGAGAGAGAGAGAGAGAGAGAGAGAGTGAGAGAGAGAGAGAGAGAGAGAGAGAGAGAGAGAGAGAGAGAGAGAGAGAGAGAGAGAGAGAGAGAGAGAGAGAGAGAGAGAGAGAGAGAGAGAGAGAGAGAGAGAGAGAGAGAGAGAGAGAGAGAGAGAGAGAGAGAGAGAGAGAAATGTCAGTAAAAGAAGCTTTTTGTAGTTTTTGTAGCTCTTGTGAAAATAGAGGTGTTATAGGAAACGACATCAACCTCCTTCTCAATATTGTATACACTTTTTTCTAAAACTAAAGGGAACTGGAAATATAGGGAAACTGGTCGGACTAAAAAATAAATTTGTTCGATCATCAGCTGCTTTTTCAAGCATTATTCCCGACATGAAATTCTCGATCCTGTAGGGAATTGAAGGCTGCTGGTATTACCATAAAACTAAATAATGAGAGATAATCACTGTTTACTTATTTATATGCTTGAACCTTTTTTAATCATTGAAGGTTTTTACATTTTGGAATGTCTATAACATGAAGAGGCCAGCCTCAAATTAATGAAACATGAGGTACGTATACCAATTCCATAATATTCAAGGCATTGTCCGTTTTCTTCAGGAGATTTTAATAAAGAAAATGTTTCTCTTTTTTTTCATATTCTTTAAAAAATATTTTCAGAAATTAATCTAAGATGAGGGCAAAAGGTAGATTGAATGGTAAAACCCAGCTTTCCCGAAGTAGCCACTTTTAAAAAAAAATATTTAATGACTGCCCATTCTGTTTAAGTTTATTTTATAATGAATATAATATTATTTTATAATTTGTTTCGCTTAGTTGTTGACACTGCACCCCACACTTCACAACCGTACATTAGTAGAGGTCTAAGAATGGTTTTATAAATTAATAAGGCTGTTTCTGGTTTTAATCTAGATTTTCTATTAATTATCGGATTATTTCCTTATTATGTCTTACCAATGTACACAATGTACTACAACTATCCTTTATAGTTTTTCATTAACGATTTTCATGCATTATCGTACCCATTATTGCTTCTCTGTATTTCTCTATTTTAATTAGGTTTATATTGATTCTCCATGTTGCTATGTTTTATAGTCTTAAATATTTTTTAAATATTCTAATTGACTTTGGGATGCCACAGTAATCATTTAAGATGATTACTCAAATTATTTTTTCTTTAAACGTCCTAGCTTTATTCTAAATTGGATTCTTTTCCAGAGGTTGGTTGTGTGCTTACGACCTTACTAATTATTTAAACCCTCAATATATTATTGATAAGTATATAGTGCATTATCTATCTAGGGCAACTCATATCATTTGCAGATAAATCCAAGAAAGAGGTGAATAGAAGGATTAAAATAGGATGGTCCAAATTTTGGTCACACAAAAATATTTTTAAAAGCAACATGGCCATACATCACAAGAGAAAAGTTTTTGATGCTTGCATCATTCCCTCTTTAACTTATGGATGCCAAACTTGGAGCCTAAATAATGATATATCTAAATCCCTAGCAATCACTCAGCGTGCAATGGAGCGAAGTATGTTAAGAAAAAGTAGAAGGGAGAAAATAAAGAAGACAGAACTACGGAAGCTGACTGGACGGACTGGTACACGCGATATTCTCAAGACAGTATCTGATCTTAAATGGCAGTGGGCTGGACAGATTGCAAGAATGGGATGAACACATTGGGCTAAGGCAACAATGGATTGGTATCCAATACACCGCACTAGGAGAAGAGGGAGACCAGCTACGAGATGGCGGGACGACATACAAAATTTCATAGGAGTATTATGGCACCGTTCTGCTTGGAACAGACGTAGCTGGGGTAAATTGGGAGAGGCTTATGCCCAAAGAAGGGACTTTTTTTCTTTTTAAAAACCTTGTAAAAATTGTACCTAGAAGAAAGAGGAAAAAATAAAGCTTATTATTATTATTATATAGCATTTGGGTTAAATAAGCACCTAAAGAAATACAGTAAATATACTTTATTCATACAACTTAAATACTATTAATAATTCATTAAATGAATATTCCAAAAAATATAATGTTCCTACTCCGGCTTTACAAATTACGGTCACAGAGAGAACTGTATTTTTTATTTATATAACTGAAGTTATAATAATTCATTAAATGAATATTCCAAAAAATAGAGTTCCTACTCCGGCTTTACAAATTACGGTCACAGAGAGAACTGTATTTTTTATTTATATAACTGAAGTTAAGTTAATAATTAATGTGAGAAGCCTATTTAACTTCATATATTGAATCTGTACTATATTGGTTCATTCGTCGAATTTAGTTTTATTCATCGTATTTATGTTCATTCGTCGAATTTAGGTATATTCGTCCAACAACCTTAATTTTCTTCAGACGTCGAATACTACTAGATCTGAAACGATCAATAGTAGTTCCAAACCCATCAAGATTTTACATCTTGAAGATCATAGACGATTGTGGACTAGGCCTACTGGGGATACCACATTAAAAAAAACGCACCCAGGCACTCTACCTCTGCGGTGGTGTGGAAACGAGTGCATTATTTATAAATAATATTTTAAAAGATAATATTTAATTGGTGAGGAATTTAGAGAAAAACAATAAGACCTCTCCAAAATGTAGATCATTGTTTTTCCCGAAGTTGCCACTTTTTAAAAAAATTTATTTAACGACTCCCCGTGCTGTTCAAGTTTATTTTATTAATCTTTTTTCATCTACTATTTCATAATCAACAACACTTATGTATAATATCTTAAATGTTTTTTAAACATCTACAAATTCTATTTTTTCTTTAAATGCAAAATTAAAATAGCTTTAAAACTAATTCTTAAAAAACGCGGGGATATGCAGGAATGCAAAATTTCATCATAGTGAAATTGAAGATGGAGATGGTGATATATATAAATATTATAGAGAATATGTGTTCGGAAGCTAAAGTGATTATAGGTTAGTTAGAGTGTGATAAAGGCGACCATACTGCCTTCCCACTTCCCAGGTCTGGGAGGGGGGACTATATCTTTGAATAATGGGTTTTCACACGCATTTAACCTCTCAAAGAATTTGAGGTGCCTACGGCTAACGTAATTAATGATCGTCGGAATTTTAAGTTCCTCGTGCTTTTTCAAGCGACGTGCCTCTCACTATGCTCCTCAGGATAGAGGACTGGAATTGTTGTAGGGCTCGGAGGTTGGATTTAAAGAGGTGTTTAAGTAGCGGCGCACCATGGAGCAGCGTGGGTCTAATGACAGATTTGTATATCTGGCATTTAAGCCGCAGCGAGAGCTGCTGAGACCAGAGCAGGAGATAGAGCCTATGGGACTTATATCGGGCCAACTGCAGCCTCTGCCTGACATGACTCGAGAAGGTGAAGTGCCTATCTAGAGTGACGCCAAGGTAGAGTAAATTGTTCGATACGCCGAGATCTTCACCTTCAATTGTAGTAGGCGGTAGGCGGTTTTTACCTTGCTGATATGACATCACGATAGCGTCCGTCTTGGTCGGATTCACCCTGATGCCACTCGGCTTCAAATCATCAACGATTGGGACTGACGCCCTTTGTGCCTTTTTAAGGGCATGCCGGGCGTTGGCGCTGGAAGCGTGTATCCCTATGTCGTCCGCAAAGGCTGCTACTACCACTCCTTCATGCTTAGTCGGCGAATCCCGAGTTCCCACCGTATTCAGCAACCACGGACATCCGCACAAGAAGCGAACAGGATAGCCCAAGAACCAAACGAGCTCGAAAGAATGAAGCTAAAGAAGACTAAGGACATCACGCGCAGGACATCAGAAGAGAGATCTCTGACCTAGATAAATTTAACGGCGACATAGGTGAGCTCAATCACTTTATTAAAGGTGGGGACGGGATCATGAGTAGTATCCAAGCCCAGGTAACAGCAGACCTGTTGGAAGAAGCGGAGGAAAAAAGACTACGCGTGGCACGGGCACGAAGGGTCAGGAGGAGTGTCCTAAACTTAATCCAAGCGGACGAAGAGACTTCATGGCCAGTGATCAAAGAACGACTGAAAGAGGCCTTCGGAGGAGGGCGATGGGACTCTGAGGAGGACATGTTCCAAATGTTTCGTGAGGTGAAGAGGATGAACCAAACGAATGGCCAGTACGCGGCAGGACCTCTCGCGAAACTGAACAAGATTAACGAGAAACTGTGAGAAGTTATGGACACCAGCGCCGTAGAGGCGTTGAAGATATCTTTGAGGACTGTCTTCATGAATACAGTCCTCAAAGTACAGCTGGCCAGGGACACGGGAAGAAAGGATGGTCTCCCTATAGATAAAAAGTTCATACAGTGTGCCCCGGAAATGGTGGACGTAAGTGCCCGATATGAAGAGGAACGTGAAGTGTCCGAACCAGGATGGAGTAAGGTGGCTTACCTTAGGTATAATACGGGAAGAAATAGAGCGAGACCCGACATGGAGAGAAGAAGAGATGGAGATGTTGGCAGAAGAGAGACGATACAGAGAGAAAAAAGGCCATTTGGAGATAGATGAAATGCGAGAAAGGATGACAGGAGGTGCCACGAATGTGGTAAGACGTTGCTTCGAATGCCATAGCGAGGGGCACATGGCCAGGCAATGCCCGTAAATAAGAAGGAGAGATCACGATCGAGGAGAACCGATGGAAGTAAACGCTCAGCATACATGGAGGAGGAGTAGAAGTTCCATCTGTTTCATCGAGATCTTCCGGGACTTCGGGATCCGAGACGGAGGGCAGCGAACCTGATGGCAGGAGGAGCAGTGAATCCGGTAGCAGAAGGGCTCCTGGAGGAAGGCGCAAACAGCGGAGTGCAGGGAGGAGACACGAGGAGGTAAGCAGGGAATGAGGATGGTGTAAAGGGAGGGGCAACCTTTTGTGTGTTAATAGTATTGGGAAAAAGTGTGAGCGGTTGCCTTAATTAATTTGTAAGGGATGGAAATGCTAAGTGGATACGGGGAGTTCCTGTAGTTTAGTGAGTAGAAAGAACTTAAGCGCAATATTTAAACGAAATTGTAAACCAGAATTTAGGAAGTGCCCGTGTAAATTGGTCACTTTGAGTGGTGCCTGTACTGTAGAGGGTGAAATCGACTTGACATTAGATAAATGAGGACAGGATGGAGAAGTGGCGACATTACACGTGGTAGAGGCCATGCCGCGGGAGTACGGGAGGATTCTGGGTTGTGACCTACTCCGAAAACTGGGTGTGAAATTGTGGAAGCATGGGTGTTAAAATCGGGAAAAAGGTGTATAAATCGATGGAGGAAGGGAAGAGGGGCGCGGGGTGTGAGGGAGCGATTACACAGGACAGGGAATGGCGGACAAGGGTAATAGACGAATATGCGGACATTTTTTTCGCGAAGGGGAACCGTTAAGCATGACAGGCGAAACTCTCCACGAAATTAATCTGAAGTCAGAGAAAGTTACCTACGTTAAGGAACGAAGACACCCGCAGGCCTTGAGAAACCACATCCGGGACATACTAGAGGAGCTGAAGCGTCAGGGGATCATCGTCGATAGTAAGCCGCCGTTTAATAGCCCCTTATGGGCAGTGAAGAAAAAGACCATTGAGGGTGAGACTCAGGACTGCTATAGGGTGGTGATCGACTATAGGCAGTTGAATAAAAATACGCTAGACGAGAAGTACCCCATCTTGGACAGGTTAGGCGGGGCGATGATTTTTTAACCTTGTTATCCTTGAAACTGCAATGCCAAGAATCACGTTCCATAAAAATAAAATCAGGAATAATAATAATAAGGCTTAGGAAACCCGAAAGTTCAATGCCGATACCACCAATCTCTGCTTACCATTTTCTGTCCACGAACTAAAACCCAAGCCCGAATACGTCAGATCACTCTTAATGTAACCCTCCCATTTACGCCTTGGTCTACCACTCAGACGATTCTCAGTTGGTACAGATAGCGCTTATTATGAATTCGTGCGATATTAACTCCAGCAACTTTAAAACCTCATCTTGATCTTCGTGACACTATTACATGAATAATATTAACGAAGTGTATGCTTCGCAATTCCGCGTTGTGTAAAATCATGAATAGATTCGAGAATTATCATAGTCTCAAGACAAGTTAATACTTAAGCACATTGTTTTACGTCATAAAAAAGTATAATGTATGTAATTTATAATAAATATGCATGAATTGTTCTGGAAGAATTTTTGTTTTATTTTTCATTGTTTAAATTATTGATAATATTATTTTTTTGCTTACTTTAATATAGATTTATTTAAACATATTGATTGTACTGTGGAAGATCTTATTCATTTATATTAGAATAAATAATGGAAATACAACATGATTGTCCCACATATTAGCTGTATAACTATAATGCAACAAGACTCAGGCTAAATTAAATAAAGCCAGGAATACTCTCTAGAATAATTATTCTATTTAATATTATAAAAGGACTATAATTTAATTATAATAATTATTATAATTATAATTATAGTCCCAAGACAAGTTAATACTCTATTCAAGGCATTCGAGGATATGCCTTGGCTAGAGAATCCAGAAACTCTTTTCAATTCCCTCTCCCGGAGTCTGCTGCAGATAAAACCTGCTTTTCAGTTTCTATGTTACAGAGAGCGAATGAAATTTACAACGGTATTATAATATATCAAGTAAATAGAATGACAACAAGCAATAGAAAATTTAACATATGAGGTCACAAAGCTATCGGATCTTTTCAGACGCCTTAGAGGATTATCAGAAATAAATGAGGTTCTTAGATTTGTAACTAGGGCTTGAGTGGGAATACATTTTTTCATGAAAGAATTGATATCGGCTTCGGGGTAAATTTGTAACAAATGGGATATTGAGTTCGTTGTGCATGACTTTATTAGTAACAAAGTAAGGAGCATCGAGGATTGCATGAAGGATTTTGGACTGTAAGGATTCGATGGCTTTGTGGAGTCCTGAAGTTCTACTCAAAAAGTCCAAATAGGGTTTACAATAGTCATATATATCAATCTTTTGTAACTAATCGGAAATTTAGAGCGTTTTTCTAGTAAATGGTGATAGACTGAAACAGCAAGAAGTATCTTGTCGTTTCAGTGTTATTAATATGAGAATCTATAAGTTAAACGTTTGTCAAGATGTACTCCCAAGTATTGGATCTGCTGGATTATAAAAGCATACTGCAGGATAGGAACTCTGCGTATTAATTAAAATTTAATTAATACAATACTTTTCTATCCCTCTACAAAACCTACCGTGCTTTAGAGTAGAACAAGACTTAAAATATTTGAAACTTAAGCTCTGAGTAAAATGATTAGTCCAATTAAGGATAGATTAAGTGGGGGCATTATAGAAGGCTAAGGAATCCTCGAAGTCAATAAATCGCGAATTAGCACTGAACCAAACTTCCGAGACGTAAAAGTGAGGATCACTGACTAATTTGCTAGCGAAAATTAGAAAATACCTCGAACGAACATTTGGATTCACTCAGCCATTACCAATTATTTTAACACAACTAATCTTCAATATTAATTATGCATATTGCTTGCTTTACCAGGTTTTAATGATATCTAATATACCTAAGCCCTAGGCACCGTGTAAGGTGGAAGAGCATGAGCTAATGGGTGTTAGGTCCGCTGCATTAGACAGGCTAATATCGTTAGTAGTGCACCGCCAGCGCAGCCTTTATTATAGCCAGGCTCCTTTATTATATTATAATTAGTTTACTGCAAGTTGATTAATTAACACGGGGAGTGCACATGACAAGGTGTCTAATTAGGGTAATTAAAAAAGGAAATGCCTTACATTAAAAAAAAAAATGAAAATGGGCCTGTTATCACGTTAATACGCATGATTTCTGAATTGACATGCATTTTACATCCCTATATAATTAGAAATAAATATAGGAATGAAGATTCGAGGTACATACCAAAAATCTACTTTTCAAAATATTCTTTTTCTTCTCATAGAATAACCTATAAAAATTAAACGAGCTTCTCATACATAAAATAATAATAATAAAATAAAGCCAAGATAAGACATGTGACCCTAGGATTTTTTAAAGGTAGTAAAAAATCCTTAGTTACGCCGTCCTTCGGAAAGGACGTTAAACGGGGTTCCCGAGCCTGTACGATGTCAGGTACTCGTTAAAAATCCCTATCCTAATAAAACCTGGATAGACAAAATTTAGAGTTTCCAATATAGCACCATCCGATTAGCCATAGCAGCAAAAAGTGACGTTAAATGAACAAACAACAACAAATTGCTGAATAAACTGATGTAAAATACATGAACATAGATAGAAGGAAAATAAAACTTTTTACCTACACAAAAAAAATGTTAATAATTCCTTCAATACTTTGAAAAAAATAAAATAAAATAACAAAGCTCACAAAGATTCATCAGTGATATTAAGGAAAGACAGATATATTATAAAAAATAATGGTAGTAAAAATATTGTTATAAATAAAGAAATAAATAGTGAAAATGAATTACCTCTATAGGTTGCCATAAAATTGAATTAAATATTGTCTTTAATTTACTCTATCTCATTTTATCTCTATTTTTATCGAGGTAATAAAATTTATTGAGTTAAAACGGGAGATTTACTTAAGATAGTGTTTCTAGGCAGCTTTATCTTTCCGTTAAAACATTATAAGACTTTTTTCTTTTGCATATTATTATTAACAACATTTAATAATGTTTATCACCTCTAGTGTCAATAAAGCCAAGATATAAATTGATAATAATAAGCCGCTACTCGCCTAAATCCTAGCTGCGTTGCGTCTTAATCTCACCCCAAGAAAATTTCCCAAATGGGTTATTAGGTCTGAGCATTTATCTTTAGTGGAAATAAGTTTTATTGATAGTGGCGATAAATCTTTTTCCCCGCCTACAATAAATATTTACGCTCTTCAATTAATGATCTGTATCCTATCGGGAGGGGAAGTAGGTTGTGAGGTCGTGGTCTAAACATCACAGAAGAATTATGAGTGGAGTGCCACAAAAGTTGATTTAGAAATTTCAGAAAAAGTAATTAAATTCTACCAAATATTTTACCAAAAATTTTTCATTTATTTATTATGACGAATTAATATATCGTATATAAATTTTTGAGCTATAAGAATTCAATTACAGTTCATAATATGTTTAGAATACAAGCATTGGTCACGTTTTATCTTTTTATGTTCGATATGAGTTATTTGCAACAAAAAAAAAGTTTTTATACCAAAATTAGTTACTTATATTTAGGGAAGTAAGATTTTATTATTTTCGTAAAGGATAATTATCTACGTCATGCATTGGATTGAAAAAAAGTAATTACTTATTATTTACAGCCAAAAAATAAGAGAATAACATGATTCCGTTAAGTATATATACATGTATGATAAAAAAAACATTGCTGCCCATCAATCGTACGTAAATAGTTTTGCAAGTCATTATATTTTTTTTTTTAACTATTACACACAGGACGTAGTAAAACACCACACACACACACACACAGACGGCTCTAGAAGAACAAAGGAGGCTAAGAAATCGTCTCATATGAAAATCCTCCAACTAAATCTCAATCACTGCGAAGCCGCACAGGATCTCCTGTGGCAAACCGTGAAAGATCTTAAAGTGGACGCTGCGATCTTGAGTGAGCAATATAAAAACATAGACAGTGACTCTTGGATATCTGACACCACAGGAAGGGCGGCGATATGGGAAAGTGAACAAAGTTTCATGGAAGAAACACCGCGAGCCTTCACAAATGGTTTTGTCTGGGCTAAGATACAGCATATGTACTTGTACAGCTGCTATGCCCCACCGAACACTACAATCGAGGAATTTGAAGGTATCTTAGATCGCATAGTGCGAGACACCATGGGACGCAGGCCAGTGGTAATTACCGGAGACTTCAATGCCTGGGCGTCAGAATGGGGCAGTCAGTTGACCAACCGACGAGGTGAAGTGCTACTAGCTTTTTCCCAGATGGATGATCTGGTACTCGTAAATACAGGGACGGAGCCCACATTTGTTAAGGGAGGTAGGTCTTCTATCATCGATTTAACATTTGTCAGTGACTTTCTACGCCCTACTACTGGTTGGCAGGTCTGCGACCTGTACACCCACAGCGACCACCATGCTATACTGATCACTCTGGGAAACCGGAAACCAATGAGAAGAGTACAATTCGATGGAAAGCCAAGACTTTTGATAAAGAAGCGTTTAAAATTATGATGGAGGAACCTTGTGAGCTCTCAGGCACCGCAGAGGATAAGGCCCATCAGGTAATGGGCCTGATCAACATAGCGTGTGACGCAGCTATGGAGCGCAGCAACAGCAAAGGCATAGGTCGACGGCCGGTCTATTGGTGGAACGACCATATCGCTGACTGTCGCACACGTTGCCACGAAATCAGAAGAAGGTATCAGTGAGCAAGAGGCAGCCCCCAGTTCCAAACGCTACGGGAGGAATTCAAAGCTGCGAGGCGTGAGCTCCGCCGTGCAATTAAGAAGAGCAAGAGGCAGTCCTGGAAGGAACTATGCGAGGGGGTGGACGAGGATCCATGGGGTAGGCCTTACAGATCCGTCATGAAGAAGCTGAAGGGCAGCTCTACAAGATCGCCTACGTGCCCGGTGACGGTGGAGAAGATCGTTGCCACTCTGTTCCCAGAACAAGAGGAATTAGTGTACTCAGAAAAGCTGCAGCCAACTGACGCACCGAACGTGACAGCTGAGGAGCTCAGGGATGTCAGCACTAGCCTTAAGACTAAAAAAGCTCCAGGTCTGGATGGCATTCCGAACGTGGCACTAAAGGCGGCAATGGAGACCAGACCAAACCTATTTCAGGAAGTCTTCAGCTCCTGCCTAAGAGAGGGATCATTCCCGCGATCATGGAAAAGGCAGCGCCTTGTGCTGATCCCGAAAAGCAAGGGAAACCCATCGGATCCTACCAAATATCGACCAATATGTTTGTTGGACACAGCTGGGAAGGCTTTGGAGAAAATAATAGCCAGTAGGATCCAAGAGACCACCGAAGGAGCAGGAGGGTTGTCAAGGACTCAATTCGGATTCCGGAAAGCGAGATCTACGCTGGACGCTATTACCATGGTAATAGAAACTGCCCAGAAGGCTATTGCAGGAAAGAGATGGAGAAGAGGTGCAAAATGTTATTGCGCCGTCATTACACTGGATGTAAGAAACGCCTTCAATTCGGCGAGATGGAGCTGCATTCTGAACGCTTTGCAGAAAATGGGTGTCCCCATGTACATCCGGGACATTATCACTGATTATTTTACGGACAGGACCCTAATATATTCAACGGAGGACGGTCCCAAAAGCTTCAAGGTTTCTGGCGGAGTACCCCAGGGTTCAGTGCTTGGGCCTGTCCTGTGGAACATCATGTATGACAGGATCCTCAGACTTGGCCTACCAGAGGGTGCCAAGACAGTGGTGCCCAACATAGGCGGGCCTAGAAACAGTCGAAGACTATTATTATCGAGTGTCACCTCATCCATCCTTCTCTACGCAGCCCCGATATGGAATGGTGCCTTGGACACACTGGCTTACAGGAGACCAATGGTGTCCATTTATCGTCGAAGTGCCCTGAGGGTAATCAGCGCGTTTCGCACTGTCTCTTACGAAGCTGCATGTGTAGTGGCCAGGATGCCACCAATAGAACTGATCGCAGAAGAGAGACAGCTCGCATCCCCAGAACTGAGGAAAGGAAGATGACAATTGAGAAGTGGCAACAACGCTGGGATATGACCACGAACGGGAGGTGGACCCATAGGCTGGTTCCTCGCATCGAACCCTGGATGGATAGGAGCCACGGGGAAGTAGACTACTACCCAACCCAGATGCTTACAGGACATGGCTGCTTCAGAGCATACCAATTGCGGTTTAAGCTGGACAATACAGCAGAATGTCCAAGCTGCCCAACAATAGAGGAGACGGTGGAACATGTATTCTTCAGCTGTCCCCGTTTTCAAGAAGAACGGAATGATTTTAAAGGAGTCTGTGGCTCAGCAGCGACAGCCGACAATATCGTTAGCCTGATGCTGCTTTCACAGGAGTACTGGACAGCTGGCCAGCGCCTGGCCGTAGAGGTCATCAAGAAGCTGAGAAAGGAAGAGAAGGAGAGGCGTGCCTAGAGCAGAGGTAGCCTAGCACAATGAGGCGGCACACAGCCACCCCCCCTCCATGAAGTAATGCCTAACGGTGGTCCCGTGGAGGGTGGGAAACAGGTGTAGGGAGGTGGTTTTAGTGGGTAAAAATCCCACACTACGGATAGGTACGGGCCCGTGTCTTATGAAGATTTCCACCTACCCCCGTAAAAAAACAAAAAAAACACACACACACACACACACACACACACACATATATGTATATATATATATATATATATATATATATATATATATATATATATATATATATATATATATTTGCTGATGCAATTGGAACAAAAAAAAACCTTTTTTCTCTATAATACATGGAAATAACTAGCCAACCAATGAATTAATAAGAAGCAATTTAGACATAATTTATAAACGCTATAATCACACTTTATTATATATTTTATAATTTATAATTTATTAAATATTTTACCTTATTTAGAGTTTTTGAGCGCTGTGTCGACTGGGAAGGGTCTGAGCAGATAACATGACGCGGAATTGTGAAACTTTTTTTTAATTTTTCTTATTGCATCGGATACTTCCATCCATACAGCCATATGCATTTCTTTGGTTGTAACTGATAAGTTTGATGTCAACAGCACGCGGTTTTCCAAGATGGTTACCGCCTGTTTTTCTCAGGCGGTCACCCATCCAAATCCTAACCACGCCCGTTGCTTACCTTCGGTGATCGGACGGGAACCGCTGTGATCAACGTGGTATGTCCGTTGGTGAATTGCGAAACATACATCCGGTAAATATTATTCAAATGATAGCGTCACGAATATTAAGATGGGCTTGTTAAGTTGCTGGTCTTAGTAACGAACGAATTCCTAAAATGTTAGCAAGCGCTATGCCGTCTGGAGAGCATTTGAGTGTAGACCGAGGCGTAGGTGATCAGAAGGATTTGGGTTCGGGTAGTGGTTCGTGGACGGAAGTTTGTAAGCAGAGAATGGTGGTATCGGCGTAGAACTTTGAGGTTCGCTAAGCCTGTTTGTTATTATAAAGCTTTTGTACATTGTTATTTATATAAATATAGTTTAAACTATGAATCATATGCATTGAGTTATGTAAAAATCTATTAATTTTACCTATACTCATGAAACGTCAGTAGCTTCATACTGATCAAAAGTACTATAAATTCAATACTGACACTGCAAGCCATAAAAAAATATAAAAAGAAAAGTAATAAAAGTGGCTTTCATTTTAAGTAATGTTGCTGATGATGGCAGGTTTTATTAAAGCAGTGAAGATTATCCTTCTTCTTCTTCAGTCGAGAAAAGTGCGGGATAGTTTGGAAGCAGGCTCCAGAGGATCAAAGAATATCCTCCAGGACTCTGTTTTCTCTGATTAGAGCTTTTGATGTTCCTCCTCTGGAGTAATTTCAACAAGAGCTGGCTCTTCCTATCCACCGCTCCGAATTAAAAGATAGTCTCCCTTTCACTAGGGGTCGGCAGATTTGTAAGGGAATCTTAATTACTGATATCAAAAGCAACTGATACTTTTTTTTTAGTTTACTCAATTCGGATCAATTCCTTTTATTGATAGAAGCGAATTCAAAATAATCATTATTTATCTACTGATTGATTGATCACACAGTATGTAAAACAACATGAAATTATCTGCGCTATGTATCGTGCATCGGGATTTATAATTAGAAAAAGAAATATGAATGTTAAAAATATGTTAAAAACAGGTGGCAAAGAATATTGTAGCCAGAATCATATAGACGGTGGTGTTGAAGATATCTGCAAAAAGGACATTCCTTGAAGAAAAGCAAGAAGGAAGCTTGGGCCACAGTGACTCTGCCGAAAATACCAGATCCGGATGGCTACCCAATATCAGACCTACCTGACGAACAACTCCCAGAAGTACAGATAAGTTTTAGTTTAATTACGTAGATGTTTTATGGAAACACTTAATCTGAATTAATAAATAATAGTACTTTCTCAATGTATGTTGGGAGCGGAGTTGCTCAGTGGTAGAGCACTGAGTTGCCATGCCGAAAATGCGTTCAAATCCCGCTGCTGGAAATACTTTTATTTAATCTGTTAGGAGCCGGAAATGGTTCCTATGGGATCTAGGACTCTCCTGGGGCTCACCCAGCCTCTATAAAGTGGGTACCCGAAATATATAAGGGGGGAAATCTGGCGGTTGAGCGTGTTTTAGGACAATTCACCTCCCTATACAACCATTGCCTAAGAAACAGTAAAGTCTCTACCATGTACTGAACCCCAGACCCTTCACTGGTTGTAGTGTTTTTTTTCTCAATGTAATAATGCTGAAAATAATGTCTATAAATTATATTTTTTTAATGGACGAACTGTGTTTATAATCCCTTACTCACAATACATCTATTACATTACTGATAATTCTACTAATGTATCAATTTTGACTCGTAAAGTTCTTTTGTATCGATCTCCAGACCAACATCAGATCGTTTCGTAAGCCAAGTATTCTGTTCGGATAATCATAACCAAAAGTTATAATAGATATACTAGGTATTAAAAAAAAAAAGGAATTTTTTTTATATAACATTAATCCTGACGGCCACTGAATTAGTTAGAGGTGTTTTAAAAAAATCTGAAGCGAAAGCCTATCCGATAAAGAGTAATAAAGAAGGAGGTATAAAAAAAAGAAAGAAAAGCGTTTCAAAAAGCCAGTGGCTGGAAAATTTACGAACCGGAAAATTGAAAAGCATCAGGAAAAGGTCTTTCGAGGCAATTTTCCTTCAACTAAACCTCCTTGCTAAGATTGATTCCCAATAAGAATAAATTTATAATAGCCTGCTCTTTTGTCAGGAGAGAGTGTAACCATAGCCAAATCAGCTGTGAGCTTCTAGCTGCTTATTTCTCTGAAAGTAGTATTCAACGTTTAACCAGGGAATAGTTATTTTAAAAATTTGTTTTGAAAATATTTTTTCGTATCTATACCTGACCATTGACTTATTCTCCGGTAGAAGCTGGGAAAAAGAATAAACACAATCATATGACTAACTAAGCTTAACGATAATTTAAGAAAGGTCAAGAGAGCAGAACATTCTTCAAAAATAGAGAGATTAGCTCCCCAGTTGCGTGTCTCTGCAAACAAAAAAATATTATTTTGATCTCCTGATTATTCTAAATTGATGTGTAGAGCGAGGTGACTGCTAGGCTGTTTCACGCGAGGGAGCAATAACACTCCCACAGGTAACTGAGATATCTAAAATTTTAATTCTGATAAAGAAACGTTTCTACGTGGCAACTATTCTAAAACGAACTATTTCACGAACGCAAATATTTCTGTTGAATACATTTTCTCAGGACTGAGAAGGTGTCGTGAGATTAGGTTCAGCTTTTATCACGAAATATTATGGAAAGTCTGCGCCAAAGCTGTCACACTAAAAAAAATGCTTAATTGCTTAAAGCAAAAACAAAAAGAAGGAAAAATATTAATATGTATAAACAAATTGGTTTGCAACTGCCATGCTATACTAGAGTTTCTTAAAAATAACCGTCGAAATCTTGGTTTTAAATCATTTACTAAGAAATGAAATGTATCAATAATTAAGGTGTACTCAAGCATTTTCCTCTATACACCTACCTAGAAAAGTCTATATTTAAATAGTCGTTCGGTTTTACGATAGAACTCAGTAAATAGATGGATGAAAGAATCATATTAATGATTTTGTCGCACATTTAGTTATCTTGGTTTAAAATTGAAGGAATAGCTATTGACGGACGTTTTATCCTTTTTGCTTCATAAAATTAGAATATACCTATGTAGTTCATTTTTTTGTTCTATGCTAATTTTTTTTTCTTCAATTCGTCATTAAAAAAGTTATGTAATAATGTATTTTTATTTAATTAAATAAACATATCAAATATTTCACTAAATTATATTATTAATTTAATAAACAATATAATATTAAACGTGTTAATATTACGTCACTACATTCTCTGTGTTGGAAGAACAGTCCTATTATAAATATTGGAATAAGATGATTTTTTTTTTCATTTTTAAATCGATGCATTACATTTTTTCCATTTAAATTCAAAAACAGTTCTACATTGTGTGAAGATAAAAAAATTTAGAAACAGTGGCGTTGTGATCTGCAAATGTTTTAAAATATACATAATTTAACTGAAGGTTAAACAGAAAACGGTCCCTCGATCCGTTAGCGACAACGCCAAAAAAAATATTACT